>CM031235.1:193176543-193509398 GCA_018340775.1 Taxus wallichiana var. yunnanensis
GGTGTTGGCTTACTTTTTCTTTTTATTATAACGGAAGTTGTATTTTTATCGTGTGTGTTAATGTAATATTTTATTTATATAGATAATTATTTTCGTGAAGATAATTATTATATTACGTGTGTGTTAATTTTTATATTTTATTTATATAGATAATTTTCATGAAGATATCTAAGAAGAAGAAATAATGAAAGGATAAGTTTTCTAGATATAAAAGTGAAGTGGGAAATAATATCTCTCAAGAGTAATCAATTATTGAAATGAACTTATAACATAAATTTGAGTAGAGAGTAGTTTTAAGAAAGGATGTCTTATGTTTAATAAATCACCAAAATGAATGTTATGGTAACACTATTTTTGTTTAATATTTTGGAATGGTTTATAAGTATGGATTTTTCTTAATATTTTTCCCTTTATCAAGTATGGTTGTAAGTAGACATCCTAGCTTTTCTTATTAGGCATACCTTAAAATTTGAGTTTATTTTATATTTGTTCATAAATAGTAATAAGTACTCCATTGATCCTTGAGAGTATACCAACAATAATAAATAAATTAAAAGACATATTATAAATGAAAATATTTCAAGAAAATAATAATGTTGATTGATAGATAGTTGCTCAATGAAACAAAACAATAAAGGGATGTTTAGAGATCACCCAAAAACAAAAAAATGAGTTATATAAAAATCAATGCAAAACGTCATATAGAAATCAATGCAAATCCTCTATCTGGGATCACAAAATAAAAACTTCAATCTTTATCAAAAATAAAATGTCATTATTAAGATAATTTGGAAAAGAACTTCCTAAATGCTAATCTTGTTTAATTTGAACAAATAATACACACATGAATGAGATTTACATAAATATTTTCTATAAAATAAAAGATTTGTAATATCCAACCATAAAAGTACATAAAATCTACATGAAAAAATTCTATAAAATAAAAATTAATAATATCTAAAAATCAAAGTACATACAAAAATATATTCAAATACTTATTCAATATAAATATATAGATGTTATGTTGTGAGCTCAATTGTTATATTTATCATACTTTCATTAAAAATGTATGGTTATATTTTAACTAAAAACACATTTTTAAAATTAAACCACAAAGGCTTTGAAGCTTCTTTAAGGATGTGTTTAGAATAAAAAATGGAATATATTGAATATTCCAGTCTCGATCCAATTTTTAAATTTTGAATTTTCTCTCTTTTCACATACCTCTCCACGACATTTATTATTGTTTTTAGGCACTTAGAATTTGAATGCATCAGTTTTGAGTGGGATTGACATTAAATGTAAAAAGTTGTTTTTAACTAATGTGGGTAGTTGTATGCAAAAACAATTGAAAAAAGTGCTAGAATATACACAACGAAGATATAGAAGAAGAAGGCATGGGTAAAAATAACAACATTAACAACTCGGAACATACGAGAAACGAATTTTGAAAATATATGCAGATAAGTTATATTGAACAAAGTTCATATATATGACATTTGCGTTATATTGAAGATTTGTGTAGCAACAAAAGACACAATAATAATAATAGAGAATAATTGTGAAAAAAAAAGCATTGAAATCAAAGCGGCAGCTCTAAAATATATGTATTAAATTGTTTTTGGAATTAATATAAACTTATTTGTGTTTTCTAGTTTGTATTATTGCTCTATTTTCTTGTTTATTCATTGCTTATTGGAATCCAAATTTTCATGCATGGTTTTGGTATCGAGCAGAGTTTTGGGTCTTATTTGTCATGGCTTCCAAGTAGTAGTAACTCATAACAACCCCTTATGTTTTATGGCAAGATCTATGACATATGGTTTATAAAAATAAAGACATTGTTATCTTCTCAGGAGCTATGGGAACTGGTAGAAGGTGGATACATAAAGACACTACAGAAATCAAGGCTACATTCAATGCAATCTCACAATCCCAAAAGGATATTGTGAAGGAAAATAGGAAGAAAGATTCAAATGCATTAAGGTACATTCAAAATGTTGTCATTGATTCAGTTTTCAGGAGAGCAACAAATACAAACTCCAAAAAAGGCATGGGATACCTTGCAAAATGCTTATCAAGGTGGTGATAGGTAAAGATAGTTAGATTGCAGATGTTGAGGAGATATTTTGAGACTCTCATTTTGATGAAAGAATTAGAATCAATAAATGATTTTTTCACAGGGACTATGAACATAATAAATAAAATGAGGACAAATGGAGATGTTGTTGAAGATCATAGGATCATAGAGAAGGTATTAAGGAGTCTTCCAACCATATTTGATCTAGTTGTCGTAATAGAAGAGAGTCCAAGGATTTGAGATAAATGATAGTTGATGAATTGTTGGGTTCTTTGAAAACCAATGAATGAAGATGAGTAGGAAAACCATGGCTCCTCTAATGAACAATCTTTAAGACAAACATGAATGTGAAAGGCAAGAGGACAGGATCCTACATAGAGGAACAAGTATATTTTGCAACCAACAAGAACATGGAAGACACAATCATCAAGTGCCACATGCAAGAGGAAGAGGAAAGATAAGTATCACTCCTCAGAGGTGGTTCTACATAAAGGTATGATAAATCAAACGTACAATGTTATTATTGTAAGAAGTATGGGCACTATGTTAGTGAATGTAGGAAGAAAGATAATGATATGAGAACTCATAATGCAAGTTATTATGATGTAAAAGAGGTGAACACGAAAATCATGAAAAGGGGAAGAAGTTTGTTTCTAACTTGTAATGTAGTTAAAAAATCAACAATTTTTTTTTGGTATTTGGATAGTGCATGTAGTAATCACATGTGTGTGAAACAAGGAATGTTCAAAAACATAGATGAAGCAGTCAAATATGAAGTAAATACGGGGGAAAATGACAAGGTTCATGTAATGGGAAAAGACGACATAACCATTCTCACCAAGCAAGGAGATAAGAGGAAAATTCAAGATGTCTTCTATGTGCCAGATTGAATTATAATCTTCTAAGCATTAGAAAGCTAGTCTAAACGAGGATACAAGGTGAGATTTGAAAATGGAGAATGTATAATCTATTATATAAGTGGAAGTAATAGGTAGCTGCAAGCGGTGTTGAAAATGACATAAAATAAAAGGTTTCCTTTGAGGATACCAAGTGAGGGAGCAACAATGTTTAGAATAGTAGCAATCGATCAATCTTGTCTTTGGCACCTTAGGTATGGGAATTTAAGTTTTAATAGATTGCATGTTATTTATAAAGGAAAATGGTAAGAGGGATATGCCTAATTGAACAATCAGACAAAAGTATGTGAGGGCTACATATTGGGGAAGCAACATAGAATTTTTTTTCCCTCAGGAAAATCTTGGAGAGAAAGCTCAACTCTTGTGATAATTCATTCGGACTTGTGTGGTCCCATGAAGACTCCCACCTTTTCGAAGAGTGAGTATTTTATTACTTTTATAGATGACTTCAATGAAGGACATGGGTATATTTTAAAAAATTAAATTAGAATCATTTGAAGTATTCAAGTAATTTAAGGTCATGGTTGAGAAGCACAATGGTCATTATATAAAGACCTTGAGAACGGATAAAGGGGAGTACATATGAAATCAGTTTTTAAAATTTTATGGGAGCATGGCATCAAGAAATAGTTTACAAAGTGAGGTGTACATCACAACAAAATTGTGTAGTTGAGATGAAGAATTGAACTATTCAAGAAATGGCAAGAAGTGTGATAGAAGAAAGAGAATTGCTAGATGAGTATTGGGGCTGAAGTTGTTGGAACAATGTCTCTTTTTGAATAGTGATAAAAAAATAGATCAGGTATAACCCAATTCTATGTAATCTCTATATTTAGTATGTGCTCTATAGGATTTCGGATTTTATGTCTTCACAAGATGGTTTAGTCAAGTTGGGGTGATCTCGGACACCTTTGAATGACATTTTATCACCACCATTTGATGTTCGGTTTGAGGATTTTTGGAAGTGGTTACGCAACTTATGTTCCTATGTGCGAGAGGCAGTAGTTGCAAAAAATTACCGTGATGGTGATGTGAGAACCACCCAATGCAGTAAGCTGGTTTCAACGTTCATAAGTGGTGGTTTTCCCATCACTTATGGTTCCAGAAAAATTGGGAATTCAACATTATTCGAATGTTTGGGCTTCCAATCAATTTGTTTCACCTTTCCACGCATCCTTGAGGCTGGAAAATATAAATATGAAGCTTGTGAAGGTTTGGGCAAGTGATTTTGGGTGAATTCAATTGTGAGCAAAGTTGGAGAGTTGTTTTCTTCTCTTATTTGTTCATTGTGAATGAGTTCTTATGTTTTGAGAGAATTGTGAGCAAGTAGATACAATTAGGAAGTGTATTCAACTTTCTTAAAGGCCAATTTGGTAGTACTTTGTATCATTTTGAGATTACATAGTGAAGGGGAGCTAATTTTCTCACCCACTGGAGTTTTCCCACATCGGGTTTCTCCAGGATAAATCTTGTCTCATTCTTGTCTTTGTTTCTCTATTATTTCAATCTAATTGTGTGAATAATTTGCACGTTAGTTTGGTTAAAAAGAACTTAAGCAATTTCCATTCAATTGTCACTAAGAAAGGATTTTTTAGTGTTTTAAGAGGCAATTCAGTTTACGGATCAGATTAGTATCAGAGCTGGTTAGATTTTAGTTTTTGTGTGGTTAACTTGTGTTGAGATTGCAAGTTAGATGCCCTTACTCAAAATGGAAAATAAAGTGGTGAAGGTAGCCTTATTCCTTTTGAAGCAGAGATTTCTACAAGAAAGTGGAAGCAAGGAATTTGTGAGATGGCTCAAAGAGATGATGCAAAAGATAATGGTGAAGAATGTTTCTACAAGTTGGAGGAGAATGTGGCAAATTTGTCCAAAGATGTGGGCAACATTTCAGCATCCTTGGGGAAATTGGAGTCCATCATGGGACTACTCATGGAGAAACTTGGTGTTTCGAAAGAGACCCCAAGACCATGAAGAAGAGGTTCGTGAAGAAGAACCATCCCATGCCATTCCCACCTTCCTCCATTCAAAGTAGAGGCCAAGATAGAGATTCAGCCTTATGATGGAGACGTGAATGCTTGAGAAGCTAGACCATTGGCTAGCTCAACTTGAGGTATATTTCAATTTGCATCAAATTAATGAAAGTCAGCAGATTTCCTTTGCTCGGTTAAAATTAACCAAACATGCTTTGACTTGGTTTGAAAGTTATGTTCATTCTTTGGTTATTAAGAAGCTTCCTCCTATTACTAAGATGGGATACATTTTAAGAAACTAATCAAAAATAGTTCTATCCTATTTTTATGAGGAAGAGAGGTCCATGTATTGGCAGTATCTTAGGTAGAAACAAGGCCAATGGTGCAGGAGTACACTAGTGAGTTCCAGAAGAAATCTATTCAGATGGGAAAGGATGTAGCAGACCAGGACTTGTTGATGAAATATATTGGTGGACTCCATAGCCACTTGAGGAGACCCATCCTTTTGGCCAAGCTTGATGGATGTAGATGAGGCTTGTACGCAAGCTCACTACTTAGAGATGGACAAGAAGAAGAGTTCATCTACCTCTCAACATGCTTCAAAAAAACAAGTGACACCAAGCAAAAGGACAAAGGAAAGGAAAGGGTAAGAAAAATGCTACTTCTATTTCTAAAAAGGATACTAAAATTCATTATGGGCATTGTGATGTTGACACTCATTCCGAGGAAAATGTTGGAAGCTCCACCTGAATTACATCCCTTCAAAAACAAGAAGAATAAGAAGAAGGCCATGGCTTCCTCTAAGGAGAGGAAGTATTTTGTAGTGAAGAGGTGGATGAGACTATGTGTTGTGCCTCTCCATCCGCAGAGAGGTATGTTTGGGTAGTAATAATGTTTCTCAAGAGAATGAATTAACAAAGCTTTTTCATTTAAAATTCAAGTAAAGAAAACTAAGGTGGATGCTCTTTTTGATACATGTTCTCAAGATAATTTGATTAGTAAAGAGTTAGTGGATAGGCTGAAGTTGGAAACTTACAATCACCCAAGTCCGTATTCTTGGGTTGGGTGAAGAAAGGTGTAGACATCAAGGTTACTAAGCAGTGTAAGATCACTTTTGGTATTGACAAAAAGTTTATTGATGAGGTTACTGTGGATGTTGTTCCCCTTGATGTGTGTGGTGTAGTTTTGGCAGCCCATATTTGTATATTAGGGATGTTATCTTCATGGAGAGCCAACCAATACTACTTGGTAAAGGATGGTAAGAGCTACATCATTTCAGCCTATTCAGGAGATTCAAAGATATCTTTGGTAAGTGCCAATGAATCCTAAACTTATTAATGCTAGTGGTAAATTTGCATTACTTATGTTGAGGGATATGCCAGATGATGAGGTTGTTACATCTAAAACCACTTGTAGCATGTTTTCTAATAAAGAGCAGGCACAAATAACAAAGTTGGTTCAACATTTCGAGAGGTCTTTTCGAGAACCTACAGGCTGCCCCCGATGAGGAAATTGAGCATGAGATCCATTTGCTACCCGATAGTCCACTTCCAAACTTGGGATTATACATGCAATCTTTGAAAGATGCCAATGAGGTAAAACAATAGTTACAGTCTTTGATTAAACAAGGTATAATCCATCCTAGCACTTCTCCATGTGGTTCTCCTATTGTTTTAGTACCTAAGAAAGATGGTTCATGGAGAATGTGTGTTGATTATAGGGCTTTAAATAAAATAACCATCAAGAATAGGTACCCTCTTCCTCACATTGATGATTTATTAGATCAGTTACAACATGCTAAATATTTTACTAAGCTTGATTTGAAGTCTAGGTATCATCAAGTGTGGATCAAGGAAGAGGACATCTGGAAGACAACATTCAAGACTAGGCAAGGGTTATATGAATGGTTGGTATTACCATTCGGGCTATGTAATGCACCAGCTACCTTCATGAGGTTGATGAATGAGGTAATGAGGCATTTATTGATTCCTTTGTTATTGTGTACTTGGATGACATTCTAGTTTTTAGAAGAACTTTTGAAGAGCATATTGATCATTTGCGTCAAGTTTTGTAAGTTCTTAAGGAGAACCAACTTGTATTGAATGAAAAGAAATGTGAGTTTTCACAACAGTCACTTGTCTTTTTGGGACATGTGATTGGAGATGGGGAGTTAAGAATTGATCCGGCTAAGATAGAGGCCATTCAGAATTGGCCTACACCATCAAGTTTGACAGAGACCAGGAGTTTTGTTGGAGCAATTCAATATTTGCGGAAGTTCATTAAGAACTTCTCTTCCATAGCAATGCCACTACATTCAGTGACATACGAGGGGTAAGACATTTGATTGGGGTAAGAAACAATAGATTTCTTTTGAATCATTTTAAATATAAAATTAGTCATGCTCTAGTTTTGGCCTTACCTAACTTACAACTTTCCTTTTGAAGTGGAAACCGATGCTAGTGACTATGCCATGGGGTTGTCCTACTTCAGGGAGGTAGGTCGGTATGTTATCACTCTAAATTGTTTCATGGTGTAATTATGAATTATTGTACTTATGAAAAGAATTGTATGCTCTTGTTCAAGCAAGTCAAAAATGGAAACATTATTTCATGGGTAAGGAAACTATCATTCATATGGATCATCAACCTCTCCAATATTTGCAAGCTCAAAGTAAACTTCAACAAGCTAGACATTATAAATGGATGGGTTTTTACAACAATTTCATTTGGTTATTAAATATAAAAAGGTGTGACTAACAAATTAGTGACATGTTATCTAGACCTCCTTTGATTTCAACTTGTGGGCATGTTAACTCTTCTTGAGCCTTTTTGTGTGAAGCATATCAAGAAGGCTATGAGTAAGGATCCAAATTTTGCAGAGATATTTCAGCAGAAACCTCCAAGTGAGGGATTTGCACCTAGAGGGGAATATTGTTTCTAGGATGGCTTGCTCTACAAGAATGGGAAACTTTGTGTGCCTAGGAGGGAAAGAGTGCAGTTGATGAGAGAAGCACACACTTCCATGGTAGTGGTCACTTTGGTGTGACAAAGACTATAAGCACACTTACAAGGTATGTTTATTGGCCAAACATGCAAGCAAAATTTCTAAATTCATTAGGGGTTGTGTTTTATGTAGTATAAAAAAGCCTAATAATAGGAAGTTGGGATTATATATTTCATTGCCAGTTCCTTCCCGACCATGGGAAAGTATCTCCATGGATTTTGTGGGCAGTTTTCCTACCACCAAAAAAGGTCATGATTATATATTTGTGATTGTAGATCGATTTAGTAAAATGTGTATTCTTATTCCTTGCAAAAAGACCATTAAGGCCAGATGCAGGCTTGAAATTATTTTTTTCTAATGTGTGGGTTCACTTTGGTTTGCCTAGTTCTATTGTGTCAGACAGGGACTCACGGTTTGTAGGAAAGTTTTGTCTACTTTGTGGGAAAAGATGGATATGAAGCTGAAAATATCTACCACCTTTCATCCATAGATAGATGGGAAAACAGGAGGTGGTGAATCATTTTGGTCCAGCTCTTGAGAGGGTATAACAGAAACATCCGAGGACCTGGGATGAGAACTTGGTGTATATCCAACATTCTTATAATAGGGTAGTTCATGCTTCACTAGTAAAACTCCTTTTGAAACATGTTTTGGTTATTTTCCTAAGAGTGATTTTGATGTTGTTTTAAGATTACCATGCAAAACAATGGGAAAGTGGAACTGGAGGTCCACAAAGTTGAGAAATTCATTGAGAAAATTCAGCAAATACACCTTCAGGTACATAAAGAGGTTGATAGAGTCACATGCCAAGTACAAAGCACACATGATCAACATAGGACTGAGCATTCTTTCCTTGTTGGAGATAAGGTATGGTTGTATTTGAGCCGGGATAGACTACGGGAAAAGCTAAAAGAAACTCAAACCTCTTTGGTATGGCCCATTTGAAATTCTGGAACAAGTGGGTAAGAATGCATTTTGCTTGGATTTTCCTCCTTATATGAAGATTTATTCCATTGTAAATGTTGAAACTTACGTATCTTTTTAGCCCTCCATGTTGGATGATGAAGAAGGGGAGTATTGCTTCCATCTATTGAGGATCTTGCTCTAGATAGTCAGCTAGAATTAGAGGAAGATGTGGTTTTACAATGGAAAGAAAGGACAACACAAGAGAGGAGTGCAAGATAGGTGGTTGATTGGGTTGAAAGGACAATTACCTACCAAAGCCAAGTGGTATTCCAAGAGAAGATGTGGGGAAGAAATTTCCTCACCTCATCAGTCCTTGAAGCTTTTAGGGACTTAAAAGCCTCAAATTGGGGAGGTATGATCCAAAAATGGATCTATAAATATCCAATTCTATGTAATCTCTATATTTAGTACTTTCTCTTCAGTTTTCAGCATTCTTATGACTTCATGAGATGGTCCAGTCAAGTTGGGGGTGATCAGACACCTCTGAATGACATTTTAGACCATCATTTCGGTTTTGGGGATTTTCTAGTGACGGTTATGTGAAACCACCCTGGCGGTTACATAACCACCACTCTGTGTAGATAGGCATTTGTGCACCATCACGGTGGTTACAAAACCACCGTAGTCTATGTTTAGAGTGTGATCCATCGGTTCTTTAGCTTTAGAATTCAAAAGTTGTAAATGTTTGAGCTCCCAATCGATTTGTTTCACTTTTCCATGCATCCTGGGCTGAAAACTATAAATACAAGCATTGTGAAGAGTTTGGGCAAGTGATTTTGGGTGAATTCAGTTGTGAGTAGAGTTGAAGAGTTGTTTTCTTCTCTTATTTGTTCATGGTGAAGAGTTCTTATGTGTTGGAGAAATTGTGAGCAAGTAGATACAATTAGGAAGTGTATTCAAATTTCTTAAAGGCTAGTTTGGCAGTACTTTGTATCATTTGAGATTACATAGTGAAGGGGAGATAATTTTCTCACCCACTAGAGTTTTCCCACATCGGGTTTCTCTAGGATAAATCTTGTCTCATTCTTGTCTTTGTTTCTTTGTTATTTCAATCTCATCTTGGGGAGATGTACAAGAAGTGTAGTAGTCACAAATAAAGGCAAATGCACCTTTTATTTATGCTAAAAAAATAGATGGTAAAGTTAACAACACACCAAGTTCGATCCCTATCTCACAAAGTGGTGAATCTTCAAGTGGAAATAACCAAAAAGTATAAAAGGAGCATATCATGAGACATCTTGATTACTGCAAGCCAAAAAAAATGAGTGTACAAGATATTTATGAGTAGTCAAGGTATGATGAAAATAAAGATGAAATAATTAATTTTGCTCTATTTTCAGCAGATGATTTTATTTATTTTAAGGAAGCAATTAAGGATAGTAAGTGGTGTGAAGCAATGGATGAAGAAATGAATACAATAGAGAAGAATGGAACATGGAAGCTAGTTGATCTTTCAATAGGAAAGGAAGTCAATGAAGTCAAGTGGGTTTACTGAAACCAAAATCACTCTTGAAGGAAAAGTTGAAAGACATAAGGAAAGGTTAGTTATCAAAGGCTATAAAAAAATGCCTGGACATGATTATAATGATACATTTTCTCATGTGGTAAGGCTAGAAAGCGAGAGAACAATCATTGCTATAGTTATTCATCACAAGTGAAAGATTCATCAAATGGAGGTCAAATCATCCTATAAGTGTATATGGGACACCCACCTGGTTATGAGATTATAGGGCATGAAAACAAGATGTACAAGCTCAATAAATCTTTATATGGACTTAAACAAGCACCAAGGGCATGGTATAGCCATATAGACTCCTATTTGACAAGCAATGACTTTAGAAAAAGTGGTAGTGAGCCCACACTCTACATCAAAGAAAACAAGGAAGGTGAGATTCTGATTGTTGTTTTATATGTAGATGATCTAATATTTACCAAAAATGAAAAAAATCCATAGAAGAGTTTAAATCAGCCATGAAGAAGGAGTTTGAGATGATTGATTTAGGATTGTTGAGATACTTTCTTGGGATTGAAGTCAAACAAATGGAGCATGGAATATTTGTGTCTCAAGAAAAATATGCAAATGAGATTTTGGAGAGATTCATAATGTTGAACATCAAACCAACATTTACACCAGTTGAAACAAGTTTGAAACTATGCAAAGAAAATTTCACTAGCAACACGTATTCCACACGATACAAAATCTTAGTAGGAAGCTTGATGTACTTGACTACAACTAGACCAGATATCATGTATGCATTTAGCCTAATTTCTAGGTTCATGGAGACTCCAAAGGAGACACATTAGCAAGTAGGAAAAATAATTTTGAGGTATGTTAATGACACAAGAATTATGGAATTCAATATGGCATTGATAATGATTTTCAGTTCATTGGATATGTTGATAATGATTAGGCAGGTAGCCTAGATGATAGAAAAACACATTTGGATATGTGATTCATGTTATGTCAAAAGAGCCATTTCATGGGCTTCAAAAAATAATCAATTATTTCACTTTCTACGGTTGAGGCCAAGTATATAGCAACAAATTCAGTCGCATGCCAGGCTATATGGATAAGAAGAATCCTCTCATATTTGCATTAATAAGAATATTGAGCATCTACTATCTTTTGTGACAATATATTTTCCATGGCTTTGTCAAATAATCATGTTTTTCATGGAAGAAGCAAACATATTGCAATCAGGTATCATTTCATTCGAGAATTAGTTGAAAAATGTGAGATAAAACTTAAATTTTGTAAGTCAGAGCAGTAGCTTACTGACATTTTTACCAAGCCTTTGTCAAAAGATAGCTTTGAACGTTTGAGAGGAAATTTGGGTGGCAGTGTGGCTTCAACCACCTCGGGACTTAATACAACCAACTCCGGACTTCATACAACTAGCTCACGGACTTCACACGTCAACTCCGAACCAATCAATTCCAAACTAGTCTATCAAGCAGCTCCATAACAAGTAGCTCCAGACCAAGCAGTTCCAAACCAATGCTTCAAGCAGCTTTGGATTAGTCATTCAACCAACTTCGGACCAACCAGCTTTGAACTAGCCAACTCTGGACCATCTAGCTCCATAAATCCAAAATCAATATTTTGAGTGAATATGATCTTTTGTTTGTATTGGCTCAGGATTAAGGGGAGTATTGAATATTTTAATCTTGATCTAATTTTTAAATTTTGAAAATTTTCCCTCTTTTGGCATTTATTGTTGTTTTTGGGCGCTTAGATTTTGAACTTTGTTTTGAGTGGGAAAGATATTAAATGTAAAAAAAAATAAAAATTATTAATGTGGGTCGCTGTACGCAACAACAGTTGAAAAAAGTGTTGGAATATACACAACAAAATATAAAAGAAGAAGGTGCTGTTTAAAAAACAACAGCAACAACTTAGGAACATACACAACAGTTTACAGTTAGAAGACAGAGCTAGAAAATATATGCAGTAGCAGATAGAACAAAAAGATATATATAATAGATGAACAAAGAGCAGAGCATATACAAGAGAGTGAAGATTTTTGCAGCAGCAAAAGATACTAAGAACATGGCATAACTGCGCAAGAACAGAGCAAAAAAATCAAAGCAGCAACTCTAAAATCTATGTATTAAATTGTTTTTAAATTAATATAAACTTATTTGTGTTTTATGGGTTGTATTATTGCTTTATTTTCTTGTTTATTGGAATACAAAATTTTCCAAAAGAATATGAGATTTCACATGTACACATTATCGAATTCAGAGCACAAATTAATCAAGTGTTTTATTAGAATTAACCTCCTGGTTTCCATACCTGGCATTCTATACCTCACTAAAAATGTCCATTGAATTAATTGAGTCGATGTGTACATTTTTGCATACAAGATTTTACATTCATACCATACACTCTTGATGAGGTGATTGAGTCAACTGATCCGAGATCAAATTCAAACCTATCTCTCAGGCAAATTCGCACAATTCATATTGATCTAACAAAAGTATTCTCTGTTACTCACCTTTACCTTTACTTGTTACCTAAAAAGATAACAAGGTAATGTGTTGTAAACTTTTCTGTTAATCTACCATTAAGACTTCGTCAAAAGAATAGGCGCCAAATTTAAATAGAAACAAATGTACACATGGATTGGGATTTAAGACTGAGTAACATAGTCGCAGGTTTCTGGTCCATTGTAAAAACGAACTCTCTCATTAGTAACAAATGCTTAAATTTTTTATTTCATTTACCTTAAAAAAACAATAATTTTTCATAAAAATTATCATAAAACAACTTAAACTGCATAGAGAAGCAAAATACCAACTTTACAGACAATCTAATTAATACGTAATTGAAATTTTTGGTTCAACCACCACTTTATTTCATAAAATCTGAGCCGGCTGAAGTTTTTTCCGCTTCTTTTTATCCTTCTCCTTTTCTTTTTCTTTCTCCTTCTTCTTCTTTTCCTTCTCCTTGTCTCGCTTCATCTTTTCTTTCTCCTCCTGCTTTCTCTTTTCCATCTTCTCCTTCTTTTGTCTCTCTTTCTCTTCCGATGCTTTCTTCTTTTCCTTTTCCTTCTCTTCTAATTTCCTCAGTTTTTCTTTCTCCTTGTTAGATAAAACACTATCCTTGGTAAAACACATGCTGCTCCTTCCTGTTTCACAAAAACTAGCAATCTTCCATGCTCTTCATATAAAACATACAAGGCCGGCAATCACTTGTTTAATATCATCGATCCGACATTTTCTATGCCAAACTGTGGAGTGTTTTACTCCATAAAACTGTCACTCTTGTCGCGCCTCTTGGCAGTTATAAATTGGCCATTATAAATGTTTTCCTAACGTCTCTCTCCAAGTTCAACATTTTTTTATTTGTTTGTATGTATACTTCACACCCCATATTTCTATTTTACCGTATGGCATAAAGGTCTCTTAGCATCTCATATTACTTGCATTCGACAAGAATTTCGCAAGTTGTACATATACAAATGGTATTATATATATATATATATGTTAATTAATTAAATATTTTTTTGATTGAAGGATACATATTGTAATTCTTAATACTAGCAATTGCATGTGTACAATGCAATGTGAACATAAACGGTATAAGTTATTTGTTTTAGAGGGATAGTTATTATTATTTTAGTTGATGTTGATAAGTGGTGTGATTGATTTTGGTTGTGTAGAAATATAGATAAACCACTTCATTTAAATAGCACAAACATGAGGTCTAACCTTTACAACAATTCAATATGAAAAAAGTGATATAATTTACAAAGCTTTGGATGGAAACAACTATACATTGCATGGTTCTTTCTCGGCATTTAAAAACTATAGGCATTTGTATGCGGAGATAATGAAGAAGACATTAAAATGTGTTGTTTTTGGTTTACATAAAGAAGCGAGCAATAGTAAAAGGAAAATTTGAACATGTATGTTGAAAAGTGTTATTTCGTAAGTGTAGAAATATAGATGAACCACTTTTTTAAAGGTATCATCTCTTCCTTTCAAACTTGTTACAAATTCGTACATATACAATTTCAAATC
The DNA here is from genome assembly GCA_018340775.1 of Taxus wallichiana var. yunnanensis. NCBI lineage: Eukaryota > Viridiplantae > Streptophyta > Pinopsida > Cupressales > Taxaceae > Taxus > Taxus wallichiana. Next base: position 193,191,006 of record CM031235.1, read on the forward strand.
TTATATCATGAGTGATAGCATTTTGCGGACTATTTTATCTAAACTTAATATCCATCTCTATTTTATTAAAGTTATTGTGTCCATTGAGACTTGTCAAGTTGATCATGTATATGCCTAAAATCACTTCTCATTGTTTTTTTCCCCTGGTCGTTTGTGGGGGTGTGATGCCTCTCTAGAGTGTCAAAGGTACACCGCACTTGTGAATAATAGATATAAAACAAAGACAAAGATGAATACCATATTATTTTATTAATTTTTGGCCTCTTTCTAGAGTTTTGAAGGTATCACTCCTACTTGTTTATTTCATTGTTCTTCAAATTTGTTTTCACTCTTACCCTCCATTTTCTTATCCTATCCATGGTCCTCTGTTTGAACATTTCTTGTAATGGCTAGGAATATGTCTTGCTAATGTGATGGAGGAAATGAATACCTAGAGTTGTTGAGGAAAATCATTCTCCATAAGAATAATGAAGGACATTGGTTCCAAGGCTATAGAGGCCTTAACATGTGTGAAACAATTATTTCCTCAAGGCCAACATGTTAATTACAACAGGTATTCAAGACAATTGAGTTGCAACAATTATAGCAACGCGAACTTAATTGACAAGCAAAAGCCCTCAATTCTATTGTAATCTACGAACAAAATACAAACTCCTAGAGAGCACATATCGATACAACATGGTCCACATCTATAAGACACTCTTTTAGACCACCATGGGTAAGATGTTTAGGGCGAGGAGACAACCGAGTTAACCTCTTTATCTAAAATTATCTTACTGAAAATATTTCTTGTTTATCCTCGAAACTCAAAATGAATATTAGATCTAAAAATCCTACATACCCTTGGCCTCCTTGGATTTTTGTCTCCCTCTATGCCCAAAATCATCTCAAGGGCTTCGTCAAAGGAAGTTGAGTTACCATCTTTGTCGATCCACTTGTTGTGAACAAGAGGTAGTTCTGAAACTGAAAACTATTAGCACGACTAAAAGAAGAAAGGGACGTGTTCTCCATTACCCTTTGACCTGCCTACATGTTCACTCTCGTTGTCTATGTCCGTCCCAAGACCACTTTCACCCGGAAGGCACACATTTAAGGATTCAAGATCTTCCTTGGAATCCACAAGAAGCTACAAACTCTGACCATGCACCCCATTAGGAGGTTGAGGGGCTTGTGAAAGTCTTTCCCAGAACCTCTTATATCTGCTAGCTCGTGGAAGAAATCCAGTTTGAAGAAAAAATTTCAAGTTAGCTTTATGCACATCCAAAAGAGAAGAGCTCAACAATGAAGAACAAAGTGACTTCATTAGTGAAATGAGTAGGGTCGGTGCCCTCATTATGAAACAAGTCTTCATTTCTTTTGTTTAGAATTCATCTCAAAACTTCAATAGAACAGGCAAGCCAAAGAGTATAAAAACAATTTGAGTGTGTTTTACATTAGAAATAGAAGTCATCCCCATATATGACATTAGCAATATAAGTCATCCAAATATCCGACATTAGCAATACTGAGTTATCCAAATATCATCCCATGTAATCGCTCTTCTAACAAGACAAGACCATTTATACATGTTACCTTTCCAAGCTTTCTTTGAAAAAAAATGTGCTTTATAGTTTCAAGCACATGATACACTTTGAGAAGTTAGAAACCACCATTCCACACTTTCTCGAAATTACAGAAACAACAATCTTATGCCACGGAATTACTATCTAAAACAAGATTTATTTGATATAATAACAAAGGACCATATAAGATTAAAAGTCCCAACCAATCTTGTTCGAGTGTCACTCACATGCCAATTTCATTAAGTTTAAAGTACTAATCCAATTTTTGACAAACAATTGATAAAGATCATTAGAAGAAATCCCCTATAGAGGAGTGTTATTCATCCAATTGGTGTTAGCCTAGCCTTCCTCATCGTCCTAGTCAATAACAAGATCATTATGTTTTCTAGGGAGAGCTTTAAATTAAATAAGGGTGAGTTCCTTTGGAACTATCAGGAAGCTTATACCCAATATTCGACTGATCCCACTCTAACCACGTCCATTTCTAAAAATTTGAAAGTCACTTGATGTCTTTCCTAGACCATGCTAGGGCGGGAACAACCTCTAATAGCGGCCAATCTTACATTCTTAAAGGCAATATTCCACCAAATAAACATAAAATCCTTTGTGCTTCTTCCCCATTTGAGAGAGCACAGAGATACAAAACAGGCTTAACTCAGAACCAAGATTTCCAAAATAGAAGATCCTTCATACTTTAAATAAAATCTCCAAAAAGGATATAAAAAGATTCCCCCCTCCCCGTTGTTTCTTGCCTTGAGGAGAAGCTCTGCAAATATTGTTTCTAACAAGGAATTTCCTAGGAGCATTGCCAACCTAGGCTTTGAGGATCCATTACTCCATCATATTGCATGCCTCTTCTTACTTCCTTTCCCATCAAACCATAAGATAATCCCTCACAAAGTGTGCTAGTGATTGAAATGGGATTTGATGCACATCCAACAAGAATCATAGTAGATATTATAGGAAGATAAAACTTTCAAACACACTTGAATCCTACCAGCAAGAGATGACAAATTCTTATCACCTCCTCAGCTTCTTATTAATCTTTTTAAAAATCCATCCTCACACATCTTTGAAAGAGGGAACAAACACAAATGGAATCCATAAATATCTGACAGTATCTCTAGGACAATACCACTGCTAGCCTTGACTTTGAAACAAACTTGAGGTTATTCTTCCCAACCAATAGCATGAGACTTAGACATGGAGATCTTAGAACATGCCAAGATATATGTAACTTGTTCTCTAAGTTAATGAAATTTTCTTTTCCAAAACCTGAAATATAGAAGGATCGTCAGCAAATTGAATATCAACGAGGATTTTATTATTAGGGAGTGATGCCTTTGACTTGAGGTCCAAATCTATTATCCCTCAAGAGGGTATGCATAGCTTCAGTAGCAATACCTTCCCTTTGAATTTTCAAAATCTATCAGGTATACATAAATGTTTCCTGTTTTTAGCTTGTAATCCAAAAATCCAAAATAAATTTATCTTCCAAAAAACTTGTTTGAGTCTTTGAAACAATCTTGGGCAAAGACTTCAGCAACTTGATGCACATATTGAGCAGGTTCCCAATTTTTAATGTTGTTTATTACCATCCTTAAGGATCAAACTTGATGACTCCTCTATTAATTTGATCCACCAAGGCACCAATATTTAAAGCATGACTGTATAGGATTAGAAGCTTATCCACCATCCAATCCTCTATGACCTTATAAAATTCTGGACATAAGCCATCCCAACCAGCATGTCTAATTTCATCTTTGGAAATGTCTTGATCTACAGGGTTAGCCTCTTCTTTAGAAATATTTCTTTTGAAAACTTACTCACAAATTCTTCTATTGTCCCTCACCTTTTCACTATCACCTTCTAAGGAACATAAATCTTCAAAAGAATCAAGAAAAGCAATAGAAATTTTCTCCATGTAAGTGGTACATAAGCCATCTACTTCAATAGCCTCAATTCTTTCACTAGTCTGTTTGGCCATCAAAATGTAAAAAAAAAAATAGTCCCTCTATCAGCCCCCTTTAACCAATTCATTTAGCTCTGATCTTATCCCCTACCCTTGTAATTCAATAAATCTCTAACCTCAACTTTGACATTAACATATTCATTCAGAGCTTCGCTATTAAAGGATTATTTTGCATTTTATGTTAAGCCTCAATAAATTGCTCTTGGGCATTCTTGAAGCTTTATTCCTAGCTTGAGCTTTGTATACCATAAAACCTTAATAATTTCTGAATGGCCTTTGTGGCTTCTTCCCATTTCTGAATAGGGCTTTTATATGAAGAAATAGAAAAAGAAATTTTCCAAATAGCCTGCACCGCTTCTGTACCTTCAGGAATCTTTCAGATGAGATACATTTAGCATGAAGAGCCCATCAAATTTCAACACTGGCTGATCCTGTTTTATGCCAATACAATCTCCATTTCTTGGATGATGATCAGATAAGGAAAAAAGAGAACTTTCACTGCATGTTAATAAAATCCATTAATTTACCTCCATAAACACAGAGCAAAAAATATTACCTGTGTTGGCGGTTTCAAAACAACTGAGTTACGAACAATTAATGAAGGGGAAATTTTAGATACAAAAAGATTGACATGATAGTTGAACAAGAACAACACCAAGAGGAACCTGACGGATGTCCAACACACCTTATCGCATTTCCATGGCTTGAACCTGCGGCCTCAGGATGACCAATATCCATAAAACAACAGTAACGCAGGTTCAAATCTTGTGGACTTAATCTGATCCTTTTTCAAGTCGAGAAAGGAAACTAGGTGGGACCCTGGCGTAGAATCGACATCAATAGCCACGTGAGCTAGGGCGGTGGTGAATCTATTGAGAGAAAAACAAAACGTTACCAGTGAACGGAAAATGTGCAAAGGAGCTCGAACCATGGGTGATAGTAGTAGTGCAGACGGAGCTGAGCATGCAGGGATCCCAAAATTGTTAAAAACACCTATAAAACACAAAAACATCCAGACAGATGTCAAACCGTCAAATTTAACATAATTGGAGAAACGTCCGGAAGGGCCTTTCCCATAGGGGGAATGCCTTTAGTGTAATTAAATGAGACTTAATCTAATTCCAATGTTTTTAAAAATATTTTATATTATCAAAATCAATTCAATTACAAATTATTTGACAAATCAAATAAATGTATTACGTAAGACAAGAAGTGCAGCCAAAAGAATAGATATACACCAAGCTATTAAGCTTTCACCAAAAATTTAACTTGAAATACCAATTTTACTAATCAAAGATAAACATTCTTCTTTGATCTCAATTCAACTTTATTTTTAAATAGATATTTTAGATATTTCTTTGAATTTAGTGTGTCTTACCTTTTTTTTTTAAAATGTTGAAAGATTAAAAATTGAAATATTTCAAACTATTAAGAATTTATACTCAATTTTATTGTTGAATTTAAAGTTTTGTTTGAAACATTACAATATTTAATAAGACCAGATCAAACCTCTTTTTAAACGTCAATATTTTAACTCCTTAACACCAAATAATCTAGTTGATAAATTGATGAAATTTGAGTACAAGTTGTATGAGCCAAAAAGAATAGAAACATTTCAAAGACATTGTTATTTCATATGAAATGGATAGCACTAATAACTAGCAATCATACATGAAATGTACGATGGAAACGTCGAAAGGGATCTTTTGAAGGATTCATATTGGAAGGAGAGAAACATTGGGAGAGGAAGAGGGGTGAAGATGAAGGGGTTAGAGGGTGGAAAAGTGTGGGGGCAGCGAAAATAGAAAGTAGAAACAATGTGAAACTCAAACATCAAACAACATGACATCGTATATGGAAATCCTTTGAAGGAGACCAAGGTGTTGTTGAAGACAATGTGGAAACAATTTATAGGTATATATGTGAATGTAAGGAGTGGTAGAAAAATATTGCCGAAGTGAAAATGTGTTTGTAGATTTATCCATATCATTTAGAGACATGAAGATGTGAAGTGTAAGTGGCATCCATAGATGGTGACATCATGTGAAGTTCTCATCAATGATTTTGATGGCATCGTTATTTACCAATCACACAAAAAAGGGACAAGTGTGGGTTGTTGTGGATTTTGATTGGACAAGGCAAATTAATTACTTTCACGAGACCACACCTTTTCCACAAAAGAGATTATTCCTCCCAAGAAATATCCAGTACATGAGCTCAACTATATAGTATAGATTTCACATGGACTATTTCAATCTTGCTTGTATTACTTACATGTGTGCAATTGGTGCTTTAGATGTGAATTTTCCATCATGTAGACTTTTATCACTTGGAATTCCAACCATGAGACATGAAACATAAAAAATGTACACATATTTCACCATCACATGTAGTTTGATGGACACATTTTCCTCTATTTTGTATTATTAAAATGGAAACTGGAGCGATAATGCAAAAATTTCAGTGATAATATTCCTTCAATGGCCAACAACTATATTTGTAAATTTAGTATGGATAAATCTAACCCTAGATCATCTATCACTTATAAAGGAATGTCTACAATCATAAACATACTCTCATGCTTTGTAGTGGACATGTTACGAGGAAATGAACTATACTTTGATTTGTACATGTTATGGTTTGAATGTAAAGATCCATATGCCCTGAATGGTCTCTATGGAGCATATGGAAGGTGCACTCTAAATAATACTCAAATATGCACCGTGCATGGAAGGAATCATGCCCGAAGACAAACATGCATGGGATTTCAGAGAGTGGTCAATTGGTTATGTGATGTGTAAACCATTACAATACTTTGCTACAAATGGCACCACCATATGTCCCAATTCATTAAGGAAACCTTTTAAAAGTTTGGAAAGATTTTCTCATTAATAATGCTTTATTTATATAATATGGAGAAATAGTTCACCTGATTTTTAAACAAATTTGATGCACTATTGTAGTGTTTAAATATATTTGATTAATTATAGTTGGTGAGATATGGTTTATTGGTTTAAAACTAACATTCAATTAGAGACAAAAATATATTTTTGTCTCTAATTAATACACTCTTATACTTTTGTCTCTAATACCCTTCCTAAAATGTGACACGTCCCTTTAATATAACATTTTTTAATTAATGTTTTTTTTCAATATTCCAGCTATGTGGCGATTTCATGCAAAGGGGAAAAAATGCGGGCAAATGAGCATAGGTAATATGCGGGAAAACTTTTAATATCATTTTTTTAATTAATGTTTTTTGGCGTGGCGAGATGGCAATATAGCTGATTTCATTGTCTGCATGCATTAGGCACGGCAATAGCAAGAAACTGGTGCGGGTCTTAGGCCGAGCAGGTATCTGAAGGAGGCTGAGCACTAGGTATTCATCAATCCAATTTGTTTTCCCTGTTTTTCTGTACGGGTCTGCATTTTATATCTTTGATGATGCCTTGGCCATTTTTGATGATGCCCCCTATTCATGCTTGACCTAGTTTCGGGTTCAATATTTCTGGTAAAGTTTTATTGCAGATTTCTTATGATTGTGCTCAGAAATGGCGAGGGTTTGGTTTTGGGGTTGGGCGGTTTGTTTTATGGTGTGTTTTACTAATGAAAATGCAGCGGCTTTTGTTTGTATGAAGATGGTATAACTAGGGTAGGGCCCTGATCTGCAAAAAACAATGGATGATATATAGTTTCAGAAAGACCAAAGTCACCCTCAACCATGGAGGAATAACAAGATTGTATTTTAAACACCATGTCAGGGAATACCTCCTAACCAAGCTGAATAGAGATATCGAGATGGCCACCTTCAGAGGCAGAAACTTTTCAAAACTTTCTGCCCAGCTGTAGCACACATATCATCACAAAGCAGCCAATCCAAGAAAGCCTCAATCAGGATAAGATTGGGGGATCCCATATCAGAAACAACCATCACGCCAATTACCAATGAGCAGCAAAACCGGCACGGCAATCCACCTTTATCATGGATTGAAGCAACCAATCCAAAATAGAATGAGGTTAATGTAAAAATAGGAGTCTTCGGCATTAGAGATTAGGGCCCATATCAGAATCCCATAAAACCATCATGCCATTTGACCCATCTTAAGTTATACAAGGAAAATTTCATAAACTATTTACGAAGCCTATCACATAGTAAGATTACCAGACCCAATTCAGATACAACAAGAATTTCAATCTATGTTGTCTTTGAAAAGAATATGCTTGAAGTATCTTACAACTACCCATCTAATTTCCCTTGGATTTTGGACCATAGTTCAATTGTGTATTTCCCATCTCCTAATATAGCTTGTCTATCTCATCATCCTACAGGCTCGATTAAAGAATTTGTCATCCCTTCTTTTAACCATCTTATCCTTGGCTTTTACTTCTGGAAGATGTCCTCACTTCTGTAGCCACTGTCAAGATTTTGAGTTGTTTCTTCATCTTATTTTTTAAGTTTCTCGCTGAAGGCCTCTTGTTGGATTTTTTTCTCTCTCTTCCATTTGGGCTTTAAAGATCTCCTATTTAAAAGTTTTGTTGAAAACTTCCTTCCAAATTTGCAAGCCTGCCTTGACTTCTTCAGCTTCCCAAAAAAATAATACATTTTAGATCATGTCTTTTGACTCGTAATCAACAAAGTCTGGGTGGCCTAACCGTATCTATTCAAATTTAAAGGGACTCTTTATAGTTGGGGACCTAACAATGCAATGGTGGCAGGTCATTGTCTGGTCCTCCTTTGTCCATCACTTCTGACATCGGCATGTAATTGGTGCTTCAACCATTTAGTTGTTCCTAAGAATTTGTCAAGTCGCTCTGCATTGAAGGCTACCTTTCTGCCTATTTGGAAAATAAATCATCCTAATGTCGGTAGCAAACTTCTACAAATATTCTCTATCATATGTCGGTAGCAAACGTGGTTCTTATGTCATATGGGTCTCGTATAGTTGTAATGACTACATGGTGATGTTGTTAAAACCTGATTTCACATGGTCCTTATGTCATATCCTCAGATATGGACCCCTTTGCTTTCTTTTCTGGACTTGTGATTACCGCATTTTGTTATGGACAGACTTGTATTGTTGTTCTATTGGCCTTCTTGGTTGGTTGTATTTTAACTTACTGACACTTAATGGACCACTAGTTGCTTAAGTAGCATTTCTATTATGGGGGCATTTTCATTGATCCAATGAATTTCTTTACATTTTAGTATTTACTATCAGAAGGTCATGATATTTATTCAATAATGAGACACCATTTTAGCTGTTGCTGATTTATGTTCAGCATGTGAATCATTCAGCTCTTGAGTTTCAGTTTACTGATTATGGGTACTTTAATATTCAACTTTTGAGTTCAGTTTATTGATTATTGGTACTTATTAATTCAAGATCTTGATCAGTTTTGGGTTACTCTCAGTATGATGGTTTTCAAAATATTGAGCAGACATGACTCAATTCAGCTTTTATGATTTCATTCAGTTTGGCGTTATTTATCTTGATTCAGTTTCACATGATCCGATTATCTTGGCACAAAGTTGTGAAATGGGTACTAGAACCAGTCCTAGGGAGACATGTCATCATAGATATGGTCTCTTGTCATTCTTGATTGTCCTAGGTATGGCAGTCCTATGTACTGGGTTTATTTGGTTTGAGTCCATTTTAATGATAGCAACTAGATTGCATCTAAAGAAGCAATGACTAGTCTTTGAGTTCATTATGTCGCAGTGCTCAGCACTCTCACATAAGGATTTGCTCCGGCAGAACAACATTACCACAGCCAAAAATTTATGCACAGCATGTATTACAGCACACAGAAATTGGATCAAAAATGTCTCCTATTGACTCGTCATATTTACAGTCTGGATTCTTCATTATTCAATACAAGAGAAAGTTCCTATTAAATATGCATGAGAGTTAGTTTTCACATCCTTTAAGTGATAGGTGTGATCTCCTCAAAATAGGAGACTCCATAATATCAGTGCACTCAACAAGATATTTGTGCACAACATAGTTTCAACTCAACAAAAATCAAATGAACTCCCAACTAAGCTCAACCCCTTTTTGAGAGTGAACATGGCTCAACCCGTATCCAGACTGTCTTGCATTTCTTGTAGGATAATAATGGCTTGGTTTTCTTTTACAAATTTCTTATGAGTAGCCTCTTCTTCTGTGGGGTGCAGCCCCCCATAATATTCTACGAAATAATCTTCATTTGGAAGATTTAATTCTCTTTGAACACCCTAGTATGAACTCTAACTCTATCTGGTTACCTAAACCCAAATTTGCTATTGTCTCCTTTTGTATCTTATCATTGATGCAATTCTACTCTTTTGTTTGGGTAGTTGCCTGGAGCTTTCATGGCATTTTGAGACTACCTCATTTCCAATCTCTTTAATCTTGGTCTTGGAGATTGTACATGCATCTAGTTATCTCTTGATTGACCTCCTTTGTCCATCACTTCTAACATCGGCATGTAATTGGTGCTCAACCATTTAGTTGATTCTAAGAATTTGTCAAGTCGCTCTGCATTGAAGGCTACCTTTCTTCCTATTTGGCAAATAAACATCCTAATGTCTGTAGCAAACTTCTACAAATATTCTCTATCCTGTGTTGTGTGGCAATTTCCCCTTGTGTTTTTGAGCAATCCAATAAGAAGTTACAGTCATCTCCGATGATCCAATTCTCTATAAGGGTGTTGTATCACAAAAGCTAATGCTATTCTTATCAACACAATAAGTATGCTCTAGATGAATGCTAATTTCTCTCCAACCTACATGTATTAAGATCATTGCACTGCCCAAGATATCTATTAGAATACCGACATTGTCAATGACTTTGTTGGAGTAACTGGAAAGGATTTATAAGAGATCCAGATCAAAAGTACCCAATTGCTTCGTAGATTAACAACCGGCATTGTTATCCTTATATATTTGACTATCTATCTGTAGACTGGAATCACAAAAAATATGTTTTAGCGTAAGACCTCTGTAAGTTTGCGGAGGAATACTCATGGAGACCAATAATATATCATCTAAAATCATCACATCCTCTTCGTTTTATTCATCCATTGTAGAATGTCTATTTTTTTTTTTATTACGTGGTAATATTATCTATTCACCAATATAAACATCATTGCAATCATATATCAATAATACAACAGCTTTTACCTCAACTAAGAAAGTAATCATACATTATGTAAAGTTCCATCATCAATAACAACATATTCCATTTCCAAGCTGCCACTATCATCATTTGATCATTATAATCCTCAGTATTCCCAGTTCTGAGAATCCTTTATAAATTTAAAATATGGAACGTCTGTATGCCTGAAACAACCATAAAACATGCAACTAGATGGATTACAATTGTCTTGTTGGAAGGTCTGCCAGCTTGACTGATGCAACTTCAGGCAACCTGCGGCTCTCGGAATGCCCCCTGATTTTTGTAGTATGTCTTGTACCATGAGGAAATGCTCAGAATAGATGCATATCAGAATGTCCATCTATTCATCCATTCACAATGTGTCAAGTTTGTATGATGGGCCTTTAGTCCAATATAGCCATAAAAACTAATTTAAAATCAATGGACTATTGTCACCTTGTCATAGATCAATGAATTTTTTGCACACTTTGTGGAAAGGAAATAGGACACTGATGTTTATTTTGGTGTCATGGAATTTGTATCAGCCCTTCTTTCAACTCTACTCAAATTAAGTCAGAACCCTTAATTCCTTATCAACGTCCTTTTCATGATAATACTTTCTCAGTGAGTAATTGAGTACAAGTTAAAACAACATTATGCTTCCAATACTTACAGTGCCATTTTTATAAGCTTTCAGAAACATTTATGACAGAGGGCATGCAGGAAGAGAAAATCACTCAGGGAAGCTGTTTGAAACATGTATTTCAGCTGATCTTCTCAAGCTGGGTTTAGGGGTATAATTAGGAGGAGGAGGATTATTCTTTGCAGCTTCTTGTTTCGAGTAAGGATTGCAGGGGTTGAAGTTTGCCAGACTTGCAAGCTCATCCACCACCTCGACCACATGCTGAAGCCTCGCTACAATTTCCACCAATAGGCATGCAAACGTAGCCAATGAAAGTGCCTCTACAAACTCAACACTGTGTTTTGACATTGGTTTCTCATTAATAATACAATTAGCGCACTGTGGAAGAGTATGCCTATGAGGTTGTGTTTCTGTCTCACTATTCCTATCATGTTTTTCACCGTGCCATGACATCAATCTTCTCAAAACTTTCTTGTTTGTATCGAAACCAAATTTTACATATTCTCCTTCTATGCTTCCTTTTTCCAAGTATTTTTTAGTGGACCATCTTCTTGAATGAATTAAGAGCTTTGGGTGAGAATGCAAGGCATCCTGCAGATCCCAGAGTGCAAGTTTCAGTTGCTTCATCATCGACTCTAAATCGCATCTTCTCATGTGTTTGATGCTGCAGGACACCTCTCGCAATAAAATTAAGCAGAAAACATTAATGAGGAGATAAATGTCCCAATTTTCCTCCGTTGCTTCTCTGATTAGTGCCATCACTACCAGGGGGCATCATGTGATTAAACACCATTTCTCCACTAGGAGTGATTGGGCCAGTACTACTTCCAAGTGCTGCTAGCACTACCTCATAAGAACCTCCTCCCACTCTTGCTAGTTCCACTAATTGTTCTCTAATCAGTTGTTCTTCATAAATGTCTTGTTGTTGTATGGAATGTGACGCCTCACTCATTCCCATTCCCATGCCCATACATGTTCCCTGCATGGCCATTCCCATTCTCATTCCCTGCATAGCCATTCCCATGTCTGGAACCGATCCATGTATAGCCATGCCTATTCCTCTTTGCATGTCGAAAGAATTCCCTTGTTGAATCAAGGAGCTAGGATTCAAAATAGTGCCACCACTAGTGTAGCGAGCGAGATTTGCGTGGGCAGCCACCAACTCACATTACAAATGGTGCACCTGCCTCTGAAGAATGCAGATGGTTCCCACCAACCCATACACATGATCTTTTAGTCTGGCATCTGCTTCGAATGCTAGGGTATTCACGGCGACTTCCCTCTGATGTTGTGGCAACTATTTTAGCAGCTTTGTTATGTTGCTTTCGCCGAAAATTCTGTGAACATTGGCAAACTTCAGTGGCTGGTCTGGTGGAAAGTATGGTGCAAACACACACTTTTCCTTGCATTTTATTTGAAGAAATTTGCACGCCGCACAGGGATAACCGGATGACGATGATGCCATTTCTGCACCCAGTACAGTATATAGCACATCAAGTTCGTGCATCAAATCATCTAGCTATTTGCACCAAACAAAATCATATACATGCAACCCAATATAATAAACTCGCTACAAAATGAAACTTAATATAGTATCTAAAGAAGGCACGTCACTAGCAGTCATTGTATGATAGGTATGTCATCTAGGTGAAGGCATAACAAACTTTGAATAATACTAGCACTATCCTGAGAAAATAACCGTTAGAATAAGGAGAAAATGCCTAAGCTTGTGATACAGTGATTAACCCCACTTGTAACCCTAATGAGCACAATATCTCAAAACACAACAATACATGGAATCTAAATAAAATTACCCTCCAGTTGGGAAGAAGAACATTTGATTGACAAAATCTTCAATTTTGAGACTGAGCTGCCAAAGTGTGCAGTACTGCTTAAACGGTAAATTCGATGAACCGATTAATGAAAATCCTGCATTAAAAAAATCTCCATCAGAAACCTGTAACAAACATACTTTCTTCAATCTTCCGTCCTGAACTTCAATGCATCATCTACAATCTGCACCTTCCAACTTAGGCATTCAATACTGTTTGACCATGTTGCAAACAGTGTTCTTTATAAGTGGTTATTGGTTTTCTTTTCTGTTACCTGAATAAAGTGATTTCTGAAACTGTAGTTCTCCTTTTCTTTTCTTGTACGGTACTCCACGTATAGAATGCTGATGAGGTACGCTATCCACTTTCGAGGATTGATGGCTACTAATTCAAGTAACCTTTCTTGTTAAGGAGTTAGCTCACACGCTTTCCACATAACGTCGAACTGATGTTCCTCTACAGTTGACACCTTCACCTTCAGCTCCGCTTCAGAATTTGACCACCAGTTCAGCGGATTATTAATGGAGTATTAATGGGGTATTACTCTAACACTGTTCATATAGGTACTTGATATTGTTCCTTCCATGCAAAAACTATGTCAATCTCCTATGTATAAGAGACGCCACTATACTTGCAAAAAAAATTATAGCAACAAGTTTCCTGCAGAATATGACAAGTTTCTGCGGATTGGGAGGGACAAGTTTGCATAGTTTTACATCTCTTCTCCAAGATTTACTCTGTACAGAGCTATAGTATGATTAAAATTTCAGTTTTTATTAGTTACATTATTCTTTGTGTGTGTGAATGTATCATATTCACTTTATGGACTGTTGGTTGATCATAGCTAACAACATAAATTTCACTTCTGTTTATAGCACATAAGATTATGCAATGTGGATTAGAGATTGCCTCAATTATGTGGAACATACTAGAGGCATGTCAATGTGATGTAACAACATCCAGGTTCACAAACAATTCTTTATCATCCAAAAACATTTAGATCCACTTGAATACAGACTTGTAGAATGCCGCTCCACGTTTGAGCATGCCACTCAAACCTTAGTGCCTTGACTCTTTTTTATAGAAGCCACAGATGCCTACCCAATCTGCAAAGGCTTAACCTTGTTGCGCAAGCCTATACTTAGCTGTGCATCACTATTTGTGTCGTATGAAACCTTGGGACCTTGTCTCTTGTTGTGCAACACTTCTATCTTGCATGTTGAAGCCACGAAGCCTTGCATATGCTGCCCAAGCCTTTTTCAATGCCCTGATGTATTCTGGATGTTGCCTAACACTGCTGATGTATTCTGGATGTTGCCTAACTCTTTAGGCTTGATTAATGTTCCTCGTTGTTAGTATAGTTTTAATGTTATAATACATTACAGCTGAGCACACTGTAACTTATTCTCGGGTTTGGAAAATTCTAAGATCAGAAATAAAAGCTATATTCGAAAAGATTAAGTGGAGTAACACAATAATAAAGTAGAATAATCTCTTGTCATTATAATATATAATCACAAGATACGTGCTTTGATAAGAGGCTTTTCTGCCCTCCTTTCATTTGAGAAAGGAATTAAAATATTTCATGACTTGTACATTTGGGCGGAAGCCTCTTATCAAGGCACATATTTGGTCATTAGATATTATAATGACGGAGCTTGTAGAGTATAAATTGGATTGATACTGGATACTAGACAATGAAAAGCAATCTACTTTATTTGTAATGAAAACAAAGACCTATGATAAGTTCCAAGATTCAAGTTTTCTTCCAAGTTAACCTTGTAACTTATCATAGGTCTTATTGCAGCATGGTTTTGAATATGTGGACCTTCTCATGCTATTTTGTTTTCATTTTTAATAAATTAGATTGCTTTTCCTTGTCTAAGTTCTTCGTCTTTTCTTTTTTCCAGTTTCATTGTCTTCTCTTGCTCTAGTTGGTGTGGAGTGGCTTTACTGCAAGAAGGTAAGATAAGATGACATTCTAGTCCTAGATATATTGGTAAATAATTAGAACATGCAGATACTTTTATTCATTTTTAAAAATATTTTTCTTTATTATTATCACGAGTGTTACTTTTTTTTGTAGGACACTATTACCTAATTAGCCACTATTCTTGGAAAAAATGGAAAGACAGGTACTTTCATTTTCTGCCACTTGTATTATTTCTTTAATGAATTTAATCTCAATAAAGATTAATATTATCATAGTCATGAGTTTTTTTAATAATACTCAGATCTTAAATAACACTCATAATGGACCCTATTTTAGCTTACAAAAAATGGATTATGAAATGTGGCTTATTTAACAAGCCACGTTAAACAAGCCACGTTAAATAAGCCACGTTTCAGACCCATAGTGAGCGTTTTAGGCATCTCATAGTTCAAACTAATGATGTTTTACCCATTACCCATTTCCAAACTATAAAAATAAAAGTCTCAAGTTGAGAGGTAGATGCTCATTATTTAAAGTATATGATTTATGCAGGAAAATAGTATATCTTCATCTGAATGTTCAGATGAACATATACCAAGACCTACTCCAAGGACAAATGAATATTTTAATGAAATGATATATTGTACTTGTGAAAAGTGCAAAAATAGAAAATTAAAGAAGCGTCGACTCGTTGGTATCCATAGGTTGAAGTATGGAGTTTATATAGAAGAGGTATACTATAATGAAATTTCAAAAATGCTTGTTATTAAAAAATATAAACTTTTCATATCGCATTGACTATTTTAAATGATATTGTAATGTTTAGCCAATCCAAGTTCATAACAATGTTGAGGAAAGGGCATATGACAATGATGATAGTGGCACTCACAATGAAGAAGAAGACACATATATGGGTGATACCACTTCTCAATTAAATGAAGATGGGGTGAACGAATTTTTACAAGACTTCTACACATATGCTGAAGAAGTTGATGATTCGCCCCTAACTCAACTTGCTAGGACGCCTCTATACCCAAATGCAAATTTGTCTGTATTGGCAACACTTATGTTATTTTTGAACTTGAAAGTTATGCATGGAATGACGAATACATGCTTCACTGATATCTTGAGGTATATTTTAAACTCCTCTAAACTATATCTCTCCATGTCATTCAAGTTTTGAATATTGTGTATAGTGAATAATATAAAGATCTTTTGTTGTTTTATGCAGACTTTTGGCAGATAAGATACTTCCAAAGGAAAATAAGATGCCTCGTTCACAAAAGGAAGTATCTTCAGCAATGAAAGACATTGGGATGGAGTACAAAACATATGATGCATGTCCAAATGATCATATCTTATACTATGGTGAAAATGAAAATTTACAGCAATGTCCAATATGTTTCACCAATAGATATCGTGAAGATCAAGTGTCCAAGAAAGTTCCTTATAAGGTTCTACGCCACATTCCAATAACACCGAGGTTTGAGAGGATGTTCAAATGTAAAGATTTGGCAAAATTTATGGACTATCATGCACTAAGAAGGAGCCAAGATGGTGTCATGCGTATGGTGGCTGATAGCAAAGATTGGAAGGAGCTTGAAGAAAAATGGCCTGATTTAAGAAATGAGCCAAGGAATGCAAGACTTTCATTGGCAATGGATGGTGTCAATCCTTTCGGAGATCTTAGAACAACATACTCTGTTTGGCCGGTTTTCCTTGTTAACAATAATCTTCCCCCTTGGATGGCAATGAAAAAAGAGCATGCAATGCTAACTCTAATAATACCAGGTATATGAACTTCTTAGTGTTATGTTCTCTTGAAAATGATGTACATTTACATGAATATATTTAAATTTTAATTCACATTTTCTTCATAGGAAAACACCAGGTGAAAGATATGGACACATACATGGAGCCTCTCATTGATGAGTTATGCGAATTATGGAAGGGTGTCAACATGTATGATGTATCAAGACCTAGCAATGATAGGATCTTCCTTTTTCGTGCAATACTTATGTGGACAATTCACGACGCTCCGGGGCTCTCTGTGTGTTGTGGTAATCTATTTATCATATTCATTTGTAATCATTCTATTTATGTTGCTGCCCATTAATTAAATATGGTTTCCATACTGATTTTTCAGGCCTACAAACTAAAGGGAAACATGGTTGTCCATCATGTGGGCCAAACACTGTATCTAGGCAATCAAAGGATCTTAAAAAAACCGTGTACGATGAATACAGACACTTCTTACCTCAAAACCATCGTTATCGCATGCATGAGAAAAATAAGTTCAATGGAAAGGAAGAGGAAAGGAGGCGGCCAAAAAGGATGAACCCTTTGAGGTGGAAATCAGCATATGACAAAAAGGAAGGGAGAGCTTATCCATTGGGAATGAAAAGACTATCTAAGTTTTATAAGTTAGATTATTACGAGCATCTCCCAATAGCTCATTTATTTGATACAATGCATATTGGAAAAAATGTGGCAGAGTGCTTATGGAAACATCTAAAGGGAACCAACAATGAAGACCAAATAAAATTAAGGAAGGACCTCAAAACCGTCAATATGATGCCAAACATGTGGTTACATGAAAATAACACATATGATCCTGCGCCATGGGTTCTTACAGCAGAGGAGAAACAATATATGTTTGATACTATGCGTGCCATAAGATTTCCAACTGGTTTTGGTGCGACATTAAAAACCGTATTCACAAGAGATGGTTCAGAGTTTTCTGGAATGAAAACACATGATTGGCATAATTGGATAAAGGTAATTCATGATATCTTATATTTCTTGATAGTATAATTGAAATTTTCAATATATTAGTAATGTAGAAGATAATATATATTTTAAACGCTATTTTTCAATGTTGGTGTAGTATGTGCTTCCTACAGCAATACAAAGCACTTTCAACCATGACATCGCACAAACAATTTACAAATTGTCCAAATATTTGAGGTATTGTAAACCATCAATTGTTATTCAATAATTAATTTTTTTCCTTCTATAAATATCATTTTCAATGTCTTTATAATTGTTTTAACATATATTTTGCAAATATTATAACTGGTGATATGTTAATGCTTGTTAGTAAAATTTATAGGTGGGTATCTTCTAAAGAGATACATCCAGATGAGCTGAACTATTGGAAGAGGAATGTTGCTCTTTTGATGTGTGACATTCAAATGTGTTTCCCTCCAAGTTTCTTCAATTCTCAAGAGCACTACCTTATACACCTGGTAGAAGAGATTGAACAATGTGGGCCCATCCATCTCAGGACAATGTGGCTTGTAGAGAGATATATGAAGGTCCTAAAACATTTTGTGAGGCAAAGAGCTCGACCTGAAGGTTCTATGGTTGAAGGGTACATGGTTTTTCAAACCATGGTTCATTTATCTGAGTACTTGCCTCAATTGCATCTGGAGGCTCCAAGATTATGGGGTGATCAACAACCTCAATCCATTGGAGATAGAAAACTAGAGGGTCAAGGAACTTCAAAGAGGATAAAAGGTAATCTTAAATGTTAGTAGTAGTTTTTTAATCCTAAGTATTGTATGATGCATCCTTTAAAGAATGGTTAGATCAATGATTAGTTAAATACTTTTTGTTGTAGATGCTAAGGAGTGGGAGTCATTGCATTTGTATGTTGCATACAACTCTAAATTTATGTTACAATGGATGGAGAAGTATGCTGAACAAAAGAAAATAGAAGATGAAAAGGCATGGGCTGATATATATAATAGACATGGTCAAAACTCTAATAGAGGACTTCCTGCATGCCATAAAAGAAAATGGCCAGATAGATGCTCATGGCATTGGTTAAAGACAAATGTTGAACACGAGGCAACCAAGGGAATGAAAGCAGTGACAAAAAAACAAGTAGATTTCGTTAAAGGATCTATAAATGGGGAGGTAATATACAAATAAAGTATTATGATGAAAATTGTTTAATCTAAAGATTTTTTTATCGTTGAAACTAGTTAGTTAACTTTGTGTCCTTGAATCTAATTGGATAATATGTACATATGCATTTAGGTAACATATTACAAAGCAATGTGGATTAGCGGTCATCATTTTCGAATCAGGAAGATCGATGAGAAGCGGAAAACTTATGATAGTGGAATTTCAGCACCATTTGAAGTGGAGTGTCGTTCACATGCATATGACACAAACACAATCACGAGTACACTTCGGTATTATGGAGTGTTGGAGGATATAATAGAGCTTGATTTCACATCTTTTAAAAAAGTTATTTTTCGTGTTGAATGGTATAGGCTCATTGAAGTGGGCCTTGACAAAACTATTTTGTTGCATGAGAATGGATTCAATATGATAAATACATCGAGGTTTGAATCTACTTCTGAACCTTATGTGTTTCCAAACCAATGTAGTCAAATATTTCTTGTTCCAAATTTAGAACACCCTGGCTGGTCCTTTGTGATAGATTATGATCCAAGAGGGCGAAGAGTCACCTTTTCCGAAGATGTAGAAGGCCATGATGTAATTGAAGAGGTAGAAGATCCACTTGAAGACATAGATGACCAAGTGGAGGATGATGATAACATGACTATTGATGATGAATATGAACAAGATGAAGTTCCAGTAGGACAAGAACAACATTTTGGTGATGAAATACATGAACATGATGAGTTTATTGATCATCATTTACCTATGGCTGAAGGGGATGAAGATCATGAGAACCATGGTATTAATTTATTTGTGGATCTGGGGCCCATTAATTATGGTGTATTCATGCCTCCAGATGAGGAAATTGTAATGTCAGATGAAGATGATTTTATTTAATCATAATGTAAACCTTAAATTCATTGTAAGGACA
Organism: Taxus wallichiana var. yunnanensis; assembly: GCA_018340775.1. Lineage (NCBI taxonomy): Eukaryota > Viridiplantae > Streptophyta > Pinopsida > Cupressales > Taxaceae > Taxus > Taxus wallichiana. The sequence goes on from CM031235.1 coordinate 193,210,930, forward strand.
TAACACAATTTGATATATTTTATGAGTGGATTGCTAATGTTTTTTTCTCTATGTCAATGCATACATTGCACATGTTTCCTTGTTTCATTAAATGTTTCCTTATTGAAGATTATATGAAGATGCACACCTTTTGGTCCTTTTGAATATATATATTTTTGAATATAGGTTTTTTTTGACTATTAATAATTTTGTTTTATGATATTTTGAAGGATCGTGGCAGGCCCTCTACATATGCACTAGAAAATCCTAACATGAGAGTGCCGCCGACAAGTAAATCCCGTACCATACTTTCTACATCCAACATTGAAACATTTAGTATTCCAATTCCGTCAAGCATGCCAACACATAATATAGCACCAGAGTTAAGGAGTAACCCTTCATGTGTGGGTTCTCTCCGAATTCACCCTCCAACACCACAACATGCTTCCTTGACAAGTATCATAGAATCACAAGCCAAAATTTTAACGCTCCTACCAGATACTCCTGAATTTTATGAAGTTAGACAGGAAGTAATTAAGCAAATTCATGCATTGGAGTCTACATTGCTGGAAAGTACAGGTCTTGCTACACCTGAACAGGTATGCTTATGATAATTAATTATGTATAAAATATTCCTAACAGTCCTAATTATCATTCATGTGCTATAAAACAGTCATAACAGCAATTTTTCATATTGCATGGTTTACAATAGTCCTAACAAACATTCATGCTCTATACATACAGGAAGAAAATGGCATGCCCCCTGATGTACCTAATGGGAAGCTACTGTGACCCCTACGACTGCAACAATCTCCACAGTGAACACAAAAGGAAAGAAAGAGGTTACAATCTTGTTAACCTCGGATGGAAATGTCTTAAAAGATGAAATGGGGTCGAAATTTTTCCAATTTCTATTTCATCGCGCAGAATGCCTATTTGGAAATACCATACAAGTGGATTGGAGAAAGCAAGCCAATTCTAAGAAAGATGAACTCTTTGAAGATGTCATAAAAGAGTTTGGAAATCCCGGTTTTAACAAGGATTTCATAATGGATTATGCACGGAAATTCATTCATTCTAAAAGAGACAAAATAAGGTCAAAGCTAACAAATGACTTGAGATATCCCCGACCAGCTTGGATCACTAACCAAACAACATGGGATGAGCTTATCAAAGATGCCAAATTCAAGAGAAAGTCCTTCAAAAATCCAAACTACATGCCATCTACACGAGAAGGAGGTAAAAGATGCCTTCGAGATACAACAAAGGCTACCCAAGCTAGGTTGTCAAGTATTGGGTCCCATAAATTGGGGTCGGGTGGGTATAATAGTATTCGTGGGAGCTTGGTAAGTGAATAATTTCATTTAATTTTTTTATATTTTTTCGGTGACTTGAATGTATTGGATGACAAATGATACTTGATAAATTAAAATGTCTTTGTACACTTAGGTTCACCACTTTCGAAAGGAAGCTTCAGATGAAGATCTGAAATATGCACTAATGCATGGTTCCCAAGGGCTCCGGCAACATATGATAGATCGAGGGGAGAAATTGGTCATTGAGCATGAATCTGAGGTAAGTTTATTATAGTATTTGATGACATAATAAAACATTTAAGTATCAATGTTGTGATAATTTAATTAACTAAAGTATGTTGTTTAATAGGATGTGCAACAATCAAACTCCTTAAAGGGTGCAACTGACAGTGAACATGAAGATGCCACAGAAGGATGTGATGATTTTGTTGCTGGACAAAATGAATCGATTGACCTTCTTGGAACTCATCTGGAAAACAACCCAGAAATCCAACAGACAAGAGTTCAGGATGATTATCATGTTGCACCATCTATTATAGTTCCTCGTCAAAAGAGGACAAAAAAGAATAGACATTTTTCCTATCCGGCTAAATAGATTTAAATTGACTGTTATTTTATGAATTATTGGCTATTTCATTACCAGTGAACTTATTGGTTTGTTTTATGAACTTATTGAGAGTTTGATCGGTCTATAAAACTGCTCAAATGCGTGTCAAACACAGATATTTATGTGATAGCCAGATTTATAGTATGTATCTATACATTTTAAGATGGCTTTTTTTGCCTCATAAGAACTTCTATAACCTTCTTTTTGATGAGATGGCTATAATATACTCAATAAGGTTGATTGATCTTTAATTCTATTATGGTCATTATCTTTTGGTTTGCAGCCCCCAGGTATTATCTTTTGGTTTGTAGACAAATGTATTGATCTTTTTCTATATTTTCGATAAGTCGAATCTTTAGGAAGTATGTTGTTGAAGCATTGAATCTTCCATGTGATAGCTAATTTTCATTTGCATCCTGGCTCCCTTCTATATAGTTTTGCTTTATCTTTTATGCTCGACAATTTTGTCGATGGTGTTTTAGGTAGCTATGTTAGCATCTTTGGGGCTGGTTTCAGGACTCCCTGTGGACACGGATTATCTATTACAAGCGCTGAAAGGGATTCTGCTTTCTTCTCTTGGTTTCGCTTTTATTTCAACCAGAGCTTCAATAGGATTCAGTCTCAATTTGGTTTAGGTGAGAGGTGTCCAGTTATGGGGTTGTCATTTTGCTTGGTACACACCACCTTTTTCTCTGTGAGTATGCTCAATTACTGTTTCCTGTTTGGATAAATTAGAGAAACATCAAGGCTGGGGCCTGCTCTGATCTCGAGTCATCAATTTTGAGGGTTTTTGTGGATTTAAGTGTTGGTGGGTTTCTTATTTGTACACTCCCGCCCATTCCAAGGCTACTCGCCAACCTGCTGTCTGCTCTAAGTTCTTCTCTCTACTTCATCATGATATTTAGGACTCCTCTGATTTCGAATGAATACCGGTCTCGTAATTTACTTCATCTTTATTTGGGTTTCGGAAGAAGCAGCTTTAATATTCTGGGTAATTACATATATATTGTATTTGTTGTAATTTGGTGGTTATTTTGTTTCCTTTGGGACGCTGTAAGAGAATGTTAAGGATTTGGCCATTCCTACTTGATGCAACAACATTTAATGCCATCATGAAATACCTCTACTTTTTTCCCAGCTATCGTAAACGATTGTATTTAGTAGAAGTTACCAATAAATCACGACTCAGAATTTTTGGAACGATTGTATTTGATACTTTGTAAGTGTTTCATTAGTGTTGTCTACAAACAAAGTGGCATATCCCACATAACTTCAGGAGTCCATTCCACTATAATGCTCTCTATATTATTGTAGTTATTTTTGGCTTGCAGAGTTTTTCAATGATGGAAATTCAGCAGAGTTAGGAATAAATTAGTTTTATTGATGATTGACATTTTTTTCACCACCTACACCTCTCTTTCAGCAGCTTATCTTTGACATTGTGTTCTATCAGGGTAAGGACCTTGTGATTGCACACGTTGGTGATTCTCGGGCTATTATGGGAACAATTTCTCCCAATGGCAGTTTGTCAGCCATTCAGTTGACAATTGATATGAAGGCAAACTTGCCTGGTAGGCCTTCTATCTCTTTCAAACAAATTAATCAGACTTATTTATGTCTAATATATGTTTTATGGCATTCTGTTGCCTTAAATTTTCATCTACCTAACTATAAGAATGTCTAATATTTGTTTTTAGAATTAATATGTATCATTCTATTATCAAAATCATCTTGAGGATGTAGGTATAACAGTTGGGACAGTGATACTTGTTTTTGTTGCAGTGTCATTGTTTATATAAACATAATATGTTCAGGGTATTGAAACAAGAATATCAAACCCATAAGATAGAAAATTTGTTGCAAATGGGTAATGACTGAATAGAAATCATATGTTACTGATTGAATACGGAGCCTATGTTAATGTATAGCACATAATTGCACACCATAGTACATAAAATATACAATACATTTTTGCATTGCACCCATCTTAGTGTCCATCTTGTTAAATCCATATGCTACTCTAAGACAGCATGGAAACTTGTATGTCGTATCTCTTGGTTGACATAACTATTAGAATCACTTGGGAATGGTAGTGTCAATTTGAAGCCTTTATAGCATGTCAAACATTGTGATATAGAATTGCTAACTACTCTACAATTTCTACTTTTCGGATATCATTCTAATTCCAGTCTTCTTTCTATTTCTGAGGATAATCCCTAACTTAGCTGCTTCAACACCAAAAATGAAAGTAACATTGTTTTCTTCCTTAACTAGAGGTCTGTGAATTGATTTAATGTTTTGTAAACACCAATTATGTATACATGGACATCTGAGACAGTTTCTTTTATGCTCCAAAATTCAGAGGATGTTGAAAGCATAAAGCAGTGTAAGGGTCGATTTGAAGCCTTTTTAGCATGTCAAACATTGTGATATAGAATTTCTAACCACTGTACAAGTTCCATTTCAAATCTTGCCGCAGGTATGGTTTCTCCTTTTGTAATCATGATCTCCTTCATGACCCACCACATTACGACATTCCTCCACTTCAGCTAGGCCTATTTCAAGAGAACAATATGTGCAGTTCTTTATACATGCATGATTTCCCATGCAGGAGTGATCAGAGGAATGGCCTTTCTGTAGAATGCATCGCCAGAAACAGACAAAGCACTTGCAACCACAGACAGAGAGACCCTGTTTGAGCTCTGCTAGGGTTGCAACTGCCTCTAATTGCAACTTCTGTACATCAGTAAATTCTGCTGTGTTACTGCAGAGCCACTTTTGAACACGATCACACCGTCTCTCTATCAAAGCCCCTAAGAAACTCTGAAACACATGGAGAGGTTCGGGGAAGACAACTTTTGCTTCAGAGTTGTTCAACCGCAATCGTTCATGGTACCAAGGGGCATGTTTCCTATCTAATGTGAGAGAAGGTAAATTGACTTCTTTGCAAAGTAAGGTTCTCAAATATCTTTTCCATGAAGATCATCATAAATTTTAGAATATAAATGAAGGAACTGGCTATCTTAAGTCTTGTCTGGAAAGGAGCAAATTGAGCGTATTTATTGTCCTAGATGATATCGATCACATCAATCAATTTGATGCTCTAGTGTCAAAAAAACACTGAATTCTAAAAGTCTAGTACTTGTTACAACCCATGATGAGAGGTTGCTAATACAGGCAGGCATAAGTCTTCGTTATAGGATGAAGGAAATGAGTTTAGATTATAGCAGATGTCTATTCTGTTGGCATGCCTTCCACCAACCCTGTCCAGAGAGGGGATATGAAGATTTGGTTGAGAGCTTTGTTTCCGAATGTGGAGGTTTACCTCTGTCTCTTCAAGTGATTGGTGGGAGTCTATATCGTAGTGATCAGCAGAAGGGTTATTGGGAGTTATCACTCGAGAAAGTCTGAAAAACTCTGCCGATGGAAATAAAACAAAGGATTAAAATAAGCTTTGATGCCCTGGATAATGACCAAAAACAAATTTTCATGGACATTGCATGCTTTTTGGTTGGTATGGGCAAGTTCAAGTGTATGGCAGTGAGAATATGGGAAGCTTCTGGATGGAACGGTGAGGAGGGACTTCAGACCCTGGTGGATAAGTGCCTTGTTGAAATGGAACCAGTTTTTATTTTAGATCACAACATAGAGGAGTTGTATTTTAGAATGCATGAACACATCCGCGATTTCGGAAGAGAAATGGCAGATGAAATGGAAGATGGAATCAAACATCCTCGTCGCCTCTGGCATCCTCACCATTCACTGGTATGGGGCTTCTCTCTTAAATAAAACCTACTTTTGGTGATATTCAAGAATTTATCCTTTACCTAAATTTAGGAAAAAAGCAAATTACGCTCTGTTTGAAATGCAGGAATCTGTCGACCTCAGAAATAGACTCACGAGAACCACAGAATCTGTTAGGTGTCTCTATTCCTTTTTTGATGATTCCAATGGCGCTCAAATTACATATTTTATAGGAAATCGAAATTCAGATCTCCGGCAAGCAGGAACATCAACACTTTTGCTGTGGATGTCGATTGAACTGAGGGAGCAAAAACAGAGAGCAAGCGAGTCATTTATTCCTCTGGAGGACGTAAGCAACACAGCAATTCCTTCATGGATTCCTCTCCAAAATTTGCAAGCTCTAGAAATAATCAATGGAAACACAACGAGATTGTGGCACACAGATGTACAGGTAAAGCCTTTTGTTTTTATGGGAGTTTGGGTCAAACTTAAAATTTGGCAATAAATTATATATTTTGACAAGACCATCCTTATAAAAAAGTATGTCTAAAAATGTCAGGGTCCTGTCCAGTTGAAAGAGCTGCAACTGATTGATACGGTATCATTTGGAGAGTTTCGGAACTCATGTAGTGTATTTAGGCGTCTGCAAAATCTAGTTCTAACAGGAAATGGGGGATCTGACGGAATGCTAATTGAAGGGAGTACTCTATCCCAAGTCCTGAAATTACTTATAAATCTAAGCAGTTTGATTTTCAGGCATTTCAGATTAAGTGGTGAACTGGATTTGAGCAACAATGCAGATGGTTTTGAGGCTTTCATGAGCGCCCGCATGTATAGGCTTGAAATCATAGATATTCAGTTTGTAAAAGACGTAAAAAAGATCTGTATCAGCGGGCAGCATTGTCCCAGTCTCAAGTCCCTCCGCCTCCACTTCCTGGCAGATCTGATAGAAGTGAATTTATCAAGGATAACAGCACTCTCTTCTCTTGAGGTGGACAGTTGTAGTGTTTTGACAGATTTATTAGGGATTGCTGATTCGAGAAACCTGGTGAATCTCAGCATAGGTAACTGTTGGGCTATAAAAGAATTGCCATCTCTTGCTCCTCTACATGATCTGGAGAGGATTACAATTGATGGATGTCCAAATGGGCAAGATATAAGAGGCATTGAAAATTTGCAGAAATTGACATACATATATATTTCAGAAGGCTTTGGAAGAGTCTTGAATTGCCTTGCTAGACTCTCGATTTGCATTGGCAGACTAGAGGTATGAAATATTGGAAAGTCTACAATTATGTTCGTAGACAAATATTGTCGATTTGAGTTTTTTTTTAAATTTAAATATGATAAAATCGAGGCCAAGCTATAATTTTATGATTAGTATGTTACGTTGAATAGTACAAAGTGCCATTGGTCACCATTTACACCTTTTCTTTTGAAAATTGTGCCTAGCCTTGATCTTAGATCGGACAAGACTTTATCATTTGAAATGGATTCTTCTGTAGGTGCAAGCTCCAGCCCACTATCCTGCACTTCAATCAAGAGATCTCCAAGCTCTATTGGAACATCATGTATTTCTTCTTGAGTGTCAAAATTCACAAGCACCTGCTGGCTCCTGACATAGAGAGTTGTCCTTCCCTCACAACAGACTCCAAATTTTTATGAAGGATATTCACTTTCATGGCAACACGCTTCAAATCAACAGGGGTCCAGTCCTTGGTTGCTATCTGGGCAGTAACAAGCTTCAAATCTCTCAAGAAGGAACGTCCATTCTGATAGGTATGGTCTAAATCTTCTTCCACAGTTAAAGCCATTTCAGACAGACTTTCTTGATAATATTCTTTTCGGGTGAAAGAAGGCATTGCAGCAAGTTCAACCATTCCTCCATACATCTTTGTTAGAAAGTTTTCATGGGATCTTTTACGAATTTGCTAAACGACTTTACAGAAACTCATCTTATACTTATAGCCTTCCCGATTCACGTTTTCTACGAGTGCTTTTTCCGAGCCCTCCTACCAATCCATAGCTCTGATTTTCCCTGCCGGAATGTTGAGCGAAAACCCACTGAGAATGGACATTTCGGGTCTGGATGGGTACGAAAAACTCACGTTTCGTAGCTCCACTTGACCAGTGACTGTGGATGGTGTAGCTCCAGTAGAATAATTTCTGTCAATTTTAGGCCTGTGCTCTATGGTTTGGAAGATATTCACTGTAGCAGATTTTGCCTTGGCAAATGCCGTCAGACTGGGAGCCGATTGCCCCAGTGCCCTGCAATTCACACACAGAAAATTACTACCCTTTCAAACACGGCCTAAAAATTTAGAGATAAAAGGTAACCATGCCACATACAATCCACCAATGACGACAGAAAACGTTGTAGCTATTGCCGATCCTCCCTTAGTATCATGATGCCTCACGAGCAATCCTCCATACCATAGCAGCAACGCATAACAGCAAAATATGATGCAATAAGTCGATCCCATTCCGATTCCCTTCACCACTCCGCTTCTGTAACCGATCTTCTGAGCGACCTTCAACGCCGCAGAATAAGCTTGCATAGTTTTCTCCTCGCCAACGAACGAGAAAACCGTGCGAATTTGAGCCAATGCCTGCGAAATGCCATTCCAATTGTCTCAGAAACGAAATAAAAATCTAAACCCAGTTCAATTCATGAATCCAGGCATTAAAATAGAAGACTTATATATACCTGCTCTGCAATGTTGCCGGCCTCTGCATAAGCGTCCTGGCTCTTGGATGAAAGCTTTGTAAATATTATGGTGTGAACGGCTCCAACCACAGCAATAAGTGGCACCACCGCAACCGTCAGCAAAGCAAGCTGCCACACTGTAGTGAATCCCACCACAAATCCAGCTACAAACGTTGCCATATAATGGATGAAATTTCCCATCTGCAGATATTATTGCAGAATTTCAGTAAAATACCCACTGTTATTAGATTGATACACGTTTTCTGTCTCCTTGTCAAGATGAAAGTCCTGAGATGTAACATATCAGATTTCCAGTTAATCTCAAGTATCTACACTAGTTTAAAAGGTAACAAAGCCAAGTAAAACATGCAAATCAAAGCAGAAAATGAAGAGAAGATACATAATGACTTCCGGCCTACCTTTTTATTGAAGTTCGTTAGATTACTGATAGCTGCATTAAGGACAGAGAGAAGCATGTCCTCTTGCTCTGTCCTCTCAAAGCTCCCCAGTCCTTCAAAGTCCATAAGTACATAAAGGCATTTTGCATCCAATCGAATTGTCATCCATACCCCATCTGTACATATGCCCCCAGCTACATCGAGAAGAGATCCAGATAGATGATTTAATAGGTATGACTTACCATTACTTTGTAAATATGACTTCACATTAAGCTTAACAATGTTCTTGTACTGTTAAACAGATAATATACTTTGTGTCTTATTCCTGTGATTTCCTATATGCATTACTATTGTATCATTAATTAGGTTCATGAAGAATATCTTGAAGCTGGTGCCGAAGTCTTAATAACAACATCGTACCAGGTCTGTGCTTATGATATGCATTATTCATACATTCTTATATGTTTGTTCACTTTTTTTGCCTTCATCTTGGCACCTCTTCATTCATGTGATATTTATGGGGATTTGATTGTTTACAGGTAACAATTCATGGGATTTGATTGCTGTCGATGGAGAGACAATTGCTCAAAAAGGAAGTTGCTCAAAATCGAAGTTAAGAAAAATAACTTCAAAGTAGCACTAGGGAATCATATGGATCACTTGAAGTTTGGTGGAGAGGTGCTAATATTGTATATCAAGGGTTAACGGAATTCAGACACCCTTTTGTATTTTTTCATTGTATTTCAAGGGTTAACGGAATTCAGACACCCTTTTGTATCTTATCTTATTTGATATTAATAAAATATTTGTGGACCCATTATTGGGCACAATATTTAAATCAAATTGTTGTTAATTTATAATATTAATTACCAGACCACTTCGATATCATAGATGATATGTAACTTCATTGATATTTGGTTATTATGTAGTTTTAAAATTCATATTTTTCATTCTTTAAATTCATATCGTCTCTAGAGAGACAATAAAAATTGAAATTAGTATTGTCTCCAGAGAGACAAAATGTTAGTATTCGGTATTGTCTCTAAGGAGACAATAATGATATTGTCTCTAGAGAATGATATTGTCTCTCAAGAGACAAAATATGTATCAATCATTATTGTCTCTTGAGAGACAATAATTAGAGACAATATTAGAGACACCCGCTTTGAGACAATAATAGAGATGATATGCAACTTTTTTATTGTCTCTATTTGAGACAATTTAGTCAAATTTTGTCTCTATTAATGTCTCAAATGACCCCCCCTTGTAGTAGTGATAGGGGAGAGGCAACGCTCTCCACCCAACAAAGATACCTAATGGAGAGGATAAGTCATCTTCTCCATTGGCCCCCAAGCCCCAACCACATTACAATGGGAGAAGATCTCAACTCATGGCAACTACTAGCTTCCACAATACCTAACTAATAATTTTCACATTCATTCCATTTACATATAAACACAACAACAACTCAACAAGAAGAAATCAAACAAAACAACAATATAACAAGGCTTATCAAGAAATCCAAAAGAGTAAGATCTATGGGAGGCCACTTATCAAGGTTCATTTTAAGACACCTCTATAAAATCATAGGTGGAAAATACAGCGAATATCCCTAGGAACCGGTTTCGTGAAAGATGAATTTGACAAAGATTCCAAAACAAAAATTTCACCTGGTTTTTCATGGCTCCATCATTAGCGTGTGACAACAAGACGTCAATAATCACTCATGACACGTGTCAATGGAACATCAATTTTATTGATCGCCGTGCATCAACGAGGATTTAGTGTCCCGCGTCAGCGGATCCGGTGGCGCGCGTCGATAGGATCGGTGGCGCTTACGCGCGCATGGATGCTATTGACGCGCCGCTGGATCTTGATTGGCGTCCTATTGCTATTGGCGTCGCGTCGATCCTATTGACGCGCGTCACTGGATCCTATTGACGCGCGACACTGGATCCTGTTGACGCGCGACACTAAATCCTGTTGACGCGCGACAGTCAATCCTGTTGATGCGCGTGACTGGATCCTATTGACACGCATCAATTGAAGCCATTGACGCCCGATTTAGCCTATAAATACCCTTCAACCGGTCATTTTCTCATTTTCACCTTCCCACTCTTGAATTTTTACAGGTCTCAATCATTGTCAAAGACGCAAGTACAACTATAATGTCGACTTCACATGCTTCCCAACTACAAGTTCAGCAAAAAAATCAAGAGAATCCAATTCAATCGATTTCCAATATCAACTACAGGAATCCCTTATGCCCTCACATACATATTGTTTTAAACATGTCTTCAGAATATAAAGATTTGATGGATGCGTGTGAATTTACAGGGCTCGTTAATATGCCCCATTTCGAAATAGATCCGGATATTTTGAATTACCTTCTATCATCCTACAATTCAGAGGACGGCCTTTTTATATGACTCGAGCGATGGCCGAATGTTCCAATCGATGTCGAAGCAAATGACATCCATCGGTTTACGGGCCTTCCATTCAAAAATTTACCAATTGTTACAACCAAGGCAACACTCCTGGAAGAAGACAAGAAATTTCTCAAATCAACGTTCGGTTTCCATGTTGATTGTAAGTATAATTCATTTTAATTCATATTTTTTATTCTATTTTTATTCTGATACAATTTTGTTATAAATTTATAGTAATTTTCACTATTTTGCATTTGTAGCCCATGTCAATAAATCCAGGCATGGTGTGGATACACAATCAATTGCACACCACTTTCTTGCTGCACTTATTTCATTTTTTCAATCCGAATTTTTTGCGGGGGTCGCCAAAGGATATACCAAATTGGGCCATTGCATACATTGTTGCCACTATCTCAAAACAAAAATTCGATTGGTGCACATATCTATCCAAAAAAATAAGAACTGACCTAACAAATTCAAAAATTTCAGAAAAACCTTTCATTTATTCAACAAACTATCTCCTCGGCCTTTATTATGAGGCACTTTTAAATTTAAAAGATAAAAAAATTCCTACTTGCACTGATGAGGAGTTGATGAAGTTGTCAATTCCATTTGAAGAACAACAGGTATAAACTATTTAGTTTGTAATTGTATTTCAATTTTTGAAATTACAGTGCACAGTTATTAAAACTTAAATTTTAATGTTTTACAGAGAAGATTTATTGAAGCCCTCCCCGAAAAAAGGCGTTATCGAGAGGAAGAGGCCAACAACACGCTGAGGCTTCGGGGGACTCACAATCTGAAATGGAAGCTCACTCCTCTCCAAACCCTCAACAGTTTGAACTCGTTAAACGCCAGAGAAGTAATACCTTCTCATATATTATTTACAAATTCCAAATTTGCATATTTATTTTTCAATTTAAATTTTAACCAAATGAATTGACAACATTTAATATTGATGAATTGCAGGGACTTTGGAACATACACATGTTTCACAAACTCAACCTTCTTCCCCAACTCACTCCATACAGTCACATGCATTCATATCTTCTGAACAGACACTGAGTATAACTCCTACAAGGCCACCCATAGCCGAGAAAAAACAACCCCTCGGCAATGAGGTACACTTTTCGATAAATCGTTTAATTTCGAAATTTTTGACTTTATGAATTGTTTTCCTATTTTTCATTTTTTTCTTGTACTTTTCAGCACATGTCAGTCCTGATCAAACCGCGCACCGACACCCACTCAACCAATAATTTTTAAAATGCCAACCGGAGGAACAGGTGAAAAGAACATTGGTAAACGCATGCCTTTTGCTCCGGCCACTAGTGGGACACTAAACATTGCCTCCTCCTTTCGAATTCCAACTCTCTCACTTGGTGGCTTGCCCGGTTAACGGCATATCTCATTTTGAACAATATAAATTTAGATGAAGATTATTTGGGCATTGATAGCAATGACCCAACCGGTTTTTTCAATACCCGCGAGATGATTCAAGGCCACCGGTATACTTCAAATTTCAATTTAAATATGCTTTAAAATTTTGAATTACATTTCGATTTAAATTTATTTATCTAAATCTTGATTAATTTTTTCACAAACAGGATCAGCCCACCCAAAGGCAGAAACAAGTAGCAGTTGATCTTGCTGAAAGCCCCCATACTTCTCCAGTAAGATCGTCTTCATCAGATTCAAATAGTGAACAGTTGCCACCTTTTCCTTTAGAGAACTTAATTGGTTATGATTGTCAATCCCATGTGAGTGAGTTTATTCTTCCTCATATCAATCAGCTTATAGAATGGGAGAGAAGGGCTAAAGTTCTTATCAATGAAATTATTAGTCGTTATGAAAATTATTGGCAACGAGATAGTTTATACGCTGCAGTCCAGAATCAACCTGCGAAGATGGATTCCTTACTTACCCAAGTAAGAAGTGGGACTATCACGTATAACAACAACTATAAAGATGACATTTTAGATAATTCATTAAACAAATTGGAAAATATTAGTGCTGAGGCCTGGCATATTATAACAAATGGTCGAGGACAAGGATTTGGTAGCTGATCGCAAATGCCGAAAGAGATAGAGCGGTTGTAAGTACTATTACATTCAAAAATCATTCTTGTTAATTTGAAATTTTCATTTTTAGTAATTTTTGAATTGACATTACTCTTTTTGTGCGGTTGAAATATGAAAATTTGAAGAGTCGGTAGAAGGTTTTGCAAGTTCACTTGGAAACAAAGAAAGAACAGGTTTATCCATGACAAAAAAAATTTGAAGCAAAAATTTGAAGCAAAATATTGTTTTGGTTAACAAACAAAAAATACACTAAAGCGAGATAATTAAAGAGCATGGTTTCGACCACGACATATTATTCAAAGCTAAAGCGTGCGGCTGATCCAAATTTATCGTCGCATGGAGATGCGACAAATCAAAAGAAAGAATTTTAAAAATCGGACAATCTTACGGAAGATCTTATAAGTTCGGGGTTATTTCGGTGTTGGGGAAAGAGGTACAACCACGGTGGAAGAAGCCATTGGGGAAGAGAGCAGAGAGGAGTAGAATTAGATAAAGAAAAAGAGGGTTTTGAAAACTAGAAACTTTTATTATTGAGGAAACTTTAAATATTGAATTTGAAAACTTCTACTATTGAGTATGTACTATGGTATTTGAATTTAATTATATGGATTTATATACAATCTTTAATTTTAATTGCATTATATGGTGATTATCATGAATTATATGTATGTTTCTTGTTTACTTGCATTGTCATGAATTGTATGTGGACGTAGATGATGAATGATGATAATTGATAATTAATGATAGATGATGTATGTGAACTTGTTTTAAGATAATTATTCTCTATATTTGTATTGATACAAATACTTTTATTGTTATAGATGATGAGATTTATGATATAGATGATGTACTTGTGTTTTAATTTCCATTGTTATTTGTGTATGGATGGAAACTAGATGAATTAGGCATGGTGGAGTTAGGTCAGTTAGGCATGATGGAGTCTAGGTCATGTAGGCATGATTGAGTTAGGTCAGTGAGGCATGGTGGAGTTAGGTCAGTTAGGCATGGAGGAGTCTAGGTCATGTAGGCATGGTGTAGTTAGGTCAGTTAGGCATGGTTGAGTTAGGTCAGTTAGGCATGGTGGAGTTAGGTCAGTTAGGCATGGTTGAGTTAGGTTAGTTAGGCATGGTGTAGTCTATGTCAGTTAGGCATATTATCGTAGGTTTCATTTGTTTGACTTTGATACTATGCAGAATGCATGTCCACCTCAATAATACCTTCCACACGATCGATTTTTTGATTCTTTATGGTGGCATATATATGATTGTTATTTACAATATTTGTATCCGCAAAGTTTCCAAAATACTTGAAGAGTGATTTCTAATATTTCTTACTTAATTTTAGGTTATTCATATTCTTTGGAGCTTCAAGCACCTTCCATTATTCTGAAAAGAGTCCTGCGTCAGCAAAAGAACCAAGTAGTGCGACTCGTCCAATGTCTGAGGTCTTGTCGTGCATCCCCTGTCTGAGGTCTTTGTCACATGTCAACTCTGCACTTGTCGCACGTCAACACTGCCCTTGTCACATGTCAACTTCTTTGCCCAAGTCGCGCGTCAACACTTTCTCTGTCGCGCATCAGTACAGCTATTGTCGCACGTCAACAATGCCCTTAAGGGTATGCGAGTTCAAATTTCACAGTATTGGTAATTTGTTAAGCTACTTGAGGTATACTACCCGGCGAATCAGCTAGGTTTTTATAGGAGATGTTTTCAAATGAAGGCAAAGCCGACCCCCCAAAAAAAATATACTATATATTTTAGGTGAACAGGACACCGACCCACTCCGAATAATTCACCTTTTCAAAATTTCCTAAAATGAAATTTTCGCCATATTATGAATATTCGCTGCTAAAATTATCCCTACCACTTATGCCTCCCAATGGGAATGGTTGCCCACCCAAAATCCTACAACGCAAAACAAAAGTTCCCTTTCAACTCTTATGCCTCCCTCAAGTACCCCTTATACCTCCATAACTCTTATGCCTCCCTACATCTCTTATGTCTCCCTCATAAAGAAGAACAATAAGGAAATGCAAGCATCCCTCATAACATGGTGGGGCACCCAACCAAAACTCCCTCCACAAAAGGGTAAACTATTATGCCTCCCTACATAAAATTCCCCATAGTCTCCTCCCACCCCAAAACTTAGGCATTCTACCCACACCCTACAAGTATTTCAAAGAGATAACAACATTCAACACAACATAAATACACATACAATAAAAATATATATATATTAAAACTAACGTGAAGCTCCTACCTCTCCATGGTAGAGCTTGTTCCAAGTATAAAGTTCCAAGATTCTCCAAAGATCAAGCAAGCATCCACAAAGCTCCAATAATCCACAAACTCTCTCCAAATGCTTCCACTCTCCAAAAATTCAAGAGACTAAAAATGATCATCCAACCCCAAAACAAGCAACACGAATTCAATAAATAGAGAAAGGAGAGGGAGGGATGATGTGGCTCCAAGTAGGATGCCACCCCATTTCCTCTCCACTCCACATCATTTGGTCAACCTCATATTCCAAAGAATAATTAATAAGTGGTTGGAGGAATGACAAGAACCTTATACACTCCATCTAAGCCCACTCCCCCAAAGGACAAAATTAAACATTTGAAAGAAAGTGCAATTAACATTTTACCTTTTTACCCCCAAAACACCTAAAAGAGCCTAAATTTGACCCCTCAACCCATAGGTAGGGTTGGCATGGGCATTTAAGAGGTGCGGGACAAGTTTGACTTGTCCCATTAAGCTTCCAAATTTGGCCTCTAAGGCCAAATTCGAGTTTCCCATGAAGTTTAGAGTGTGCTACACTCAAAAATCAAACACACTTCACTCAACACAAAATCCAAGAGTAAATCAATTCTAATAAATGAACTCCTTTTGGGTCACATCTTTAATTTGTTTAGGACAAATTCAAATTGGCTTAATTAAGACACTACAACCCATGAATAATAAAAGGGGTAAACACAAATCTAAATAATAAAACAATAAATTTTCATTACTAAAGGAAAACACATCCTAACATCGTCAAAAAAGGAAAATAAAACAAAACAACACATGACCCCTAGGTCACAATTTTCTCCCAACCAAATAATTCTAACACACACATAATTACATGTTGTCATGGTTACCACTGGTTGAATTCTTCTCGAATTCCGATGTGGTTGGTCTCCACTCCCCCGATGTTGTTGTGAATATAATATACCTGCAAAATAGATGATACCTCCTTTGGCCTCGTGGCCACATTAAAACATTCATGTAAAATATGTAATATAAATATGAAATCAACTATATACGAATTAATATCATCTATGCAAGATACGATATAACTAAAAGTTTCTAGCATATTTCCATTCCACATTTTATCCACGTCAAAACGATCACAACATTAATCCAATTATCAAAGGTCTACTAAACATGATTAAATATATCACATGTCAGAAATACAGATAAATAATCATGTCAATAGTATATCAAGATCAACATCAAATGTATCCAATGTCCATATGCATCATATAAGAATCAAATTAATAACGATTCAATATCTCTTATATCTACTAAAGCATGCTAAATCAAAACTATAATATAACCATAAGTGCGATCATGATATCAAAACAATAATAAAAAAGGTGTCGAAGGGAAGTTGGCACTACACATGGATTCTTCTAGAATTCAAATCATTTATATATTCCCACATTTCCATGTTGATGGAATGTATTCTAGTCCCCATTGGATTTTTCACATTTTTATTGTGGCACATTTGAGCTTATAGTCACGTTAGTGATATCATTTTTTATTTTGGCCCCTTTAAGATAAGATTGTTGTCACGTCATTGATGCGAGTGAGATCCAACCAAAAAGTGGATGAGTGGGGTTTTAATTCCCATTTTTTCCTAGCTTGTCCACTCATATTACCAACCATGGGATGGGCTCAATTCTCGGTGATTGGTTATGCACCACCTACTTTCCTATAATTAGTCAATCTAGAAATTGAAATGTGAAGTTATAAGGTGCTAAAACAAGCAAGTAGGGTTGTCTAATTTATAACTTGGAGCCTACTAGATTTTCCCCATTTTTTATTTTATATCCTTTGAGCTCAAATGGGGCTCATGTGAATAATGTGAGAAAGAATGTTTTTAATTTTAGTTCATTTTAGCTCAAATTCCAATCATATGACCGATACTAAGTGAGATCAAACCAATAAAGTGGATAGCTAGGGTTTTAATTCCCATATTTCCTACTTGTAATATCATCTCATGGAGGGGCTTAATTATCAATTATTAGTCTCACATCATATATTTTCTTGTGATTACTCAAGCTTATAACTAAAAGAAATGCTACAAAGTACTACAAGAATCAAACAAAGTGGTCGAGTTCGAAACCTTGAGAATATTGAATTTTCCCCTTTTTTATTTTGGCCTATTTGAGCTCAAATGGTTCTCGTGAAAAATTGTGAATGCGATTATTTTTATTTTGGCCCATTTGAGCTCAAATGGTCGTCACATGACTTATGCAAGTGAGATCAAGGCGATAAAGTGACTAAGCATGGTTTTAATTCCCACCTTTTTCCTAACTTTCCCATTCATATGACATGTTAATGGAGGGGCTCAATTATTTATGATTCGTCCCGCATCCCCTCTTTTCATGCAATTACTCGATATTGAAATAAAAAATCAATGTTATAAAGTGTTGCAGATAATAGTGCAACAATGGTGTTTAGGTTTCGAACACGAAGCCTATTGGATTTTCCCATTTTTAATTTGGCCATTTTAGGCTCGATTTTGGACACATGACTAATGCGAGCGAGATTGAGATGATAAAGTAGATGCACAAGCTTTTAATTCCCACCATTTTTTAACTTTCCCGCTCATATGAACAACCACTAAAGGGGCTCAATTATTGATGATTGGTTCCGCATTGCTTGTTTTCAAGCAATTACTCAACCTTATAACTTCAAAGAAAGGCTATAAAGTTCCATAAAAATAGTGAAGGTGGTTAAGTTGCAAACTTGTAGCCTATTGGGTTTTTCCCATTGTTTTATTTAGCCCCTTTAAGCTCAAATCACACTCACGGGAATAATGCAAGCGTGACAACATTTTTATTTTGGCCCCCTTTATCTCAAATTTTGTTCATGTCATTGAGGTGAATGAGATCGAGCCAATAATGAGGAAAAGTAGGGTGTTAATTCCCACCTTTTCCCCAACTTTCCTGCTCATATGGCAAGATTTTGGAGGGCTCAATTATAGATATTTTGTCTTGCATCACTCTTTTCCAACAAGTTATTGATCTTTAAATAAAAAACCAAGGTCAGTAAATTGTTCAAGCAAGATGTGCAATGGGGTTGGGTTTCGAACCTTGAGCCTATTGGATTTTCCCCATTTTTATTTTGGCCTTTTGGATCTCAAATGATGATCATGTAAATAATAAAATCAAAGATTAAGAAAATAAAGTCGAGCATATGCTAGATATTATTTGGGTAGAAAAAATATGAGTTGTAGAATATGTCCATATTCTAGGACATGCATTTATTTAATTACAACAATTTTATTTCCAACTTCCCATTCATGTATTTCTCTTATCTAACAAATAAAACATTATCCTATAAAAATATTTACTCTAAAAATAAAAATAAAATTTTAGCGAAGCTCGATTAGAAAATTAAACCTACCCATTCCTCGTATAACCAAATACTAGAGGGGCTCAATTATTGAATATTGTTCTTGCATCAGTTGGTTTCCTGCAATTGCTTGAGCTCGAAACTAAAAAAGTGACTGGTTGTGAAGTGTTATAATAAGCAAGTAGTGTGGTTTGGTTTTGAACCTGGAACCCATTGCATTTCCCCCATTTTTTATTTTGGCCCCTTTAAGCTGAAATTGAACTCACATGAATAATGTCAGTGAGATAGAGATGATAAAGCGATACACAAATAACAAATATTATTTGGGTGGGTACAATATTAGCCATGGAATAGGTGTGGCAAATATAGGTAAGTAATTCCTATCTTTTTATTTCTAACTTCTCATTCTTTTCTTCATCTTATCTAACAAATTAAATGTTGTCCAATCAAAAACCATGATGTCATTAACTAAAATTTTAAAAAATACTAAAACCCATTTTATACACGTGGTGGTTGACGGATGAAATCATCAACACCATTAATGAGAGAAGCCCTAATCGCTACTTTGGTAGCTAGTGAGAAACCCTAATTGCAAATGTGCATGGAATCACTACCTTGGGAGACTAGGTCCACTCCATAAATCATCTCTAAAGTGTCCCAAAAGACGTGCAAACAAAGTCCCCTTACATTTACATGTTCTCTAACTACTAAAAATCACAAGGGTTGATCTCGCATACAACAATTATCGACATTGGAAGTATTGATTGTCCTCTGTTAGTATTTCGAGATATCTCCAAAATACGTTTCTTCGACGAATTGCACACCACATACCCTTTCTTCCTCAAACTATTGGTAAAAAACAAGTGGTAGTGAAAAATAAGAATTTCACATTTCATCCCCATAACGCTTTCTTGCCCTATAGGATTTCTCCTCTCTCTAGCCGGTTCTTCATTCCCTTTCCTCACTATTTGTTTCATTCTCTTCTGTTTAACTTCACCAACACATCATCTTGGACATTTCCATCGTACTATTGCTAATGAATATGACTGCCATCATTTGAGGGATAAGGACTGGGGCCGACCGATGTGCATGTGCGCCTGCAATGAGCTCTGCGTGAAGATCACTTTCTGTTGGGTCAGAATGACAGGCATGCCTAATAGTCAAGCTGGAAGTCAAGCTGGAAATAAAATTCGGGTTTACTGTCATACTGCCCAAACGTAGAGAACATAGGTACAACCTGGACGGCCGCAAGCTTTCCCGTGCATCAATGCACCTCTGCCATCAAACCACAACCCTCCTTCGTCTGCCAAGGGAATCCTCCAATCGTCGTAATTAGCCCATGAATTTTATTTCTAACATGTTTTGAAATCGTTGTTGCCTATTGGTATTCGCTATAAAACCCACGTAATGTTGGCTACCAAAGCAGTAGTTTGTTCAATTCAGAGATACGTACTTTTCACGTGCCTGTGTAACTTCTCAAACCCACATTCTGTTTGTTCCATATTTTTGCAGAGGAACAATGGAAGAAGAAAAGAAGAAGCAACTTCATGTGCTTATGTTCCCCTGGCTCGCTTACGGCCACATCTTGCCTTACTTAGAGCTCTCCCACAGACTCGCTAAGCATGGCATCAAAATTTCCTTCCTATCCACACCGCGTAATATTTCTAAAATCACGCCATTGATATCGGAGGAGGGGACTGATCGATCTGGTGGAGCTGCCATTGCCATCGATTGAGGGATTACCAGAAGGCGCAGAGAGCACCGCCGACGTTCCCAACGAAATGGAAGGCATCCTGAAGACCGCGCTCGATGGCCTTGAGCAGCCCTTCGAGGACCTGCTAAAACCCTTTCGCCGGATTATGTAATCTACGATTTTTCTCAATACTGGGCTGCAACCGTTGCTGCCAAGTTCGGTATTCCGGCAATTCTGTTCCTTATTATTACCGCTGCTTTCTCTAGTTACGTGCTGGCTCCTGCAGAGACAAGGAAGAGGAAACCACGGTGGAGGAAGCGATCCTCGCGCCGCCGGATTTTCCATCTTCTGAAATCTTTTGGCGGCCCTTCGAAGCACGGCATATTGTTGGTGCGTTTAACCGCACCAACGGACAGATCTCGGCCAGTGGCCGCTGTTTTAAATCAATTAAAGGATGTTCGTTTATTGCCATCAGATCGTGCTTTGAAATAGAAGGCAAGTTCATAGAATATCTGGCGAGAGTGAACGGGAAGGCAGTTGTTCCTGTGGGAACTCTATCACCCGATCTTCCCCAGTACGGGCGCGATAATCTTAGCGAGGAGGAGTCATATTGTCTGAGATGGTTGGATGAGCGGCCGGATTCCTCAGTCGTATATGTATCGTTTGGCAGCGAATGTTTTATGTCCAAGGAGCAGATCCACGCCTTGGCACTAGGGCTGGAAGCAACGAGTGCGCCGTTTCTGTGGGTGCTGCGCTCCCCTGGATTTTCAAATGGAACAGCAAGCGGATCGGCATTGTTACCAGAGGGTTTCGAGTCTAGAACGCGAGAGAGAGGACTGGTATACTCCGGGTGGGCGCCGCAGCTTCATATTCTGGCGCATACATCGGTGGGGGTGTTTATGAGCCATTCCGGGTGGAGCTCTGTGATCGAGGCGGTGAAGTTTGGGGTGAAGCTGGTGCTGCTCCCAATGAATATCGATCAGGGCATTAACGCCAGGCTAACTACGAACGAACTAAAGGTGGGTTTGGAAGTGGAAAGGGAAGAGGATGGCAGTTTTACTGAGAACCACATTCGGACGGCATTGCTCAAAGTGATGGACGAAGACTGCGATGAGGAATAAATGTGAAATCCAGAATCGAGGAATTGAGAAGAAACGTGTTTGGCAACAGCAAATGTGAAGAAAAATGTATCCGCGGGTTTATCAAACGCCTCAAGCTCCATACAGCGCCAAATCAGTCCGTTTTATAAAATTGCGCCTCCACCTGTGGTGTTTCCTCTAGTTAAGTTTTACTAAAGGTTATAGTGAGTACAAAAACTGGGTTATTGGCAAATCCATGTATAAACACACTATGGAGAGCTTCTTGCATGTTAATTTATGTTGTTACTTTCGATTTGAGTAACTGGATTTGTAGTTTATGTTGAGTAACTGGATTTGAGTAACTGGATGTGTAATATGATCTTATTGTAACAACCTATATATTTGTAATATGATATTATTGTAACCTTGTTATTATATTCTGTGTTCGTTTTTTCTCCCAACCAAATCTTACTGCACTCGATTATTATATGTGCTTCTTTTTACTCCACCTACACACACATTATATATATATAGTCTGATGTTATTATATTAAGGTTAGTTGTAACCTTTCCAGTTTCATCTTTTCATGTGTCAGTTTTTGCCTCCAACCAAATTTCGGTACACTTAATTATTATATGTGTTACCTTTTATACGTTGTTATTTTCCATCTGCAAAACTCACCAATTTGATGTTACTGTATTGATATTAGTTGTCACTTTTGGAATTTCACCTTTCCTAGAATCACTAAAGAGTATGAATATAGTGAAGGTTAGCTTGACCAAAAAATAATATGTCAACATTTTGAAAAAAAATAAATTATTTCTATATTTTATGTGTCTTAAAATTTAATTCAAAGTATATTATTAGATATTTTTTTTTTGGAGGGAGAGGTGGAGATTTTACTCTTCTTTTAAATAGTTGTAATATAATCCCTTTAAATAAATATTATTCTAATTGTATTTTTTCTTATTTTACGATAGTTATTAAAAAATATAAGAATAGTCAATACTATATTACCCAAGATTAAAAGGAAAAAAAAATGATGTTAAAATTGACATTAAATTTATGGTTGAAAAAAAAATACATCTAAAATTTATGTTTAATTACTAATGATAACATCTCATGGACATTATATCCGTTCTTCCTTCCCCTACAAGTGTTTAAAATAATTATGTATTAAATAAATCTCCATATAATTTTATAACTAATACTACCATATATTAAAAAAAAAAATTATTAAAAAATAATGATAATTTTTAACTTAAATATATCTTAAATTATTGTTAATACACAAATAAAATGAAAAAAATCTTATTCCATTTATATATGGTGGCCCAAAGCATTCTACAAATTTTCTATTAATATAATTAAAATTTTATTTTTTGTTTGGAAAATATGATCATAATATTGAGGTTCATTTTTAAATACAATAAAAATAAATTCAATTTCGAAAGAGCGTTATTTTAAATTTTAAAGAAGGCCTTTGACCTTTCACAAACATAGATGGGTGTTTTTATTAATTTATAATATTAATATATTTTATTTTTAATCCCATATATTTGTATGCAAACACCACGAAAGGGCGCTTCTATCTTTAATTAGTCTTAATCAATTGAGTTTATAAGCAGGGTTAAATTTGACAGCCACCTATCCTGTCAAACAATTTTTAACTAAATTTCAAAAAAATCTTTAAAAATACAAAATGTTGTTATTTTCATAATGTTAATAAAATATACAATTTAGAGGGATAGTTATTATTTTTGTAGTTGATATCGATAAGGGGTGTAATTGATTTTGTAATTGTAGGAATATATATGAAGCATTAAATTTAAAGGTGTTATCTCTACATTTCAAATTTGTTACAAATTCGTACATATACATTTGCAAATCTTATATCATGAGTGGTAGCCTTTCGTACATTTGCGGGCTATTTTATTTGAACTAAACATGAATACATGAAGACTTTTGTACATTTGCAGATTTTATATCATGAGTGGTAGCCTTTTGCTTATGCTCTGCCCATCTTCGAGATATATCAACCTATCCCTCTTATTATTCTTAATCATTAAAGGCCCTCAAAAGATCCATCAAATGCACATTGAACTGTCTATCACGGACCACTAAATGTGCAATGAGAGCTCTGTCACAGTCCACCAAATGTCCATTGAGATCCTTTGTAAGTTTAAATCACGTTCTTAGTTCCAGGTCTTTAATCAAGGGTATTTTTTATGTTTAATTTGAATGTGCACATAGAACTCCCCTTTCACATTTGCACAAAAGTCTTATGTCCTTGCTCTCGGGATCTGTTTTGCTACCGTATGTATGTGCACCCAAGAATTCAATAGAAAATATAAGTACCTGATTGACAAGCTTCTAACCCAAATTTGAGGTCCAAGATATAGAGCACCGTTCTATTTTTCCTTATATTTAATAATGTATCATTTATGCAATGGGCAACTTGAAACTTCAAATTTGAAAGGGGAACCAGGGCTGCAATTCTAATTTTATTTTCCTTTTTTATTCAATCTGAGTTCAACGTTGCTCATTTTATTTGATATGGAGTTTATTGTATAGCTTGCAATGCACACCAAATTTGCAGTTCCTAGCAGGTTATACTATTTTCTCAGCAAAAATGAACAAATGTATTGACAATTAAAATATGTGAAAAAGTAGCACAAACCGCTCCAAATTAAGCACTACTGAACTAGAATGGTAATTTTAACATGGATTACATTTTCTATAGACTTCTAACAAGGAATTAGGGAAAACCTTGCAAAGAAGCATTTTCTGAGGGCTCAAACTGAAAAAAATGTGATTCAAGCTAAAATTTACCCATAGATAGTATCTCTTATATTGGCATCATCAGGGGTAAACTTGAATTCTGTAATATATTAATAATTACACCCCACTGCATATCAGAGGGGGTAAACTATCTACATGAATTATGAGTAGCATAAATTCAAGAAGTGGACCTACATTCTAAGATATGGAAAGAAAGAAATTATTCGTGAATGGCAAAAGTTACTCAAAAGTAAAGCAAGTTACACTAATTAATTAGGAAAACTGATGGGAACTGTAACGACTACAAATAACCTTTCTAAAGCTAAATTTAGGAACTCCTGCAAAATATAAGATCCATTCACTCCATATATCTGAAATCGAAGATATAACATACCATAAAAGTTACCACTAAGATATGCCAACATCATTTGGCCATTAAAATCATCACAGAAGTTGACTCCAATACTGGATAAAGACTTAAAAGGGGCAGTAGTGTGTGTGCAAGTAGAAAAACAAAAATATAATAGAAATAATAGAAATTGTTTTGACTTGTGCACCCTACTTAGCAATGTCATTAGATCAACCACTTGAAACAAACTAAATAAACTCACTACATGCCTTTCAGCATAAACAACTTCAATGTTCAGCCCAGTTCCATGAGGAAACACTCAAGATAGTATCCCTAGATGAAGCGCGTTTCTTTTAAGACATTATACTAAACGCCATAATTTTGTATTGTTCTTAAATAAGTTGCAGAGATTAGGAGTTCAAAACTCAGAATAACAATCCCAGCTCAAGTTGAATGTATTGCAACACTAATTTGCAAAATAAATAACACAATGATAGCAATATTTATTTGATGAAGGATATCAGTTTATGTGCTTTCAAATCACCTTCAATAGAAATGCATAGGTGGTAAAAACATGTAATAAGTCGTGCACCTAATTCAGGAGTGACATCAAATTAATCATATCGTAACTTCATAATCTCTTCTCGTCTAATACCTTCCGCATTAACTACTATTTCTAATCCATCACCCTGAGGAATAACATAACACCCTTATCAAGACCGTAGATGTGATATTTGAATGACTAATCACAACAAAAAATATTCTAACATGCCAACAAAAAATACAAAAAGTTACATGCAAAAATTGAAAAATATATGAATACAGGATGGAGGTCATACAGTGTATATGTCTCTTTATGAAGCTGAAGCAAAAATATCCTTCACGAGATCCACCGCTTCAGATTCTGACAGGAGAGTTGTAGCATCCTAATTGATAAGAATAAGAATGAACCATTAAACAGTTTCAAAACAAGAATATATTGGAGAAAGATGAATTCTGACCTGCCGACAAACAAAAATTCATGTTCTGAAAACACGTGTACATCAAATGCTCAACAATTATAAATCCATGGTTCAAAATCCAATAGAATTCCAAGTAGACTTCTAAACATTGTATCGGTACAACTCTTTGGGGTTTTAGTAGTTCTGTAAAACTGGCATGGTATTACATCTTTTCAGAATAACTTCTCGTGATGTAATTAGTGAATATCTCGATAATCTTATAAATTCATGTGCTTATTTTAACTTGAAATACTGTCATTGAGATGGAAGTAGTAAAATCTGGAGCTAATGTGTAGAGGGTAGAGTGAGATGACTTATCAAAGTACAAGTGAGATGCAAGAATTAACATGTTTAGAGTTACATTACATTTGGGAAATATTTGCCAGCTTTTGTTTTTTCAGGTTGGTTCTTGATGTGCTTGATGGAGATGAGAAGGAATAGCAATGTTTGGTACAATCTTTAGTCATATCATGACTGGATTTGTTATTGGTTATGTTAAAATGCTTGGGGATGTGAAACCTAAAGAGAAGACAAATTCTACAATTGTCAACTGTTACCCATAAAATGAAATCATGTAAACATAACATGTCCATCATGTACCTCATGTTATTGTACTAATTACCAAAGCATCATGCAGTTCAAGTATAAAGCATTACCTGATAATGTGCAATGTGAAATCTTATACAAGATTAACGAACACATTATACCTCGAGATGTTTAAGGGAGTTTTCCAGTCTTAATAAAATACTTTTACTTGTGACTAAAATACGTTATCCACAGGATTAGACAACACTATGACCTATAGCATAGAAACAAAAAAACTGAGCCATATATAAATAGTCAAGAGTCCTGAAATACATGCCAGAAAAATCAGTATAAACATA
The DNA here is from genome assembly GCA_018340775.1 of Taxus wallichiana var. yunnanensis. Lineage (NCBI taxonomy): Eukaryota > Viridiplantae > Streptophyta > Pinopsida > Cupressales > Taxaceae > Taxus > Taxus wallichiana. The sequence continues at coordinate 193,237,599 of CM031235.1, forward strand.
CTTTAGCTGGCAAGAGCAGAGGACTGGGAGATTTAAGTTGATTATCAAGAACATGCATCAGCAGGTTTCCAAGTGGAGAAAGCGAATATCCATGCAGACTCAAAAGATTCGATGCTTGATGCTTCCAACTGTTTCCAGCTCAGTTTCAAATTCATGAGAGCTTTGTGGGTAGTGACTGCACAGTCTCTTTATAGCAATCGGCTTACAATTCTTTAGAACACATTTATAAACAAAATTGGCTATGTTGGAACTTCAAACATAAGATAACCATGAAACTAAGTAAATCAGATATTTCCCTTTGTGGGTTCCCAAAACAGGGGCATCTAGGTTGACTTTGTGATCTAAAAAACAACCTTAAAATTTTATAAATTAATGCATCAATCACAAAATGATATCAAATTTGTTCAAGAACCATCAAATCCTCCCCAACTTCTCATGATATATGGTACAAAAGTAAGCATGATGCTCATGAGCAGGGAGCTTGTACCGAGGATATTTTGTGTAATGGTTTTGGTAAAAGCGCTTTGATTTTAGGTTAATGTCAACTGTTAATTGTGTCTATGCATCTGAAAAATGGTGAATTTTGTTTCGGATTTGCATGTAATTGTTTGTTTTAGCCAGAAATGTGTCTCCATTACGTTTCTGTCTTGTGGCATTTTTTCACCACTTTCCTCTCTATACAGTTCAAATTTTAGGTTCGAGAGTAGGCCTCCTTTTTTCGTTATTACACAGTTTGATGGTGGTTTGCTGCAGTACTTCTGATCACACAGTGATACGCTCGTATTCTGGTGTTTTCTGTTACTTCAACCCTGTGAGTTTTCTTCTTATTCTGCTGGTTTGAAATTTGTTTTCCAAGGAATGCAACCAAACAATATAAAAGGATATCCTTTTTATCTCATGGATATTAGTCTTGTATTTGAAGATTCTTTCTTTCTTTCTTTTGTATGCTATTATTCCTAGTCTCCATTTTGGGCGCCTTTTGATTTTAGGTTAATGTCAACTGTTAATTGTGTCTATGCATCTGAAAAATGGTGAATTTTGTTTTGGGATTTGCAGTAATTGTTTGTTTTAGCTAGAAATGTAGTTATCAAGTTAGAGGGCACAACCTGAGGTTTGATTCTTTTAATCTATGCAACAGAGGCCCCAATTTTACCAAATTAGCAAGCCCTAAAAGACATGATTACTTTACTATTGAAACAATCATCTGGTAGGCGTGTTGGATTGCCATACAGAATTCCAAACCTACTATCATGTGTTGACGTAGAATGTTGGGAAGATGCTACTTAATGAAACTCTTTCACTTTGGCATCTAAGTTTCTCTTGACATATTAGCTTCCCTGCTAAACATCTTCAACACAATGTAAACTGGTGGTTCGTCACTCGTGTTTTCTGTATCAGAAATTAGACTGATATAAGAGATTATTTATGTTTTTAATTATTTTTATCCTGTAATGTGCTCGGGTTCCTCCTCTAAACTTGCTAATGACTGTTTCTCCCTTCTGATGGATTTCAGTTCTCTGCACGGCGGTCGTAAAAAGGAGAATGGAGGATCTGGAGGCCATCATGAATGACAACCAAAGGCAGACCAACATGAAATCAAAGAACACCATTGAACAAATTGATGGAGAAGCTGGAACAACAGAAGATTTTAAGAAGTATCAGGAGACATGAGGCCAATTTGAACTTTGTGAAACATGCTTTTAAATACGTGCCATATCATTTCATGAATTTTTCCAAGCAGTCATTTCTATGGTTGATATTGTATGCAATAAAATATACCTTCTGCGTGAATTTTCTGTCCTTGGAAACAGACTTGGACAACTTTAAACATGTGCAGTTGAAAACTGAAGTCATGTAGACTGTCTGCACTTTTATCTCATGGTACTATCGTCTACACACTTTTTATCTCATGGATATTAGTCTTGTATTTGAAGATTCTTTCTTTCTTGGATATCAATTATTATGTATATTGTCTACACTTTTCATCTCATGGATAGCGATCCATCGGAATGAAGATTTTTTCTTTCTTGGTTATGTAATTATTATTTGGTTTGAGCGGTAGCGAAAGGGGATCTCTTCTAAATTAAAGCATGCAACTTTTTGGGGTAGTGATTACAATTTTACATAAATGGCATTGTAGCTTTAAACATTTGGATGTACTGACTTTAGAAGTCTATGTGAAGATTTCTTTCTTCTATAGCAAATACAATCAGATTGAAAATTTCCCCAAAGCGAATTTAATATAGAAAGTGTCAAGAATGTATAGCAGTTACGGTATCACCTAATGGATGCACCTGCAATAGTCATGCACAAGCACATACAGAAATCTGTAGATTCATCTGCAAAGTTGATGCCCAATCTAGATTCCTAGGATGACTGGCAAGTTAAAGGTAAAGAAGCACATTATCAGCCTACATAAATGTGAGAAATTGTGAACAATCACTACACGAAAGCAGTCAAGTACCATCATTTATAGCCCTGCATCGTGAACATGATTGGGGACCTCTCCTTGGCTGTCAAGAGGCATATATTGGGCCATGATGGCTCTGATTTCAGAGTCCATGTATGACTGCATCCAAGGTTGAGATATGCAATATATCAGAAATAATACCATGCACTTGTCAAAAATGAACTACAATTCCAAAGTTTTTCAAGCCTAGAAAAATGACACCAATGCAATTTAGCAACTATTTACTTACTCTAAGTCTGTATTTATAAACTACATAACCTCCAATAGCAACAACGGCTAGACAAATAGTATAACCCATACAACATCACAAAATCACCATATATTAATTAAAATCCCAATATTGTATATAAGTCTTATACAACGTGCAAAATATGGGAATGAAATAGATTGCACTACGTACTTATGCAAGTATCAGGGTCTCTGATGTAGGGTATTTTGTGATGAAATCTGGGCTGTTAAAGGAAAGAGGGGTTTCATCAATAAAAATTGACAAAATCTCATGTAAATTCCATAATGACTTCTGTTTTTCTTACTGCAGCGTGTGGCCTGCCTAAAACAGGACGTTGATAATGGGTTCCATGGCAAGTAGAATGAGGCAGTACAAAAATAGAAACACACGACGAAATAGAGACAGAGACAGGAATTAGAGACTTGAACATTGACATCCTCATTGAAATTGCAAGCAAGCTTGATTCTTGTGATGCGCAAAAAAAATGGGTATTATGTGTCATCGTTTTAAGGAAGCTGCATACTCTCATCTGTGTGGGAAAAAAAGCAACTCTATCTTGCCAGACGCCAATTGAAATTCTCAGATTATATGAATGTCAGTTTTTATTTATACCCAATTCTGCTTGTAAAACCAGAAACCCTCACCCAAATTTTGATATCCGATCACAAAACCGTAATCGTTGCTCATGGTTCCAACATTTTCAGATTCGGGATTCACGATTCAAAAAGAGGTTGTTTTACTGATTTTCATTGTCCAGACGCGAGGGCACAGATACACTCCATTAGATTATATGGCAATGAAAATACGTGTTGCGCTACTTGGTCCACCAAGGCATTGATTTCCATCCAGAAGACAAAGTCGAGCTTCATAAAACAAGAATAGTAACCAAAAACTCTTCGCCATGATTAAAGCCCAAGCTTGCACCTCAGAATGCGAAAGGGGGCTTAAAATAGCTGGAAAAATGAAAGACGGCCAGACGACCATATAACCGTCAAATTTAACACAATTGGAGAAACGTCCGGAGGTCCTTTACCATAGTTACACCGCCATATTACACGGTTGAGGTTGGAAGAGTTCTTCCGCTAAGTAAGTCAAGGAATGAAGTGTTTCACTCCACCAAATTTGACTAGGGCACGATCCTGACCTCATCCCTTATTATTATATCTCCCGAATTTGCTTTCAACGAGAATTGAACCATTGTGGGCTCTTTAAGAGTCGAGCATCTTCACCGTTAATTCAAACATCATTTGACACTTTGTATAATTTTTTTCATAAATCTATTACTTAATCAATTTTTTTTATTCATTTCTTTAATAAATATTAATTTATAAACCAAAAAGTTGGAAGTCCACGAATAATGGTCATTTTTATAGAAATTATTTAACACAAAGGAAAAAGATGGAAATCATGAATATAGGATGCAATTTACAATTTTGAAAGCAATGGGCATGTGATTATGATTCAAAAGCCAAGGGTAGATACATCCTCATACTTGTAAAATATAGCAATCATTTCATTCGATGTGCCACACATTTTAAGAACAAAAACATAAACCATGAATTGAGACAATGTTGCCATCCCCAACTCCCCATATGTTTGCACTTGGCATAGATTCATTATTACCACAGACTCCACATATAATAGCAAGATCACATACCACAACAAAACTTAATACACCATTTCAATAAACACAACATCATTCAAACTTTGCAATGAGAACAAAAAAATGCACAAAATACCTATAACATGAAGAAAGGAAAGATAGAACAATAAAAACCATGCAAGGATAGAGAGATAATCACAAAACATTGGTTTTATTGCTCCATAAGTTTGCACAAATACATCAAAATGGAGGTAGAAGGCATGATTCCAATTACAATGCTCAAAGAATGAAGGCTTGGATCTCCAAATCCACCCAGTAGCTGAGAAGAAGAGAGAGCAACATTTCAAAATGTCCAACATTAAAAAATGCTCTCTTTTACAATATATGGAAGAATAGATGAGAAAGAGAAGAGAAACCCAAAATTTACCTTCAAACACCAACAAAGGGCATTGAATGACTTGCAAAAGTAATGGGAGGCCTTGTAAAACCCATTCCATCTTGTACTCTAGCTTGTAGAAGAAGTAAAATACGTCAAAGTCTTCATTAATGTCATTTTACCTTTCATAAGACATGTGCATTTAAACCTAGGAATTTTTCTACCTTTTTCTCATACCTATCCACCAACATCCAATTTTTTAATGATTTCATGAGGTAGGGGTAGAATTACAAATCTAATGATATCAATTTTATCAAAATGGAGGTCGTGGGATGAAGTTATGCTCATGTGGGTCAGGGAGGTCAAACTTGCACATTTTGAAATATTTCAATCTTGTTGTTATAGGTGGGTGCACAATAAGCATATAAGTGCCTCTATTTCCTTTAATTTGTGGAAATTGTAGGTGTCGAGGATACATGGGGTACACGGGTTCTTTGTTTCTTACATGCCCGAATGGCCCACAATCTCTGCATTCAACGCAACTCGGCTCAGCGAGCCATCTCCCACCTCGTTCCCTTTACACTTTGGCCCCATAGGTAATTGTGGGCACTAATGCCCCTCGCGACTTGTTACTCCCAGGTCTACATCTCCAACACCTACAAACCACTCTGCATTTCATCCAACTCCTTGGAAATCTCACCAAATCATCCTTCGACTCGCCCCTCTATTTGCATCCTCGTCGTCTTTTCACGACCCATGACTCGCCCTATTTCCTGTATTGAAATTTCTCCCTGCTCCAATGCCTATGAGCCTAAGACCGTTGTGGAGAACCCATCCCCTAGTGACCCGACCCTCTCGGGTCGTTGGCCTAATGTCTACATCACCTACCCCTTCCCTCCATCCTCGCCTTACGAATAAGTCCAAATCCAAGGAACTTGTGGAACTCGGCCCCTTGTATCGGCACTACCTCCAAGACCTACATTAGTTGTGAAACACTATAAATAGGTCATTTTTTCACTTTTTCCAAATTTTCTGATTTTTAATAACTCATCGAGCGAAGAGAGAGTTGGGGAGTTAGGAAAACATAGTAAAGTGCCCCCAAAATTTTTTCCATTTAATATTTTTTTTACCCAAAATTGGCTAAGTGTTGAACCTAGGAAGAGTAAATGTATACAAAATAATCCCCAAATGCTCCCAAATAAACTAGCATCTAAAAATATGGATATTTACTTGTTTTTCTCCAGAATCTCCATGAAGATATATTTGTTTCTCAAGAATGAATTTCTCTAACTTATCCATTTTTTCCAGGGCACAAAATGGTTAACAAGAACAATTTTCTCAATTAAACCTGACAAGGACCCTCAACATCAGTGATCTATAACTATTTGGTAAATGTGATTTTGATCTTAATCATAGTCTGTCACAAAAGTAAAACTGACAACTAATTACCAAAATCAGCCCCAAATTTCATAGAAGTTTCACATATCACCAATACAATCATTTCCACCGTGCATCCATCTACCACAAATGGCTCTAGACTTATCAATTGAGAAATTTGGAGCACTCTGAATAATCACAACACATGCATCTACAAGCCCAAGTTTAGTTCCCCTAGTGTACATGATAATACAAGGAATATTTTTGCACACAAAAATCATAGCATAATGCAAAATATTATAGATGAACTCCATATGTTGCCCAATTCACATGCAGATCGATTATTTATTTTATCTCCCATGGGAATAGTATCATTCATCATTACTTCCAACCATATGAGAAGTTACACCACTCCTAGGAAGACACTTTCTACTTTCAGGAAGATATGTGAAATTTGGAATACATCCTAATTGATGAAATGAGCTTCGTTCAACCAAATATTGCTAATCCATACAAATAAACACCTATAAAGGCATTCCCAGTTATAAATTCTTATCACTGTTCAATTGTAATCATATCATGTGTCTATAGGTGCCACCAACATTTGAATAAAAGGCATTAGTACCACTCATCTCATTTTCAGAAACCTACTATTCAATATGAGAAATGCAATTGCAACAAAAGAAGACTAGAACCTTTTGTTGTCTAGAACCTTGCACACATCTGCCCTATAGACCAGGGGCATTTTAAATATGCAACACATTTGTACACTATTGTGTTACCCACTTTACATACTAAACACAAACTATGAGCCTTTAACATGCCAATTGCATTGAGGAAAGCTAAGAAAAATCACTAGAGAAGCATTAACAAAACAACAAATATGTAACTCCAAATTATACTCCTCTTTTGTGAGGGTGAAGAAACCAGGATAATTAAAAGTTTATGGGTGTAAGATAGATATAAAAGTAATCTTATACCATTACATGGACTTCTACAGATCATCCAATTTCGTAATCAAATATTTTACCATCGCACATATTTTTGAAAACCAAATTTTAAACTCCACCTAAAATCCAAAATATAAAATAGATGTATGTGTTATAGATTCGTACTGATGATCACAAGATCTATGCAAAAAAATAGAGGCATTCTTAAAAAACTTTGATTACCTTTATTTAGTTGAGAGGTGGGCATGTGAAGCCATAGGGAGGGGTAAATTTTATTTGAGATCCTATGTCAAATATTAGAATATTGAATTGAAACTCCTTGCATTAGGACATTGATGCCGGATAGATCTGAATGAGGTGATATCCCAAGGGTAAGATCTGAATTTTTGTATGGAGGATAATAATATTTATTACTCACTTGTTTATGCTTCTCAAAGGTTTTATTCAAATAATCAAAGTCTTGTCTTAGAGTTTCATAAATCATTTTGAAGCCTTAAAATGTGATTTCTTATGTCCTTATCATACTTTCATGTAATCTCTCTATTTAATATAACAACCAATTTTTAGAAGACGTCACCTTGTTTCTTTCCAACCTACCAAAACCACTTCCAACAATGCCACTCCCATCCACACCCTTCACGGAATAGACTTTCTCCTACGGAGAAACCTCTGAATTATGCTTATGATAACATACATTAAGAATACCAACATGCTCTATCTCTTATCCATTCCACCAACATAGCACATTTAGGAGGTCATTATAAGCTCTTGAATTTTCATGATGTCATTAAGTAAGGATGATCTTCTTAGAGAACTTGGCATCATTGACATCAAGTATGTTCTTCTTATCAACAACATTTATGACTTTAATAAGGGTGTCAATCTTACCATTTACAAGATGTCCTCGATTTTTATTTTCATACACGGACATCATCAAGTTACCAAATTTTACTTCATTTCTAGCCATTTCCTCTATAATATTATGTTATCCCTAGTGTGAATCATAATTGTTAGACTCCATCTAAATAAGCTCAAACCATGCACATGCACTCCTAATATTGAACCGGGTAATTATTAAATTTCTTTCTCTATGGGAAAATAGTTGAAGGCATAGTATATATGTTCCTCACAATATTTTGATGTTGCAAAAGGTGTTAGGTTGTGGAGCTTGTTTTCATGAGAGAAAGTGTTAAAGATCTGTACACTTAAGACTACTATAAAATTTCCATAGTTGTCTTTTCGGGGTTTGGGTCCGGGCCTTAGCGAGGTCCGGGGTGGCGATCCCAAATAGCGAGGGTTCGGGGCTATGCCCTGAAAAATTGGCCTTAAAACGTGCCCAATATACCGGAAATGTGCTTTTCTCATATGGGAAAGATTTTTGACCCATAGGTTTATAGGATGGTTTTGGCCCATGGTTTTAATACCCACAGATTTTGGCCCATGGTTTTAATACCCACGATTTTGTAAAATTGCTTAAGTAGTTGTCTACTTATATGGTTTTATGCATATGGTAGGTATAATGTAACATTACAGATGTGTTTTGAATTTGGGTGTGAATTCTATAGAGTTTGTTGAGCATAGCTCCAAATAGATCTGGTATTGTATTAAGAGAGCGGTGGCTTGTAATAAAATCTGAGCAAGTGATTCTTGGTGGATGTAGTGCAAATTGGGTGAACCACGTTAAATATTGTCTCTTTGTGTTGTGTTATTTTATTTTACACTTTTATTTGAGATCTGTAATATTTTTACATATTAGTTTCTACTATTGTGATTCTGTGAGGGATTATTCCACATATTTTATCCCTTATTTCATAACAATTGGTATCAGAGCATTATTTGGTTTGCTGAAGTGTTGAATCGTAGGGAAAGTTTTATCTTGAGTGTGAGCTATGGCATATGATGGAAGATCAAGGGTTGATAAATTCAACGGGCGAATTTCGAGTCTTTGGAAGATGCGGATGGAAGATTACCTTTATCAGAAGGATATTTATATTCCACTATCTGAGAAGGTGAAGAAAACCCTCGAGCATGACGGATGCGGAATGGGATTTGCTAGATAGGAAGGAACTTGGGACAATGGATGTGTCTTGCATCTTCGGTATTATTTAATGTTTCAAAGGAAAAGACTACAAAATAATTGATGGATGCATTAGGGAAGTTGTATGAAAACCCCTCTGCCTCTAACAAGATATTTCTAATGAAAAAGTTGTTTAATATGAATATGTCTGAGAATGGTTTAGTAGAAGATCATTTAAATGATTTTAATACGGTTATAAATATGCTAGCTTTGGTTACAATAGAATTTTATGAAGAAGTTAGGGCTTTATTAATTTTGTGCTCTTTACCTAAGAGTTGGAATAACCTAGTAATGGCGGTAAGCAACTCGGTTCCAACTAACTCAAAGTTGAAGTTTGAGGATGTAGTAGAGGTGATTCTAAGCGAAGAAATGCGAAGAAAAAGCTATGAGGAATCTTCTACTTTAGGGATGCTTTAACAAAGTGGAAACTAGAGGGAGACAAAATAATAGAGGAAGCCATGGAAAATCAAAGGATCGGGGAAGGTCAAAATCCAAAAGCAAGATAGTATGTTGGAACTTTGGAAAGTCTCGACATGCAAAGAAGGATTGTTGGGAACTTCAAGACAAGAAGAAACAATAGGAAGAAAACAAGGAGGTAAATGTGGCAACGGGTAATGTATGTCAGGATGCTTTGATTCTTTCTTTACACAATATTACTAAATCTTCGGTTTTAGATTTGGGGGCTTCTTTCCATGCTACTCCACATAGGCATTATTTTGTTGATTATGTTCAGGAGATTTTGGGCATGTTTTTGTTGGTGATGATGAGTCTCATAGCATAGTTGGAAAAGGTTTTGTTCAGTTAAGATGTAGAATAGTAATACTTGGCTATTGAAGGATGTCAGACATGTGCCTACATTAAGATGAAATTTGATATCGGCAGGAAAGTTAGGAAGTGATGATTATCTTGTGATATTTACAAAATGAGACTCTTGGAAGGTTACCAAGGGTGCTCTTGTGGTGGCAAGAGGTAAGAAGATTGAAACCTTGTATTTAACCATTTATAGCACTAATGTTTGTAATCTTGTGGCTTTATAAGTAGATATAAAATTGTGGCACTATAGGCTCAGGTCATATGAGCCATAAGGACATGGAGATCATAAAGAAGGATTTTCCCGAATATATAAACCGGTTTGGAGTTATGTGAGGACTTTGCATATATAGGAAACATAAGTGAGTAAGGTTTCTCAAGGTTGGACCTATAAAGAAAGAGAGTAAGTTAGAGATGGTGCATTATGATGTGTGAGGCCGGCTCGGGTATCATATCTTGGGGTTCAAGTTATTATGTTACTTTTATTGATGATGCAACAAGGAAAGTTTGGGTTTATTGTATTAGAAACAAATATGATGTATTTGACACTTTTGTTAAATGGAAATCCTTGGTAGAGAATGAAATAGGTCTTAAGCTAAAATGCCTCAAGTCAAATAATGGTGGGGAGTATTGCAACAATGAATTTGATGATTACTATTCTAAAATGGAATCACTGCAGGAAAAAAATAGTTCGGGAACTCCACAACAGAATGTGGTGCTAGAAAGTATGTATAGAACAATAATGGAACATGTTAGGCGCATGAGGTTACATGCAGACTTCCTCTTTCTTTTTGGGTAAAGCGGTGAGAACAACTGTGTACTTGATAAATAGAGGACCCTCAAATGCCTTACATGGAGGCATAACTAAGGAGGCTTGGTATGGTAAGAAAGTTTGATTATTCATTTCTTAGAGTCTTTAGATGTGAGGTATTTTTCCATATAGACAAGGATGATAGGACAAACTAGAGGCTAAATAAAAAAATTTACTTTCATTGGTTATGGTGGTAATGAATTTGGATATAAATGTTGGATTATTAAGGACAAGAAAATCATTCGATCTAGGGATGTGTAGTTCCCACTTCCCTTTGACACCTTGTGATATTGATCTTGATACTGCTGACTATATTATGGACATTGTTATAGTTTGATTTAGTATGATGTTAGATGTTAGATCATGGTTTATTGTGGACTTTGATTCATATGTGGTGCATGATGATTATTGGAAAAATTTTATATATTGATGTTGATATATTGTTTGACATGGTTATATTATAGATGTGGTTCGGACATGTGATATTTGGATATTTTGAGTAGACCTAGAAAGTGGAATTAATTTGATGATCATATAGTTGTTGATAAAACTACAAATGATATTGTTGTTTTCCTTGATGATGTTGTGATTCATATGTATATATGGTTTTGGAATTATATTTATATTTATTTTGGATGTTCTGATGCGACCATGAGGCCAAAGGAAGTATTTATATTTTGCAGGTTAAAAATATCACAACATCGAGGGATTGGAGACCAACTACATTAGAATTCTAGATGAATTCAACAAGGTCACCGTGGAAACTTGTATTTTTTTGTGTGTTTGATTTTGTTAGGATTCCCATGGGGGAATCACCTTCGAATGTGACCAAGGCACTTTATGCTTTTATTTTATTTCATCTTTTGTTAATATTGTATGTGTTTTATAAGTGATGTGCTTTCACTTTTCATTATTTAATTAAATTGTGATTTGAGAATCTAATTAATAGAGTTATTGGTCTTGGTTTAAGTGTTGTAAGAGATGTGTAAGTTGATTTTAGAGTATGAAACACTCCACCTTCTTGGAAATTCGAATTTTCCTTAGAGGTTGATTTTGGAGGCTTGTGGGACAAGTTAAACTTGTCCCATACCTCTTAAATTTATTTACCAACCATACCTATGGTTGGAGAGTTGAATTTAGACTTTCATTATGCATTTTTGTAAGTCAAGTTGTAAATTTTAATTGCACTTTTCTTACATGTTTTAATTTTAGTCCTTTGGAGTGTGGGCTTGTTTTGGAGTGTGTAAGTAATCTGTCATATTATTCACCCACCTATTTAATATGCCTTGGAGAATGAAGTTGACTTGGGTGTTGGAGTTGAGGATGTGTGATGTGGCATCCTACATGGATCCACCTCATCCTCTTCTCTTCCCTCTTCTATATATTCAAATTCCCATGCTTGTTTTTGGGTTACTTCACCTTGGAATGCTTCATTTTTGGGTGAATTATTTTGTTGTTTGAGAGCTCTTGCTTTGGAGGGGTTTGAAGATTGTTGAATGCTTGTGCTTGGAGGATATTTTGGATTTCTTGCATTGGAATAAAGCTTGTTATTTTGAACTTGGAACAACTCCATCATGGAAAGGTAAGATCTTGGCTCTTGTTATGACCTTTCTTTCATTTTTATGCTTATGTGAATGGTTGAGTGTGTGAATGTGTTGTTTTATTCATTGGCTAGTTAGATAGATGGCCTAGGAAAGGTGTAGGAGAAGACTATGAGGATTCTTTTGGGGAGACATAAGTGTTATGGGGAGGTAGAAGTCCTGGAGGGAGTTGGGATTTGGGTTCCACCTTGCAAAATAAATATCTTGCATTTCTTTACTCATTATGGAGTGCCATAAGAGGTTGGGAGGCATAACAAAATGAGAGGAATAAGGGGTATGTCGTCGGGAGGCATAAGGGCATGTCGGGGATTTGAAATGATATGTTTTTACGGTTTGTTCTCAGGTGGTGATACCCATTTCCCCTTAGGAGGAATAAGCAACATCCCCCATAGTTTCTTGCTCCTTTGGATTACATGAGGAAGCATGAGTGTTGTTTGTTGTCTTTTATTTGTGGTTGTAAACTGCAATTTTGTTCTGGACTATGTTTTAAATATGAATTTGTATGTGTGTTGTGGAAGCCTATTGTTGCCATGAGTTGAAACACATTTCTTATTGCATTGTGGTTGGGGCTCGGGGCCAATGAAGAAGGATGACTTCTCCTTTTCATTGGATGTCTTGGTTGGGTGGAGAGAATTTCCTTTCTCCCTACTTTTGTTGTGATAAAAATGGAAAATGGAGGTGTTGGTACCCAAAATTCTCCCTCAAAGTCCGAACAACATCACAAGTTTTGGTAGGAATCTTAGAGACAGATAGATCATGGTGAGTCATTTTGTATCCGGAGATGGGATATAACTTGCCCTCTGTCACTTAGGATGTGGAGAAATGGATAGCACCTATTATCTCTCGAAAGTGCACCCGACAGAGAGATGGTAGTAGGTTCTCTAAGTCTGCAAAGATCTCTCTCTCTCATAGATACAATGGGGACACCTCAGGTTTGTGGGTATACCTATTTTGAGGTGAACCTCCGGGGTTAAAAGGTTGGTTCCTTATTGGTGTTCACTAAACTATTTTTGGGAGTTTTAAGGTTAAGAGGTGACTGAAAATGAAATAAATACTAAGGTGATACACCAAATTTAGATGAAAACTTGACTTGAGTGGAATACACAATGGATTTGTGAAGAATTCTTTATGTGCACGAACCAATTTGTACTTTCTATAGAAAATAAGGGTAAAGTACTTATTTTGTACTGAGGGAAGTTCACAACAGCACTAGTAAGCTAACATGCATAATGAAATTTAGTATAAAATAGTAGATTTGAGGTAGGGTAAAGTGATTAATCGACTATTGATTCACAAGACTAATCTTTGACATACACAAGACTATAGAATAACTTGGAAAGGCAAAGAATAATTCACACTCGGAGGGCAAAAAATGGCGAAATTGCTTCACTTACTCACATCAAAAGTTCTCTCGGAAAGTTCTCTAAAATCCCCCTTTGGCTTTGCGAGACACACACATATAGCAAAAGTTCACCTCCTTCCTAAAAATAGCCTAAAGGTTGTACTCGCCCATGCATCCTAATTTTATCCTTTATTTATTATAAAGGAATAAAATAATACAACTAAAGCATGCGGTAAAAATAGGCATTATCACCTTAGATATAATTCGATCAAATTGAAGTTGATTGTTTCTATTTTTAAGAAAGAAAGGTGAAAATTTTGCTAAAATTATAAATTGCTTGTTAGGAAGTCTTCTCTCTTTGCACATGCAAGCTCGTCATCTTCTATTACGTCTGTTGTGAAGGCATGTAAAAATCATCTCTCCGTGTGTAGGCAAAAAGATGCAACCTTAGCCATATTTGCAAAATTAAGATGAAGTGGGGACCACCTCCTATGTGCACATGTTCTGATTTTATTCACTTTTCTAGATGGTCACATGAGTGACACTTGCAAATTTTGGTTTAAACCCCAAGTGGGGACCACATTTGGTTTTATATGTAGCAGCCACATTATGGACTCAGGCATTAGCATGTATATAATATTTAAAGGGGGTCACCCTTGGGCTAGCCACCATGCATTAGTTCCACCACCTTTGAGCCTTGGCACATAATACAATTATCACATTTTCAGTGATCATGGCATATAATATGTTTTAATTTTGTGGGCATGCACACTTTAGACTTTGTAAAGTCTTGGCGAATGATTATTTGATCCACGTGGCTGGCCCCTCTCCATGATGACTCGACCCTTCTGGTCGTAGGTGGTGGAAACCCTAACCCAGGCTCGGTTAGCTTGGTTTCTCTACCACCGTTGATCTTGTTACCACGGGTTAGGGTATGTCCCTGGAGCATTAATTACGGTCGATGGAATTAATTTGGGCTTATCACTTCGTAATCTACATTTTTTATGGACATTTGATTTGGCACTTGGCATTCGATGAGTCATTGATCATTAACTGTGGGTTAGGGTTTTGGAACCCTATTTTGAATGCAAGTTAATAGACTTGCGAGCTCTACTTGGTCATTTCATTTGGTTTTCATTTTGCGGGTGAAGCCCTAGAAAATTTTTTGCTTGCTCTGCATTTTTCAATGAAAGGCATGGGAACTTGGAGATCTGGACTTCTTTAAGCCTTTATACTTGTTATTTATCCTTCGATGCCATAGTTACTTGGTTGTTTCTACGCATTTTCACGAACACGGAGGTATTTCTTTCATTTTTTTTGTAGCTTGGCTTATCTTTCATATATGATCTAAAAATCATTTAGATATTTCATTCTGCTTTGTTGGCTTCTGCATGGAATGATAAATCTTTGTTTCTCTCGGTAGTTATTAAGTTGTTGAGCTCGAGCTGCAAAGGGGAATGCCGCCATTGTTTTGCTTGTTTGCTCATTTCATCATTGGGCACGGTGAGTTCCAACACTATTTTTATTTTCCTTTCGAGCTCAAGTTTCGTTCTACAACTCTGAATCTTGGAACTCGGTTAAAATATTCATGTAGAATGAACTTATTTGCATGTGAAGTGTTTCTCCTTTCTGAAATGGACTTTTAAACTCTGACTTGTCATTCAAAATTTGTTAAGTTCCATTCTGTGCTTTTTTGATGAGTTGTTTATAAGCTTGGCTCGATACTTGGAAATGTTAACTGTTTTCTTTTTGAGACATATATGTCAATATTTCTTCCTTCATACAAATGTAGTTCCTTCTTTTGTAAATGTGTACTTAGCTTTCTTTTTGCTCTGTGAATGCATCTTTGACTTGTTGATCTTATTTTCCGGAAGGCATGCTTTGGTTTGAACACTTTTTGAAGCTTTGTAGTTTATTCCTTCACTTGGAAGATGAATGCCATCTTGTAAATTATTTAGCTTGAAAATTTGCATTGAGAATAATGACTCTTTAGAAGTTGTATGTTGTTTCTTTGATCACAACTCGATTGCATTCATCCGAATAATGAAATAGATACTCCTTTACTGAAAAAATAAAGAAAATACTTAATTTCCTTTTCTCAGTAATGGCACTTCAACTTTCCAGAAGTCATAGTAGCAATTATATTTCAAATTTTTACATTATTTCTCAATTCTATTTTTCTAGAAAAGTCCATTTTGCAAGGTGAAACTCTGGCGAAATTTTTCCAAAATCCTTCTCTCTCCAGATTCTTATGATTTGACCCTTCTGAAAACATATAAACATCTCTCATGCTTGTCTGATTACTTGAATGAGCTGTCCATGTTGGTTTTACTTGATTCATTTGCAACTTTTGAAAATTTGTAAAGTAGTTGCCCTTTGATTCACACTTGAATTTGGAAATTAAAAGGAACTTTTGATAGCTATAGCATGATGAAAATTTAGAATACCTGTATGTTTCATTTGATCATGTTATCAACTTAGAAGTGATGAAACATGTAATTTTCTTGACTTGTTTTTATTTCTTTTGAAGCTTAGATAGCTTAGAAAGTAATGTAGTAGCTTAAAAGCATGTGTTTCAATTCTGTTTTAAATCAAAAGTCAATTTTACAAGGGGAGACTCTAGCAAAAATTTTTTTCCAGAATCTTGTTTTTCTCTCCTCTTCTAGATTTTGATCCTGATTTGCAAAGATATCTCTTTCTTGACTCATTATGATGCTTCTTTCTTCTGTAAACCATCTGAAAATGATATTTATCTTCATTCAGTAGATGTTTCCTTCTTAAATAGTTAAACTGATTTTCATTTAATGTTGCAACCTGTTCCTGCAAAATTCATAAATGAGTTAGAAATAAATAGGCTTTTGGCCTCTCTTGTATCCATGTGTTTTATTTCTCCTTCTTTCCTTCTTCTGCAAATTGTTTCCAACTTCTTTCAAGTGTCATTTTCCACATCTGTTTCTTTTGCAAGTTGCTTCAGATTCTGCCTTTCTAACCCAATCCTTAGCTTCTTTGATCTCTCTTGCTACTCATTTCACTTTATGTGCTTTGTCTCTTCTTTTGCTGCTAGCTCATCTATATTTCTTTCCTTCAAGTACCATTAGATGCATTGAACTTAGAATATGTATTTTCTTTAGAACATGAGCATTGGAATAACATTGTACCTTGAGCTCAATTTGACAGATACTTCTCTTGATTTTGTAGGTATTAGGAGATGGAGATGGAAGTGGAAGATGAGAGAGTTGAGATGGAGATGGAGATGATGTGGAGTGGGGATAGAAGATGGAAAGGCAATGATGGGTTCCTTTTTAACCTCTACTCTTGTTCTTTAGCACATGCGATATTCTCATTTCCATGTATATGATGAGTCACTTAGTCATATCCCATGGCTTGTGTGGGAAAACTTATGATCTCTTATGAATAAAGCATTAAATTGAAATAATGAGTTGATTGTCTCTTTCTGCATTCAGTTTTCCTTTGATTGTACCATGATGTAGACAACTCAATATCTCAATAAAATGAATTAACATAAGGGATAACTAAAATGAATACCTGTAACTTCAGTAAGCAACCTTTGAATGAGATATGTCTCCTTGTATGCTGTTTGACTACCTTGGCATCCGTTCTTCATTTTGACTCCTTCCTGCTATCTCCATTTGGACATTATTGTCATTGTTTATTTGTCAATATTTTCTTGATGGAAGTAGCAGGAAAGGAGTCAATTGTAATCTTTTATGGCAGCATAGATAAATGCAAACTTATTAATCATAATAACTTTAATGAACACAGAGCAATAAATCTGATAAGCACAAAGATAATAACCATGAATCTGATTATCTAAAACTGCCACTATGTCTTTGTTCCAAAACTATACACCTTACATACTCTACAATTTGGTGTCTTCATCAAGATAACACGGCTGTCCTTTGGGGCTTGTGTTATTTTTCTGAGGATATTCATGAAATTGCAGACTATGTGAGTTGTTACATTTTGTAACAACACACATAGCTATGCATTTTACTTAATCTCTTTCACAAATTAGCAAAAAAAATAATCTAATATAAATTCCGTTGGCTTAGGTATACTTCACTAAATCTATCCATCGTAACAAAGTTTCGAGTTGCCCATTTTCGCAGAAGTGCAAAAATTGTCAACATTTCTAGCGATCTGTGGGAAAGTTGTCTGCTAGCTTATAGACTAGTGTCTTACTCTTGTCCATTGGGTATGGAGTCCAAAATATGTGACCAAAATCTACCCTTTTCTGAAAGGTCCAACCCTTTCATAACAACTAAAGCTGAAAAAATCTATGGCAAACTGCAGGACCATGTGCACGAATGCACTTATTGAAAATAAAGAACGATGCAATGTGTAGAAAGCGCACTTATTAAATGGGAAATCTTACTCTAACAAATCACTTTAAGATTTTCAATAACGGTTTTAAAAACATACCATTCACAGGAATGGGAAGTTCCTCTCCATTCAGCTTAAAAAGATGAAAAGCATTGTGTTATTTGCAAGCTGAAATCATGTAAGGACCACTCTAGAGTGTATCAAACTTTGAGTGTTTCCCTGGCTTAACACGATCAACATCCCATTTCAACACAATATCTCCTTCATTGAAGATTCTAAATTTGGCTTTCTTATCAAAAGTCTTCTTCATCTATTTCGATTCTTCTCCATATTTAAATGAGCTTGATCTCTTAGCTCTTGTAGCTCCATCAATTCTACATAACGGACCTATAATGGTTCATTCTCAAGTAATTTCATTTGATGCAGTAAATCCAATGCAGGTAACTCAACTGAAATTGGCATCCTCACTTCTTTTCCATACACAAGCTTGTATGGTGAGTTTCCAACTGATCTCTTAGGGGTCACCCTATCAGCCCAAAGTGCTGAATTCAGCATTAGATGCCAAGCTCTTTGATTATCCTTGAGTGTTCTTCTGATGATTCTTAACAGATTCTTGTTAGTGCTTTCAGCTAATCCATTACCTTGTGGGTAATAATTAGATGAAGAGCTCAAGTAGATTCCATGGCTAACAACCCAATCTATTATTTTAGCACCAAGAAATGCTAAAGCATTATCTGATATGATAGTTGTTGGAACACCAAATCTGCAGACTATACCTTCATAGAAAGCTAGTATTGAAGCTTCATTAGCATCCTTCAAGGCTACTACTTCAGTCCATCGTGTAAAGTAATCTGTAGTAGTTAGAATCCATTTGTGTCCTTGTGAAGAAGGTGGGTTAATCATTCCAATAAAGTCAAGACCCCACTGCATAAAGGGTTGATCAACTGAAATAGGCTGCAAAGGCAGCGAAGCTAAACATTCTTTTCTGAAAAAGAAAGCACATTTCTTGCACTTTCTGATCCATTCGAAATAGTCCTTAAATATGCTAGGCCAATAGTAACTTGCTTTCATGATCTTCAAAGCTGTAGTACGTCTGAGAAGTGACCTCCTGTAGGTCCTTCATGGAATTCTGATAATATCTTCTGAATCTTGTCATAATCGACACATCGCAACAAGATTCCATTTATATCTCTTTTGAACAATACACCATCAATGAAGAGATAAGGAATAGCCTATAACCTGAAATATCTTCATTTATTCTTATCCATACCTTCCGGATAAGTGTCATGTTGTAAATAGTCAACCAAATTAGTCATCCATCTTGATTCCTGAATTTCTTGAGAAGGTTCAGGTTGCTGATTTTCTGGTTGCAACATAACGTTTGATTGCTGATACGTGGTTTCAGCATGGTGTTATGAAACTTCAGGTTTTGCATCTTGTTGTTTCTCCATATCTGAAATTAGATGCTCACATAAACTCTTACCTCGAACTGTCTTGGCAACTCGGATATCAACATCATATTACATAACCTTCGTTATCTAGCCTACTTTTTCTCATTCAACTTTTTGTTCAATAAGAAAGCTTTCACATTTGAATGAGAAACAAGAACATAAATTCTATTGTTTGAAAGCATGTACTTAAAATTCTTTAGTCCTCTAACTATACGAAAGTACTTGTTTTTCAAGGAATGTGTACCTTGTTTCATAATCATGCAAGATCTATCCAAAGAAAGCAATTGGCTGTTTGATATTCTCATCATTGACCTGAGTTAGAATAGTTGAGATTGTTTCAGCTCCTGCAAGTGCATACATTGTAAAATCCTTATAAAAATTTGGATTTGCAAGAGTAGGAGCCTGAGAAATAGTTGTTTTAATACCTTGAAACCTTCTCTCCCTTCGTTGGTCCAAGAGAATATTTTCTCTTTCTTTAGCATAGCTGTCAATGGCTTAACCAATGCTGCAAAATCTGGAACAAATCTTATGACAAAGTTGATTTTTCCCAGAAAGCTTTGTAATACCTTCTTGTGATGAGGTAATGATAGCTGTGATATGGCTTCAATTCTAAAAGGATCAATTGCTAAACCCTGTTTAGAAACAATATGGCCAAGTAGCTTACCTTCATGTACTAAAAAGATAGACTTTTTGGGATTCAAGGATATTCCAAACTGCCTGCAGATCTGAAAGGTTTGTCTCAAATGCATTAGATGTTCATCAGAATTTTTTGAGAATACAGTGACATCATCTAAATAAACAAGTATGCATTTATTTAGTAGGCTATGAAAATCCATGTCCATTACACGTTGAAACGTTACACCGGCATTTGAAAGACCAAAAGGCATTCTTTTATAAGCGTAAGTACCCCACTTGGTGGTAAAAGCTGTTTTATATCTATCTTCTCCTCGGACTAAAATCTGATTATATCCACTGTAACCATCTAGAAGGGATAGTCTATCTGATCCTGAAACTGTTCTCAAAATCTGATCCATGTTCGGTAGTGGATAATGATCTTTTAATGATGCTTTGTTAAGATCTCTAAAATCCACACATAATCTAATTTCTCCATTCTTCTTCCTAACTTAGAAAAATTTGCTACCCAACTTGAATGCTTAACCGGAAAATAATTCCTATTCAATCAATTTTGATAATTCTTTCCTCATAAGAGGTTATATTACGGGATTTATAGGCCTTTTTTTCTACCTAATCTGGTTTAGAATTTGGTTGTAATTCAATCATATGTTGTGATAGAATGGGGTAAAACCCTTTCAAGTCTTGGTATCTCCAAGTGAAAACATCTTTAAATTCGGTCTGCAAAGCTTAATAAAAGACTATTTTTGAGATAAGGAATATACCTTTCCAAGAAATAAGTTCTTTCCTTCATCAATTGAAACCTCTTCATAATTATCAACATGAGTAGACATCTTGGCTTTGTCCTTTCTTAACTGGTCATCAGTGTTGAAGATGTCTTCCAATGTGACAAGTCCTTAGGAAACTTGTTTGTCTTTAACTAAACAATTTGGTCACCATATAGATGTTGTAATTTATCTTGATTTATTACAGAAAATTCAGCTTCTTGCTTTGCAAAACTTGCAAATTTGATTATCACTTTCAAACACCTACCAATTAGATTCATTATCGGTATAAAGGCCTGACAATCAAATTAACATGAGGCTGAAATTTGTTGTTTTCTATTTTTTCTAGCACTTGAAACTAACACCAAATGTTGCAAGTCTATCAAAGCATGTTTATTTTCAGCTCTAGGAATAGGCCAATATTAATGGCATAAAATCTTCCATTAAGTCTGAAACTCTATTCTGTAAGACTTCATTAATGGATTATTACATACATTGAATTTTTACTTGATTGATTACTAACTCGAATCACCAAAGACTTGTAACGTCTTTGATTCCTCTTTTTGTCCCAAAGTAAGCCATGAATTAACACTTCGTACTCAACTACATTACAAGTGCACAAAAATTGAAGACTCAGAGCTGTAAAATACCTTTTGTTTGTTGGGGAAGTGAGCATCAGACCTGCTCCCTGCCCCTTCTTATTCTTAGCTCCATCAAAATGAAGCTTCCAAATCCCTTCTGTTGAATTTTTTATTTTGGACAACAAGGGAATTGCTGCATTTTCTTCATGCATGCAATATACACCGAAAAGATGTTCTTCAACCTCTTTAAAAGGATCATGAGCATGTTCTTCAACTATTTTCTCATCCATAAACATGTTAGACACACCCTCTAGCACTATAATTTGAGCTACATCATCAAAATTAGATTGATCTAGAGCAGAATAATTTGCCAAAGCATTTGGTGAATGAGGCTCAATATGAAATCTAGCCAATGGCTTTGAATTGATGGTAACTTTAGTGCCATAACGTGTAGTGAAAAATAAGAAAGACCAATCAGAAGAGAGGTAACCTCCTATTTTTGCCGTAAAGTCTCTAGATAGGCACAAAGCAAAATATGGAGGTAAATCCACAACAGTAACATCTTGCAAAATGGAAACATTTGGGCAAGCATGTAACATTACCTCCAAATTTTTGATTATACCAACTGTATTGGTTGCAGTCCCATCAAGCTGTAGAACACTTTTTTCTGTTGGCTCATACTGCAGGCCTAATTTTTCAGCAATTGGCTTTGGCATAACTGTGCTACTGGCACCGCTATCCACCATGCAGTTATGAACTAAATTTTCTCCAATAATCAGGGATAGATAAAAAGGTGGTGGCTTTTTTATGTCATGAGCATTCAAGACCTTTTGAACCATCCATCTAACATCCTTTACGTGATCTTGATCAAGAGTTCCAAAGACCATATCTATATTTTGGACTTCCTTTACTGCTGTTTTTGAAGAAAATCTACAGTTTAGCTAGTTCATGAGAGAGTAAATCATGTTGTCTGCTTAAGGCATCCCACATCGAGATGTTAACATTTCACTTCTTCATCACATCAACAATATTAAAAGAAGCAACAATCTTAGAGATAGACTCGACCGTTTTAGCATAAGCTTTAGCAAAAACTGATTCTACTTCAGCAGCCTTGGATATTTGAGGGATAAAAAATCTTCTTAGATCAAGCTAAAGTTGTTTTTTGCCGCTCTTTACCAGTTTAACACTTGCTATTTTCTCGAGGGACAACGGGATTGTTGGCTAGTTTCGAGGCTATAGATGTTGATATATCAGCAAATAGTGGGCAACATAGGTCTGTTTTGTTGTTTTTTATTTTTGGTAGCTTTCTCTTGAGCTCTAATGGTAACAATGATGAAATCCTCCTCATTAAAAATGACCAAATTCTCATTCGGTGTTTTCTAAACATGACCTTCTTCTGCCCACCCTCCATTTGAGGTATGAAAATGCTTGATTGAGGTTGCACAACAAGATTCGAGTTCGAGAATGCATTTGAGCAATTTGTAGTTTGATGAGGTTGATTACAAGGTTGGCACCACTCTTTTGTAGCCATATTAACTAGAACCAAAGTGTTAGATGCACTAGGAACATTAGAATCAAACTGCCTTTCTGATAAGGCTACCTATAATTTGATTCTGTTGGTAAGGCTGCCTATTCTGTTGGTTTTGCTGATAAGGAGCTTGATATGGCCTATTAGGCAATGTAAGCTTATTTTCAATTGATGTCACTTATTTCCCATGGTTTGTAAGGCTTTAAACATATTTGGGGATGGGGCTGCAATAGTAGGCTCTACGATTGTAATAGGCTGTGGGATAGGAGCTAAATCTACCAAAAATGGCATTGTAGGCCTTGGTGCTAATTTTCCATCCTGAATAAGGTTGTTTTCAGCTTTTATAGCAGTGTCATAGGCCCCTGGAAGAGTAAAAGCTCCCATGGATTGGATCATAGTTGCAATATCACTATTCAATGCTCTGAGGTAATAAAGGAAAGCATGATTAGCTTGAGGCTTAACACTTGCTGGGATTATTTCCCAAGTTCTAGAAAAATGAATGTTGAAACTAGACAAATATTCATGAGGGGCTCTCTTGATAGTAGATAGTTGTTCTATTAGGGACAAATGATCTAAATTGTCTTGGAACTGTTCCAAGAAATTTCTCTCCTAATTCATCCCAAGTTCTTATGCTTCCAATCTCTAGGTTCCTATACCATTGCAAGGCTTGTCCTTTAAAAGATGCAGCTAAAAGTCTTAAAGCTACATCTTCATGAGTAATATTGTGGACTGCACATATGGCTGCAACATCTTTAATATGTTCAGTAGGTGTAACTTGATTTTCACCAGTAAATGATGGCAAACTTTTCAAAGCAGCGTTGGGAATATCATGGTACACTGGAATTACTAATGGGCTGCCATTAGTGAAGGCCACAAAATTTTTGGGTGGTTGAATAGCCATTTGAAAAACTGGGATATTGATTGAAAAATTTATACGTGGTGAAGGAATATCGAGGATTTTCAAAACCAGGTCTGTTATAAGGCAAAGTATTACCAACCCTTCTCCTTCTAGCAGAATTCAAAGGTAAAGAAACAAACTCAGGAGGAATTCCTCTTACCAATGATCTTGTAGTCACTTTAGGCATGAAACATGCTACAATACTTGATCCAAATCAACTTTATGGAGTCGCTTAAAAGATCATAAAATCTTTAGAATTAATTTTTAGTAGCTCTGCTCCCAAAGTAACTTTTATTTGCTGTAAATTTGCTTTTAATTTGCTCTAGATATGAGATTTACGTGCGATATGATTCGCGGTCCCACCCGTGCGTGCCAAAAACTATTATCTCTCAAAAGTGCACCCGACGAGAGAGATGGCGTGGTTCTCTAATTTTACAAAGATCTCTCTCTCTCTCTCGTAGATACATGGGGACACCTCGGTGCAGTGGGTATACCTATTTTGAGGTGAACCTCCAGGGTTAAAAGGTTGGTTCCTTATTGGTGTTCACTAAACTATTTTTGGGAGTTTTAAGGTTAAGAGGTGACTGAAAATGAAATAAATACTAAGGTGATACACCAAATTTGGATGAAAACTTGACTTGAGTGGAATACACAACTGATTTGTGAAGAATTCTTTATGTGCACAAACCAATTTGTACTTTCTGTAGAAAATAAGGGCAAAGTACTTATTTTGTACCGAGGAAGTTCACAACAACACTAGTAAGCTAACATGCACAATGAAATTTAGCAGAAAATAGTAGATTTATAGCAGGGTAAAGTGATTAATCAGGGAATATTGATTCACAAGACTAATACTGGCATACACAAGACTACAAAATAACTTGGAAAGGAAAGAATAATTCACACTTAGAGGGAAAAACTGGCAAAAATTGCTTCAGTACTCATATCAAAAGTTCTCTGGGAAAGTTCTCTAAAAATCCCCCTTTGTGCTTTGCAAGAGCACACAACATATAGCAAAAGTTCACCCCCTTCCTAAAAATAGCCTAAAGGCTGTACTCACCCATGCATCCTAATTTTATCCTTTATTTAATAATAAATAAAGGAATAAAATAATACAACTAAAGCATGTGGTAAAAATAGGCATTATCAGCCTTAGATACAATTTAGTCAAACTGAAGTTGACTGTTCTATTTTTAAGAAAGAAAGGTGAAAATTTTGCTAAAATTATAAATTGCTTGTTAGGCAAGTCTTCTCTCTTTGCACATGCAAGCTCATCATCTTCTCTATTCTCATGTCCTTGTGAAGGCATGTAAAAATCATCTCCTGTGTGTAGGCAAAAAGATGCAACCTTAGCCATATTTGTAAAATTAAGATGAAGTGGGGACCACCTCCTATGTGCACATGTTCTGATTTTCTTCACTTTTCTGGATGGTCACATGAGTGACACTTGCAAATTTTGGTTTAAACCCCAAGTGGGGACCACCTTTGGTTTTAGATGCTGCCACATTGTGGACTTAGGCATTAGCATGTATATAATATTTAAAGGGGGTCACCCTTGGGCTAGCCCACCATGCATTAGTTCTACCACCTTTGAGCCTTGGCACATAATACAATTATCACCTTTTCGGTGATCATGGCGTATAATATGTTTTAATTTTGTGGGCATGCACACTTTAGACTTTGTAAAGTCTTGGTGAATGATTATTTGATCCACGTGGGCTGGCCCCTCTCCATGATGACTCGACCCTTCCAGTCATAGGCGGTGGAAACCCTAACTGGGCTCGGTTAGCTTGGTTTTTTGAGCTCTTCTAGCCCTTGATCTTTGCCTTGGTTTCTCTACCACCGTTGATCTTGTTACCGCAGGGTTAGGTCTGTCCCTGGCATTAATTACAATCGGTGGAGTTAATCTAGGCTTATCACTTCGTAATCTACATTTTTTGATGGCGTTTGATTTGGCACTTGGCATTCGATGAGTCATTGATCATTAACCGTGGGTTAGGGTTTTGGAACCCTAGTTTCAATGCAAGTTAATAGACTTGCAAGCTCACTTGGTCATTTCATTTGGTTTTCATTTTGCGGGTGAAGCCCTGGCAAATTTTTGCTCGCTCTTCATTTTTTTCAATGAAAGGCATGGGAACTTGGAGATCTGGACTTCTTTAAGCCTGCATACTTGTTATTTAGCCTTCGACGCCATAGTTACTTGACTGTTTCTGCATTTTTCATGAACCTGGAGGTATTTCTTTCATTTTTTTTTGTAGCTCGGCTTATCTTTCATATATGATCTAAAAATCATTTAGATCTTTCATTCTGCTCTCTTGCTTCTGCATGGAATGATAAATCTTTGTTTCTCTCTGGTTTTCATGCTCTTGGTAGTTGTTGAGCTCAACTCGAGCCTCACAGAGGAGAATTCTACCATTGTTTTTTTTTGTCTCTCATTTCATCATTGGGCACGCAGTGAGTTCCAACACTATTTTTATTTTCCTTTTGAGCTTGAGATTTCGTTCTATAACTCTAATCTTGGAACTTTGTTAAAATATTCATGTAGAACAAACTTATTTTCATGTGAAGTGTTTCTCCTTTCTAAATGGACTTTTAAACTCTGACTTGTCATTCAAAATTTGTTAAGTTCCATTCTGTGATTTTTTGATGAGTTGTTTATAAGCTTGGCTCGGTACTTGGAAATGTTAATTGTTTTCTTTTTGAGACATATATGTCAATATTTCTTCCTTCATACAAATGCAGTTCCTTCTTTTTGTAAATGTATACTTAGCTTTCTTTTGTGCTCTGTGAATGCATCTTTGACTTGTTGATCTTATTTTCTGGAAGGCATGCTTTGGTTTGAACACTTGCTGAGCTTTGTAGTTTATTCCTTCAGTTGGAAGATGAATGCCATCTTGTAAATTCTGTAGCTTGACATTTGCATTCAGAATAATGACTCTTTGGAAGTTGTATGTTGTTTCTTTATCACAACTTGATTGCATTCCATCCTGAATAATGAAATAGATACTCCTTTTCTAAAAAATAAAGAAAATACTTAATTTCCTTTTCTGTAATGGCACTTCACTTTCCAGAAGTCATAGTAGCAATTATATTTCAATTTTTACATTATTTCTCAATTCTGTTTTTCTGGAAAAGTCCATTTTGCAAGGGAAACTCTGTGAAATTTTTCCAAATCCTTCTCTCTCTAGATTCTTATGATTTGACCTTTCTGAAAACATATAAACATCTCTCATGCTTGTCTGATTACTTGAATGAGTTGTCCATGCTGGTTTTACTTGATTCATTGCAACTTCTGAAAATCTGTAAAGTAGTTGCCCTTTGATTCACACTTGAATTTGGAAATTAAAAGGAACTTTTGATAGCTGTAGCATGATGAAAATCTAGAATACCTGTATGTTTCATTTGATCATGTTATCAACTTAGAAGTGATGAAACATGTACTTTTCTTGACTGTTTTTATTTCTTTTGAAGCTCAAATAGCTTAGAAAGCAATGTAGTAGCTTAAAAGCATGTGTTTCAATTCTGTTTTAAATCAAAAGTCAATTTTACAAGGGAGACTCTAGTAAAAATTTCCCAAATCCTATTTTCTCTCTCCCCTTTCAGATTTTTGATCTTGATTTGCAAAGATACCTCTTTCTTGACTCATTCAAATGTTTCTTTCTTCTGTAAACCATCTGAAAATGATATTTATCTTCATTTAGTAGATGTTTCCTTCTTAAACAGTTAAACTGATTTTCATTTAATGTTGCAACTTGTTCTTGCAAAATTTAGAAATGAGTTAGAAATAAATAGGATTTTGGCCTCTCTTGTATCCATGTGTTTTATTTCTCCTTCTTTCCTTCTTAAATTGTTTCCAACTTCTTTCAAGTGTCATTTTCCACATCTATTTCTTTTACAAGTTGCTTCAGATTCTACCTTTCTAACCCAATCCTTAGCTTCTTTGATCTCTCTTGCTACTCATTTCACTTTATGTGCTTTGTCTCTTCTTTTGCTGCTAGCTCATCTATATTTCTTTCCTTCAAGTACCATTAGATGCATTGAACTTAGAATATGTATTTGCTTTAGAACATGAGCATTGGAATAACATTGTACCTTGAGCTCAATTTGATAGATACTTCTCTTGATTTTGTAGGTATTAGGAGATGGAGATGGAAGTGGAAGATGAGAGAGTTGAGATGGAGATGGAAAGGATGCGGAGTGGGGATAGAAGATGGAAAGGCAATGATGGGTTCCTTTTTACTCCTCTACTCTTGTTCTTTAGCACATGCAGTATTCTCATTTCCATGTATATGATGAGTCACTTAGTCATATCCCACGGCTTGTGTGGGAAAACTTATGATCTCTTATGAATAAAGCATTAAATTGAAATAATGAGTTGATTATCTCTTTCCGCATTCAGTTTTCCTTTGATTGTACCATGATGTAGACAACTCAATATCTCAATAAAATGAATTAACATAAGGGATAACTAAAATGAATACCTGTAACTTCAGTAAGCAACCTTTGAATGAGATATGTCTCCTTGTATGTTGTTTGACTGCCTTGGCATCCATTCTTCATTTTGACTCCTTCCTGCTATCTCCATTTGGACATTATTGTCACTGTTTGTTTGTCAATATTTTCTTGATGGAAGTAGCGGAAAGGATCAATTGTAATCTTTATGGCAGCGTAGATAAATGCAAACTTATTAATCATAATAACTTTAATGAACAAAGAGCAATAAATCTTATAAGCACAAAGATAATAACCGTGAATCTGATTATCTAAAAACTGCCACTATGTCTATTGTTCCAAAACTATACACCTTACATACTTTGCAATCCGGTGTCTTCATCAAGATAACACGGCTGTCCTTCGGGGCTTGTGTTATTTTGCTGAGGATATTCGTGAAATTAGACTATGTGAGTTGTTACATTTTGTAACAACACACATAGCTACAAATTTCACTTAATCTCTTTCACAAATCAGCAATAACAAAATAATCTGATATAAATTCCCTTGGCTTAGGTATACTTCACCAAAGCTATCCATCATAAAAAATTTTGAGTTGCCCATTTTTGTAGAAGTGCAAAATTGTCAATAACACCCTCAAGAGGATTTGATCTATTCTCACTTTTTAGGTTATGTCTTTCAACCAAGGTAAGAGAACCCTTATGTAGCATATTGTTTATGGAGGAGATGGATATTTCCTTCTTAATGAAGTTGTTAAGGAGACCTTGAAGAAAATATGATCAATGCAACAAAATCTAACTCTCACGAGTTTTCACTCTAGATAGTGGAGATATTCTCTAGGCAAGGTTCAGGTTACTAAAGACATTTGGAATCCTGATTGTTTCTATATGTTTTGGTAATAAAATTTATGCATTTGTATACACACATGACAAACAAGGGTAGTATGGGTAGGATTAGTTGTTTTTAAATAAGTTTTGGTGGGAGGTGAGGTAGAATAAACTTGATTTTCCAAATCTCTGAGAACTCTTACAAAATGGAAAGTCTAGATAACAGAATGCTTCAGAATAGCTAAAATGTTCCTTTAACTAGAATATGTACTTCAATGGAGGCCCAATTAGCACTTTTTCACACAATCTATGAGATTTTAACATGAAGGCTCGAGTTAGAAGACCCAATAAAACATAAAAATCTAAGATCAATCATGCCTGAGGTACACCCAGAGGCTTACAAACAATATCTGTCAACAAATGAAAGAAAAGTGATTTTCATTCCTAGATGAAAGCTCTTTTGAAAAATGAGATTGTAGATGCCAATAAATTGTAACAAGGATTACAACCCTGTGTGATTAAGACATATTTTGATACAAGATTGCAATAAGAAAAAGAAAAACTATTTGTAGACATTCACAAATAAAAAACACATTTTTCTCAAGATCAACACAAAATAACTTGAGTTTGATTAAATTTATCCACAAGGAAAAAAGTTTCTAGAACAATCTCAAAGATTTTCAATGGATGTACACTTGTAACCACCTTGACATGATCAAACTTAATACAAAAGAGATATACAGCTTCTAAGACAACTTCTCAAAAGACAAGCTTTGTCAAATTTTCCTCTTGGGAATTTTCTTCGACCTCTAACACTCCAACCATTTGCATGAAAAATTTGTGCCATTTATAAAATTTACAATAGAGCCCCTTTTCCCCCAAAAATATCAACACTTTAAGTGGTACTATCGCTCACCATGATCATGATCGTGTTGTCAAGAATCACATACAAAAAAAATTTCAGGTGCTCGAGGGACAAATCTCTTCGAATATCTCCCACATTCAACTCCTCATTCTAGTAGATCACTTTCCCCTCTACTCACCAACCACTTCCACCACTAATCTATCAAATCTAACTCTTTGCGTGTGCCAGGAAGGAAAAATGGAAGATCACATCGAGCCTTATAGCTAGATCATTTTAATGGTGAAAGACGTCTCTAGATCTCCACCACCAAACTTAGATATTAAAATTAACTCTCCTCTTTGTTTGGCGTGTTGAAAATACTAAGAAATCATGAAGACTTGCACTTCTAAGAGCTATGGAGTGAAAATGGCAGAAGAATCAGATACAAATACACGCCTTCTATTATTCCTACTTTTAATTTGACCTGTCTATGTGGGAGATCTAATTTTAGAGCAGTCTGCGGGTTCCTTGTTTCCTTTTACAACTTTTGAAAAAATATTAAATTTTCAAATTTTGTTCTGCACCTCCTCCCTTGAGAAATGAGCCTCACACATGTCCTAAGGTGGGTCCCAACGGAACCGCGGCCAAATTCTACTATTTCACCTCATTTTGGAAAAGGAAATTTTTTCCAAGTTTTCCCTACACCTCTGCCTTTGAATAAAAGGTCGACATGTGTCCCAATATGGGTTCTAGTAGAACCGTGCTTCCTTTTTCACTTTTAACTCTTTTCTCCCAAAAGGAAATTTTTCCAAATTTCCCTTGAGAGTCCGCACCTCCACCGTTGACTGGAGCAAGCATTGACCTTTCCTCTATCAAGCTTGTGGGCCATTTTGAGATTTCAATCCTTTTGATGACAAGAGGAAAAAAATCAAATTTGCCTCCGATGGTTCCACTTCCCCACCCCTTTAAATTTTCAAACGCCACATGTCACAATGGCACATCTTGAGATGATCCCCAAAGGTTGAGACCTTGAATGAGCACGGGCTTGCCACGTGTCGTTATGGCACAACTTCAAAAACCTTAAGGTTTCAAAATGATTTGGTGAGGCACACTTCATTTTATAATTTTATTCCATTTTTCCAAAAGGGAAAAAAATTCAACTTACCTCCGAAGGCCCACATCTCCGCCATTAGCTTTGCCACGTGTCCTCCTATGGGGTCAAAGTAAGACTTTTCCCTGCCACTTAAAATTTTCTTTAATCATAGTCTGGTGGGGCCACGAGGTGAGTTCAAACCTTTTTCCAAAGTAGCCAAAAGGAACAAGTTCAAAAAAAAACCCACTATGCCCCATCCAATTAGAAGAAGCCACATAAGCACCAAAAGAACCAATTAGAAATGAGTGGAGCCACGGGACCAAATTTTCCTTTTTGCTAAAAAAGCAAAAGCGATAAGTTAAAGCATTTTCCCACCATCCCCTAACCAACCAAAAGAATCCACATGTGACCACGAATGCCGAGAAATAGCTTTGAGGGGAAAAAGACACTGCAGAATGCATCAGTCAAATATAGAAAATCACCATTCACGCCCAGAACCCGATTTTTCACTAAGGATGAAATTTTTTTAAAACAAAAACAAGTGAATCATGGTTTTGAGCATCCCTTCGACCATGGATTTTGGATTTTCAAAGGCATACAAATATAGATTAACCATTCTCGAGCTTCCATGGTTGGGGAAAAATAGGAAAAATGGCAAAGCCCTCGATTTTGAAGAAATTAGGAAAAATAGGGCAAGCTTGGAGACTTTTCAAGGAGGGACATGACAATGGATTCTAAAAAAATTCAGGCATTTCAAGTGGAGGTAGAAACTTTCAAAACACCCACATCGAGAGAAAAATGTTTTAGAACATGTATATCAGAGGAAAATAATGGCAACTGGGCAAAACAAATATGAGCACCAACAGGGAGGATCTTGAGTTGTTGTGTATCTTTGAGTAGAGGAAAAAGAAAAATTCATAGTCCTTTTTAGAGATTATTTCTTATTGTAACCTTTTCCCACTTTGAAGTGGATGACATTGTATATTATCTATGATGGAAAGGCTACTATGTTTTAGTTATGAAAGTAGTTGTGATTATGGAAGAATATATCTTGTATTCAATTCTGTGAATAGAAAAGAAAGATATGTATTCTGTATGTTATATTCTGAAAATAAATGGGAAAGAAGTCATAAAAGATTCATTTGAATTAATGGAAGTTGTGTACCTTGCTCAAATGATTTTGTTTTCATTGGAAATCTACATTTGAAATATAGTATAAAAGCTCTGGTTGGAAAATTGAAAAGTAAATACGCATGAAGAAATGTTATACTGCTCTGTTCTTTTGAAATGCATGATTTAGAAATTAGAACTGTACATTGGATTTTGAATACTTGAATTGAAAAAAAAAACCAACTTCATATGTTAGATTGGATTGGGAATAAATTTCATATATCAAGTTGGTAAAGGAAACTTGGATCTGTTTAAGATCAAGTATAAACTCCATCCTTTATTTCACTGTATACTTGCAAAATTTTATCAAAAAGTATAGAGCAACCCTGCAACATTGAAAATATAAATTGAAATACCAATGGAACTTGTGGGATCAAAACAATCCCAAGCAAACAAAAATACTTAAGGAATTTCCATAGAACCTTTCAATTCGGGCTCAAACAGTTTCACAATCGTTGTTGTCAAATTGGGAAATTTTCAAAATGTAAATCAACCAAACAACTTAACCCTTGTAATCTATCCTAAAATCTTCCAAGAAAAATCCTCCATGCCTGTTTGGCATGTTGAGAAGGAATTATGGAAAATTCAGACAAATTTTATAAGTTGAATAGTCTAGTTCATATTTTCTTAAAATTGACCCTTCAAAATTCATCAAAATTTAAATCTTAATCTTTCTATGCAAATAGAGGACTTCGAGATATTTCCAAAAAGTCCTCGTTTGCCAAAAATGGAGCTCCCAATCGAAAGTTATGGCCTTTTGAAGTTCCACTTCATTTTGGCTTCAAAATTTTTCTAACCGTCAAATTTAATTAATAAAATATTCTTGGGTGGACCCACGGGATAAATCCTTCATTTTTGCATTTTTTCCAAAAATTATTAAGGCATGAAGTTCCCCATTGCTCACTAACCCGCAAACATTCTTGTTGATCAAAACAATCTAAGTTCAAAAAAAATTTGGGAAAAAATGTCTACGTTTCCCTCGCATCCTCGTAGACCCGAGCCAATCGTGTGTTTCCATGTGGGTTAACGAGGCTTCGGTGAACACATGGAATCCCTTTTTATCTTTGGTGCTTGTGAAATTAAATTTTGAAACTTTTCCTAGTTTCCTCTGCGGCCTCGCCCAGCCCGCCACCAATATGGATCTGCCACGTGGCATCGCGAGGCGTCGGCGGAGGTGCGAGTGAATTTTACCCTTTTCACCCTTCTGGGCGTTAAAATTATTTTATCCTCACCACCCCACTTTCCCCGCATTGGCTTAGGAGGCACCACATGTCCTTGTGGACTTGCAAATTTGCGGGTGCGTGGGTGCAAAGGTGGTTTTTCGCCCCAAGCGGGAAAATTTCCAAACGTCTCCCGTGGCTTCGTCGGCCCACGTCTGGGATGATATTTCATCCCCAACCCCACCGACCCAACTCCTCTTTTGGAAAAAAATTATCGTCATGGCCTCAGACCCCCCACAGAGAAAATTTTATCCCTTAGGCCCGCCGACCCGCCTTGGGAAAATTTTTCTCCCAAGGTCTACCGACCCATAACTTTTGAAATACAGGGAGTTAGGAGGACTTCTTTATATCACTGGAAAGGTGAGAAAATTTCCTATCTAATGGGAATGTTTTTAGAAGGTTTCAAGTGCATTAATTTTGAGAAAAATTAGGTTGAATCTCTTAATCCTATCAGAGGGTGGGAGAGTGAGAAATTGCCCTCTTAATCCTAATGATTATTCTAACCCTAAGTTTTGACCCTGTAAATTTAATAATTGTTGTAATGGGAAAACTATGAGCTAATTTTTTTATTTGGCCTCTAAACCTTTCTTGTGGCAACTATTGTTTTGTAACCTAGTAGCAGACACTTTTATACAAAAAAAAATTATCCCATAATTTTTCTGACTAATCCTAGGTTGTTCTTGAGTCTCAAGTGGGTTGTTTTAGCAGGCGTTACAAGATGTGGTCTTTAATGAGAAAGTCATGCATATAAGCAATAGTTGCGGGGAAAATAAGAAAGAATCCAAGAAATAATATTCAATAGTAGAGGATCTTCCGGATGGGAAAGTAACACATGAATCAATTCAAGAACCTCCTCAATAGAACCCCAAACTCCTATATTAAGGAGGTATTTTAGGGTAAAAAGAGAAACTAAACGTATTTCTCCTTCTCTTTATTATTTATTACTCACCGATAGTGGAGAATCATAGAGCTTTGATGAAGCAATGCGGGTAGATACTGGGAAGAAGTGGAAGCAATCCATGGATGAGGAACATCAAGCTCTCATGGAGAACCACACATGGGATTTGGTGAAGCTACCCAAAGGCAAAAGAGCATTATAGAACAAGTGGGCATTCAACGTCAAAGAGGAAGAAGGGGAAAGAAAAGATACTAGGCTCAGTTGGTGGTTAAGGGATTTGCACAAAAAAGGGTATAGATTTTAATGATATTTTTCTCCATGTAGTAAAAATGACTTCTATTAGAACTGCTTCTAGGAATAGTTGCAGTAGAAGACTTGCACTTAGAACAACTTGATGTAAAGACCGCATTTCTCCATGGTGATTTGGAGGAGGAACTATATATGCAGCAACCAAAGGGATATGATGTCAAAGGTAAAGAGGAGATGGTGTGCAAAATGAAGAAGAACTTGTATGGCTTGAAACAAGCTCCACGTCAATGGTATAAGAAATTTAATAGCTTTATGATGGAGCAAGTTTATATTATATGTCATTTAGACCATTGCATGTATAAAAATAAATTTGAGGATGGAAGTTATATTATCTTGTGTTCACGTATGTGGATGACATGTTGGTTGCAGGTAAAAACATGTAGGAAATAAAATTACTCAAAAGCAGATAAGTGAATCCTTTGCTTATGAAGGATTTGGGGGCAGCCAAAAAAATCCTTGGTATGAGGATATATTGGGATAGAAAGGAACGGAAGCTAACTTTATCTCAAAAAGAGTACATTAGAAGGTCTTGGAGAGGTTTAATATGCTCGGATGCTAGACCGATTAGGACTCCTTTGGCAGCCATTTCAAGTTATCAAAGGAGAAGTGTCCCAAGACAGAGAAGGAGAGAAACCGAGGTCCAAGGTACCTTACTCATCGCGGTTGTGGCGCAGTTTGATGTATTGTATGGTGTGCACTAGCCCCATATTTCCCATGCAATGGGAGTAGTGAGTAGATTTATGAGTGATCTAGGCAGAGATCACGCAGTAGTAAAAGTGGATCCTTTGGGATTTGAGAGGGACCATGGGGACAATTTTTTGCTACAATGGATCAAACACCACTTTGTGTGTTTACGTAGATTCAGATATGGCTAGAGATGTAGACAACAAGAGGAGCACAATAGGTTATATTTACATTGTAGGTGGGACAATAGTGAGTTGGATTTCACAACTACAGAAGCTGGTGGCTTTGTCAACCACAAAGGCTGAGTATGTTGTTGCCACATAGGCAAGCAAAGAAATGATTTGGTTACAAAAATTTCTTGAGGAGTTGGGGCATAAGAAGAAGGGAGGAAAGTTACATAGTGATAGTTAGAGTGCTATACACATAGCTAAGAACTTTGATTTTCACTCTAGGATGAAGCATATATAGTTAAGGTACCATTTCATCATAACATATTTGGAGGAAGAGAAATTGAAGCTGGAGAAGATTCATACTAGTCTAAATCCTGTAAACAAGATGACCAAGGTGGTCACAAGGAAAAACTTACGTTGTGTTCAGCTTTGGTTGGTCTTCACGGAAACTAGTGAAAGGTTGAGAAGCTTGCTCAGAGGAAAACTAGTCTCCAAGTGGGAGATTGTTAGGTTGTGGAGCTTGTTTTCATGAGAGAAAGTGTTGAAGACTATACACTAAGAGTACTATACACTTTCCACAATTGTCTCACCAGGGGTTTTTGGCCTTAAAACGTGCCCGATATACCGGGAAACTTGCTTTTCTCATATGAGAGGGATTTTTGACCCATATGTTTATGGGATGATTTTGGCCCATGGTTTTAATACCCATAGTTTTGTAAAACTTCTTAAGAAGTTGTCTACTTATATGGTTTTATGCATATGGTAGGTATAATGTAACATTGTAGATGTGTTTTGAATTCGGGTGTGAATTCTGTAGAGTTTGTTGAGCATAACTCCAAAAAGATTTGGGTATTGTATTGAGAGAATGGTGGCTTGTAATAAAATATAAGCAAGTGATTCTTGGTGGACGTAGCCCAAATTGGGTGAACCACGTTAAATACTATCTCTTTGTGTTGTGTTATTTTATTTTATACTTTTATTTGAGATCTGTAATATTTTCTGCATATTAGTTTCTATTATTGCGATTCTGTGAGGGATTATTCCACATATTTTATCCCTTATTTCCTAACAAAAGGTTGTGATAATAGGGCCCAAAATGATAAAATATTCAAATTTGAATAGGCATATGCTCTCCCAATGTAACTATTGTCCTATTTTTTGTGTCATTTTCTTCATAAAAAAACTATTTCTATAGAACCTTTGGAGAGGACCATCCATAAATTAATCTCAATTCCATATTATAATTTTTATTCATAGTTAGGAAGGAGTTCATACTTCCTTCATCCTTTGAGCATAATGATATCGGGAGAGTGCATTAATTATTTTTCACACCCATGCATCCTTATTTGCATCCTTTCCATAATAGTGTCTAAGGTTCCTTGTGTTATTCTACAAACCATTAAAAATGAGAGGGGATGAGAAGGGGTTGATATATTATAAAATGAAGTTTAATATATTAAGGGAGAGGAACCAATAGTTTTGATATGTAACACTTTGAACCTATGTGATGAGTAAATAGTGTTAGGTCAAAGCATGTGAAATTTCTCTCCCATAGTTGAGTCATGATGTATTTACTATATTTTTTAATATGTTTATTTGTAGGGAAAGTCAACATTTGAATTTATTTAAAATATTTTTTTGAAATGCATTAAAAGAAAGGTTGGACCACCATGATACACTCTTTTCCCCTTACATCTCAAATTATTGAAATCAATCAATATACCCCAAAGCAAAATACCTCCTACATCTAAAGGAAAGTCCTTCGTAGTTTAGTAGTTTGGGTCTAAGTTCTATCATCCCTTTCCATCCAGTTGTGATTAATAACTCATATGTTGATTTGGTCCTTGAATCCGACATGAAGAATTCAGTTGGTATAATGTTATAAATGAAGACAAAATCTGGATGTGAAGGAGGATGCCATGGGAGATAATGAATAGGAGGAAAGCATAGGACCTTTGGATACTAAGGTAGAGGGTCTAGGGTACTTTACAAGCTGATCCTTTGGACAATATGAAAGGTAATGTGGAATTATAAGTAGTTATTGTGATAATGTAATAAGAAGATGCCTCAAATTGGATGGTAGTGGGAAAGAAGAAAAAAGGAAAAAGAAAGATTAGTGAGCATACTCAAATAAATGTTTGCGTATCGTGAAGGCTCATATATTTCTTGTAGTGCCCACTTCCCTTTGACACCCTTTGATAATAATCATGATATTGTTGATTATATTATGGACTTGATTATGGACCTTATTATAGTATGATGATAGATGTTAGATCATGGATTATTGTTGAATTGATTTAGTTATGATGCATGATGATTATTAGAGGCATTTTGGATATTGATGATGATATATTGTTTGACATGGTTATGTTATGGATGTTGTTCGGACATGTGATATTTGGATATTGTGAGTAGACCTAGAAATGGAAATTATTGGATGATGATATAGTTGTTGATAAAACTGTAAATGATATTGTTAGATTGCTTTGATGTTGTTGTGATTCATATATCTAGATGATTTTGGGAATTATATTTATATTATTTTGATGTTCTGATATGGCCATGAGGCCGAAGGAGGTATTTGTGTTTTGTAGGTTAAAATATCACAAAAACATCGGGGGATTGGAGACCAACCACATTGGAATTTTAGATGAATTCAACAAGGTCACCATGACAAAAAAAATTTCTTGTTTGTGTGTGTTTTTGTTAGGGATACCCATGGGGAGGAACCACCTTTAAATGTGACCAAGGGTTGTGTATTTATTTATTTGACCCTTTTTTTAATGTTACATGTGTTTATTTCATGATGCATTTGCCCCTTTCTTTATTTATTAAATGTTATATTAATATTGTGGGTAAGCATGTTGTTAATATTAATTAATTAAAATATATCACGAGAAAGTAATTAATTGAGTTGTTGGCCTTGAATTAAAGTGTTGTAAGAGATGTGTAAGTTAAATTTTGAGTGTGATACACTCCACCTTCTTAGAAATTCGAATTTGTCCTTGGAGGCTGATTTTGGAGGCTTGTGGGACAAGTTGAACTTGTTCCATACCTCTTAAATTTAATTACCAACCATACCTATGGTTGGAGAATTGAAATTTGACTTTTATAATGCTTTTTGAGAAGGCAATTTGTTGGTTTTAATTGCACTTTTCTTAAATGATTTAATTTCAGTCCTTTGGGGTGTGGGTTTGATTTGAGTGTGTAAGTAAACTATCATATTATTCACCCACCTATTTATTGTGCATTGGAGAATGAAGTTGACTTTTGGGGTTGGGGTTGAGGATGTGTGATGTGGCATCCTACATGGATCCACCTCATCCTCTTCCCTTCCCTCTTCTATAAAATTCAAATTCCTTGCCTTGTTTTGGGTTGCTTCACTTTGGAGACTTCATTCTTGGGTGAATTATTTTACTATTTTGGGAGCTCTTGCTTTCAAGAAGTTTTTTTGGAAAGATTGTTGCATGCTTGTGCTTGGCTGTTTTGGATTGCTTGCATTGGGATAAAACTTGTTGTTTTGGAACTTGGAACAACTCCATCATGGAGAGGTAGGAGCTTGATTCTTGAAATACTCTTCTTTTATGAATGTAAGTGTTAATGTATGAATGTTTTGGCATGTTTGTGGGTTGTTGGGTAGATGGCCTAGGAATGGTGTAGGAGAAGACTATGGGGTTATATTTTGTGGGAGGCACAAGTGTGTTTTAGGGAGGTATAAGGGTGGAGGGAGTTGGGATTTGGGTTCCACCTTACAAATAAATATCTTGCATTTCTTTACTCATTATGGGGTGCCATAAGAGGTTGGGGAGGCATAAGGAAAT
Source organism: Taxus wallichiana var. yunnanensis (assembly GCA_018340775.1). Taxonomy (NCBI): domain Eukaryota; kingdom Viridiplantae; phylum Streptophyta; class Pinopsida; order Cupressales; family Taxaceae; genus Taxus; species Taxus wallichiana. The sequence goes on from CM031235.1 coordinate 193,276,932, forward strand.
GTGAGGAATAAGGGGTACTTGGGGAGGCATAAGGAATGTCAGGATTTGAAATTATACACACACACACACACACACACACACACACACACACACACACACACACACACACACACACACACACACACACACACATGTTGGTGGTTTGTTCTCAGGTGGTGATACCCATTTCCCCTTTGGGAGGCATAAGAAACATCCCCCATAGTTTCTTTCTCCTTTGGCTTGCTTGATGAAGCCTCAGTAATGTTTGTCATGTTTTAATGTAGTTTTAAACTACATTCTATTTTGGACTGTGTTTTTATTGAGAAAGTGTTGCTTGTGTGTTTGTGGAAGCCTGTTGTTGCCATGAGTTAGATCACATCTTTAATTGCATTGTGGTTGGGGCTCGCGGGCCAATGAAGAAGGATAGATTCTCCTCTTCATTGGATGTCTTGGTTGGGTGGAGAGCGTTGCCTTTCCCCTACTTTTGTTGTGATCAAATTGGAAGAATGAGAAATCTGCATGTTGCTGCTCTGGAGCTGAGATAAAGATAGTTTGACAATCCCTTGTGAAATTAAATATTATTTTAGCCCCTTTCCCACTTGAAGTGGATGATCTATATATTCATTGTAATGGAAAGATACTTGTATCAGCAATGAAAGTTGAAATGTGAAATGTAAAAGAGTTATCCTTTGTACTTTGCTTTTGAAAGAATGTGAAAGAATGATACGTATTTTGTATATTGTATCTTGAAATCAAATGGAAAGGAGGTTGTAAGAGTTTCATTTGAATTAATGGAAGTGTTTCTTTTTCTCATATGATATTATTTCCATTGAAATTTTTGTTTAACATGCACTATAAAATTCTTGTTTGGAAAGTGGAAAAAATGAAATACGTGAGGAGAAAATGTATTATTCTGCCGTGTTTATAATATATAGTTTTGGAAGGAATAGAAACTACATTCTTGTTTTAATATTTGATTGAAACAAAGAAAAACTATTAGGACCAACATGGAATTAATTAATGTTTTATTTCATGGCAAAAGAGACAATTAATTTTTGTTGTATAAATGTATACACTTCTTTCAATTCATTGTATACTTTGTAAAATTCCTTGATAAAATGTTCAAATAACCATGCAAATAAATAAGAAGAAATGAAATAAATCAATTGGACATAAGGAGGCTATAATGATTCCAAACCAACTTAAAAACACTTACAGAATTTCTTAGAAAACTTAGCAAAATTGGGCTCAAACCGTTTTTAAAGTTGTGCTCCTGTCAAGAAATGTAAATGTTCAAATTGCAAATCAATCAAACAAATTGAATCTTTAAATCTCTCTCAAATACACCTAAGAATAACTTTCCATGTCTATTTGACATGTTGAGAGAGGGACAAGAACAAATTGAACAAATTTAAAAGTTAAAATTTACTTGTTTGCACTGTAAAAGCCTGCAGAACGTTTTCACAAACTTGACCCATTAAAATTTATTAAAATTAAAACTTAATGATCCCTAAGAAAAGAAAACATTGAGAAATTTCTAGAAAGTCCTTGTTTTCCCAAACCTGAGCTCTCTATCAAAAGTTATGGCCTTCTGAAGTTTTTCTTCACTTGGCAAAAAACAAATTTGGGAAAAATTTCCTTGGCGGTCACGTGGGCCCGAATTTTCCCTTGGCACTTTGGAATATTTTTGGGAAAATTTTCCATGTTGTCCCCTCCACCCCGCTAGCTCACAACCAATTAAAGGCTACCACGTGGCACCATGAAGTGTCAAAGGAGTGGTGATCTCTTTTTAAAACTTAGCGCTCCCGGAAAAATTAGGGAAATTTTCAAAATTTTCTCTGTTAGCCCGCACCAATCGAGGCTACCATGTGGCACAACAAGGCATCGGTGGAGGAGCAGGTCCCTATTTTCCTTTGAGCTTTGAAAAATTTTGGAAAAATTTTTCCCGCCAACTCCGATCAATTAGGAGCTGCCATGTGGCATCATAAGGCGTCGGCGGAGGCGTGGGTGAATTTATTCCCTTTTGCCTTCGAAGACAATAAACCTTATTTCTCCCCGCGCCCCTCGATTTATTTACATTGGCTTAGGAGACGCCATGTGTCCCTTGTGGACTTGTGTGGGTGCGGAACAAAGTGAATTCTTGCCCAACGCGGATTTTTTTCCAAAATGTTCCCACCACTGCTTTTACCCATGTTGTCTTGAAGGTGCCACGTGTCCTCAGGCGTACTTGGGGGCACACGGCGCAAAGTTGGTTTTTTTCCCCATGCGAAAATTTCCAAAAATTCCCTTGCCATCCCGCAGATCCACCCTTGGGAAAATTTTCTTCCCGGCCCCGCTCGCTCTGCCGCTCGGGGAAAATTTTCACCCTAAGGCCTCGCCACCCATAACTTGGAAAATATGAGGAGTTAGGAGGACTTGTTTTGTAATGCCCACTTCCCTACGACACTTAGTTGATTATCATTTTGAGTTATGCGGACTTTGGATATGGACATGACTTATACTTATGTTGATTAGCATGATGTTTTGTTACTAGATGCATTTAGATTATGATTGGATTTTGTTTTCAGTATGATCTACACACCGACTCATGGACAGACTATTGGATACCGATATTATTTTATTATGGATATATTGCATGTGTTCTAACATTGGATTTCTTCACCATGATGAGTAGAATGTAGTTGTTGAATTTACATTACTATAATTTCGGATAATGATGAAATGCATAATTAAATTGTGATTTAGACCTAGAATAATGGATAATTGAATTACGTATAGATGTCAATAAATTTCATACATATGATTATTTTGGACATTTTGACATGGCCGCAAGGCCGAAGGAGGTATTTTGTATTTTTGTAGGAAACACAACATGATCACAACCATGAGGGGGATTGGGAACCAAACACAACAGAATGTCGGGTGGTTACAACATCTAGTCGTCAAGGCAACTAGTAAATTGTATTGTGTTACCTTTATTCTTTTATGTGTTAAGAAAATTTTCATGAGGGGGAAATTTTCTAATGTGACCAAGGGGGTAAGAATTTTAATTACTTGTTTTAACTTGCTTTAGTAGGTGAATTCTTTTGTGTTGTCTTTTTGTTAAATTACTTTTGTTAAGTATGTTTAGGATTAAATTAACATCTTGCTTTAAATTTTAAGTTTTGGAGGGAAGTCTAGTGGATGCAATTAATTTTGATGGTTGGCTCCTTGAGCCTTGTGTTTCCTCATGTATTGAATGCTTGGTTTTGAGTGTTGACCACTCCAAACTCTTTGAATCTCGAATTTGAGATTGAGGGCAATTTTAGGGGACTTGTGGGACAAGTTGAACTTGTCCCACACTTCCCAAAACCCCTTACCAACCATATCTATGGGTTGGGAATCCAAAAAGGGGATTATTTATTGTTTTGGGAAGGGAAATGTGACTTTGGAGTGCACTTGTCTTCTTTTTGCATTTAATTGTGCCTTAGGACACATGGGGAAGGGATGGAATTGGATTAAAGATGTCATTCAACCCAACCACCCATTTATGGTGTTTTGGGATTTGAGTTGACTAAAGGGAGGTGGTCTTGAGGATGTGTGATGTGGCATCCTACAAGGAGCCACATCACCCCCACTCTTTCCTTTGGTCTATTTATTGAAATTTCCTCTCTTGTTGAAGGGGTTGGAGTTTTGTTTTTGTTTTGTGGAAGAGTTCTCTTTGTTATTTTGGGAGAGAAAAGAATTGAGAGAAAGAGAAAAAGAGAGTGCTTGGACTTGCATGCTTGGATTGTTTTGGGAGGGAGCTTGGACAAATTTCTTGGTTTAGGCTTCTCCAATGGAGAGGTAGGAAACCTTCTCCTTTGTTTTGCTTTCATATTATTGTTGCTTCTATGCTAAATTTGTGAATAATGCATGTTTACTTTGGTATATTGTGAAAAATGGATAGAATGCTTATTGTGTAGTATAGGAGAGGTCTATGGGAATACTCATGAGGGAGGCATAAGAGTAGATTAGGATATTGTGGAGGGAGTTTGAGAGGGATGCCCATCTTGGGTAAGAATGTTTACATTCTTACCTTGTCTTTGAGGGAGCCATAAGAGGAGGGAGGCATAAGAGTATGGGAGGAAAAAGGGGTACTTGAGGGAGGCATAAGAGTCATAGGGGCTTGAGTTTTATTGTGGAGGGTTTTGAATGGGCATCTCATCTCAATTAGGAGGCATAAGGAAAACATTCCCATAGTTCCTTCTCTTGTTGGCTTGGATACAAGCCTTGTTGTGAAATGTTTGGTGTTATTTGTGTGTCTCTTGTTGCTTCTATTTTTAGCTTTGAATGTTGTGAAGAAATTGTATTGTGGAAGCAAGTATTGTTGCCTTGAGTTGGAGATCACCTTTCATTGTGTTGTGTTTGGGGCTCGGGGGTCAATGGAGGAGATTGCTTCTCTTCTCCATTGAGTTTTGGTTGGGAGGAGAGTGTTGCCTCTCCCCCTATCTTGGTTGTGATTTGAAATACTTGGAACTTGGAGCATTGATGAAGGACACCTTGGAGCACAAGAATCTTGTTGTTGACAATGTAAAAACATCATGTATTTACCCACCTTGAGTGGAGGAAAAATGTAATATTGCCTTGTTTTCTTTAGCTTACATTATTGCAAATTTGTTTCCACATGAAGTAGAAAGTGTTGTGACAAATGTTGAATGAAAGTTGTTCTTTTTGAAGTCCAAAATAAGCATGTAAAATAGATAGAATCAAAAGTTGAAAGGATGACAATCTATCTATTCTCCTTCTTACTTGATTTGGAACCTCTCATGAGTATGTCAATTTTGTTTACATGTTAGTAGACCTTGCTTTAAAATTAATGGAAGTAATTTTGGAACCCTCTTGAAGGGTGTTGGAAATTGGTACAAAAATATATATTAAATTTTATCTTATTACTTGAAGGAGATGTGTTGAAAGGATGGGAAAAATAGTGCATTATTCCTTCTTGTATACTTGTTGGAAAGACTTAAGTTTTTAATGATTTGTAATATGCCAATAAAACCTTTTCAAGCTCTAGTTCCTTTATGTTTTATTCATCCATGAATTTATTGTAAAATCCATTGCAAATAAACAAGGAAATGAAATCAACTTGCTTAAAAATCCATGCAATGTCCATTGAAGTTGGCTAGAAATAGATCTTAATGGTAATACTCTAAACTTATCAAGATTGGTGTTCAACACTCCTTAATATCTAACAAGGGTACTAATAGTTGAATACCATTCTTATTTAAGTAATACTACAACTAATGAATTTATTAATAATAACTTATAAAGATATTAAAAGTACCCTTAATTATTATTTTGTTATATACATATATCTCAGCATACTATCACTGTCATATATGCAAATAAACTTCATTCAATTAATAATGTCAATGAAACATATACATGAACCTACGTAGTCTCCGTGTTTTTAATAACAAAGAAAATGGCGCCTCTGTATATTCTGGTATGAACCAGAACCACCTCTGCGAGGCCCCTTCCACGAGCCATACTGTTTATGCTCGGGATCTCAATAGAAGTTCTACGCATTAGTTTTCCACCGGGTGACTTTCTCCTCTGTCCCACAATCTTTTCTGATAAAAATATCTTGAAGGTGAAACCCGGTTTGAGGATGCATTCAATACTGAACTGATAACAACATAGTTGGATGAACGGCTTGTCTAGGCGCACCCAATATAAAAAAAAAAAGAGCTTAATACCTCCCAGTGTAAAGGAACCATTCACCGTGATCCTCGTCGTCTTCATAACCACCAGAGAGTGCCACAGACTGAGCCCCATACTCGGACTGCCCAGAAATACCAGCAACATGAGGAAGATGAGCTCCCCACTGCCTGCATTCCATTCTGTCTCCCCAGCACTCCCCCACAAGAACACCTTGATTTCGTTCCGGATCATTCTCTGCAGAATTGGTCCAAAGTGATCTCAAGGCGAACAAAGGATTTAAAATCCGCCCACTACCATGCATTTGCTATCCTGTCTTTGGCTGGCGCTCAACAGTAAAGGCCTTATCAGGCTTGTTTTGATTCTCGATTGTGATATAAACCTTGGGAGTTCGTGAAGAATCGCTTGCATTGGCTGCTGCAGCTTTTGCCATACGAATAGCCATTACAAGAGTTGAATTGATTATGGGCTGAGAGGCCATCTTGGGAGGAATGGCAGATCTACATTTTGCAATGACCTGACACGCGCCCAGGGACAAAAAAAGGAGAAACCAGACCCCTCACGCGCCTAGCTGCATACTGCGCACCCTTTCCTGTCCCACGCGCCTGGGACTGTATTTTCGACCTCCACGGAGACTCACGCGGCCAAGGGCGGTTGAACGGTGGTTGAACGCCTCCCTCATGCGCTGTAGCTTCCATCTATCAACCACCATATTAACATTCCTCTTAATGCACGGACTGTGATTTTAAAGGAACGGAACGAGCGAAATGCTCAGGCAGCCTAGGATTTGCAAAATCTGATAAAGTAAATGTTATGCGTGCTAGTCACTCTTACTAGCCGCATAGAGAGGGATTAAATTTATTTGGCAGGTGGCCATTATAGCCACCCACCTTCACCGCATTGTTTTTTTTTAAACCAAATTGATTGTCTTCCACCAATAAAACTTATGTCACATTTCAAACTTATGTTAAGCGTGTAGAGTCATTTAAGTGAAAATTTTGATAATATACATATTTAAGATGCCGGTCGAATGGACTCCTATTCCTTTAACTTCATTTTCGATGTACGTATAAGAATATAGGTTTATATGAGTATAAACTTGATAATATATCTAATATATACCACTTAATTAAAAGTATCTAATCCCTTTTAAGGGATATCTAACAACCTATATTGAAAGATTTCTAAAACGATTCGCTTCAGCATTGACCTTAAAACGATTTTCTTTGGCGTAGAGCTTGCAAGAAATGATGAGTGTATATATATATAGTAGTATATTATCATTATGTAACACAATTATAAATTAGCAAAGTTAGCAGAGCAAATAAATGAAACCGCACTTGAATAAACCAATAGTGGAGGTAAGGACTCTCCCAGCAAATTACACGTTTCGTTCACCCGACAATTTAAGACATCAGATAAGAATACAGAACAATTGTAATTTGATAGATCATATGGTATGACACCTAAAAAGGCGTTTAGCAAACTTTTCTCAAATGAATGCTTGTCATGTTTCGTGGAAAACGAAGGTAAATAAATTGCAAAACAAAAAAAAATAGTTGTAATTTTCGTCAGGCGCAATGGATGCGTGTCATCGTCATCGAGCGAAGCGGCCGCCTTTTAAAGCGTTACATGTTTATATGACTCGAAAGGTGAAGAAATTTTCTATCCAATGGGAATGATTTAGGAAATTTTTGAATGCATTAATTTTTAGAAAAATCAAGTTGAATCTTTAAGCCTCTTAGAGAGTGGGTATGGTGAGGAATTACCCTCTGACCCTTATTGAACCTTCTAACCCTAAAGTTTTTGGACCTTGTGACCTCTAATAATTGTTAATAAAATAAAAGTATGTTCTAGTGAATTATAATTGCTCTGGAACTTGTTAGTGACAGGTTGATCTCTTCAGAACTCGGTTATAGACCCATTTAAACAAAAAAATTATTCCATAATTTTCCTAACTAATCCTAGGTTGTTTTGGGTCTCAAGTGGATTGTTTTTAACGGGTGTTACACTTGGTATCGAGCATTTGTTCAAAAGCTTGGGCCATTGGGAACACTAGAAAACTTGAGACATGAACCTTAAACCTAAAGACACTTGTAAATCTTGAAAACAACTTAGTTAGAAATTACATATATTACTAAACATGGAAACTAATAAAACTTAGAAAGATGGACTAACTCTCACCTTGGTCTACGCAGGGAGGCGCAGACAGAGGACGAGGGTATTTTCACATAGACCTAGAGTTACCACCACCAAATCATGTTGTAGTAGCCATACTTCCTCGCATTTTACACTCTTCAAGATTTTAATGGTGCTCTATGTAGAGGATCAAATGAGGGAGGACATGCAACCAGATATGACAGAGTCACTTCCATTAAGGGCCATGTATCTCCTAAACCCAACGAGGAACATGGAGGAGAGAACTCCCATGTAGAGTTAGCCGTAAAAGAGTCACCATAGAGGGACAAGGTGACGGAGTTTCGGGACATAGAGAGGTCTCGAGCTCTAGACTTAGGGATGAGCATATAGAGATACCTAGAGGTCGTCGGACCACAACCTGCAAATCACATCGTGAGATCCTAAAGCTTTGGCCATCACATTATTCTAGTGACATAGGTGGATTTCGGAAGAGGCCTGGTTGGTGAGATTGATGATGCTTTAAGCTATGTCCTTGTTTCTAAAGAACATGAAAGCTTGTGTTGCAATCTATCTAATGAGGGATGGAGCTGGTGTCTGGTCGCAGACAGAGGAGTAGAAGCTCCGTGTTGATTCTAGACAAGCTTACTCCGGGAGCTCTTTGAGGAACATTTATGGAGCAGATATTTTTCATAGAGGTTCATCCAATAGTGATAGATGAGTTCCATGACCTCCAAATGCATCTCTTATAGTGGTTGAGTATGAGAGTAGATTTATGGATCTACTCCAGTATGTTGATTACATGCAGGATGAGTAGGTGTGGATCCATAGGTTTATTCGGGGCATGAACCTAGACATTGGAGGTGCAAGTGTGAATCCATTATCCATGAGACATTAGTCGAGGCCGTATCGAGAAGGCCTATATAGCAGAGGGAGACTCTAGGAAAGACCCAATAGGCTAGAGATCGAGTTAGGAGACACATAAAGTAGATGCAAGACAACATATCAAGGGGGTTAGTACCTCTCCTCGAGGTGGACAAGGATTTAACACAATAATATTTTAGAACATAGAAACACCAACACAGTAGTCTCGCCCACCTTATAGACCTCCACAGAGGTTTGATGCATAGAGAGGTCGAGTATGGGGCCACCTCCTGGGGTCCCATCAGACACAGGGGTGCCCAGAGCTCACTCAACAGAGCTCACCAAGAGAGACCTCAACAGACCGCAACCGGATCATCAGATCCACACCATAGACCTCTAGAATATTGGTCGGACTCTACTACATAGGGTAGAGGATCATGCGTTGTTTTGGTTGTGGTGTTAATGGATATTTTTGAGAGAATACCCACCGAACCCTAATAACAAGGGTAGACACATATCTCGAGCCTACTATTAGTGATATGGGGCGCAATTCATAGGATGTATGCAGTGGTCAAAAACCAGTCAGTGGAGCATTAGAGTATAATTATTGAGACCACAGTAGCATTTGTGGTATTCCTACCTCTATTTTGTTTGATTATGGTTCTTCTGATTCTTTTATTACACCATCTTTAGTAGAGCGATGTAGGATGGTGGTAGTTAGGCAAGGTCATAGTTGGGATGTTGAGATGGCTTCTGAGCCAAGATCTCTGTAGACTTTTAGTTTATGAGTGTGTGGTAGATTTGGGACCTTTCACCACTACCTCGGATCTTCATATCCTTCCGTTGGGCTCTTATGGAGTCATCTTGGGCATGGACTGGTTGTCTACTCATAGGGCTAGGATGGATTGTTACCATAAGATTATATCTTGTGTAGATGATTTGGGAGTTGAGTCGGTGATATCGGGGTCAAGGAGACCCATTTCTATTCGCACCATTTCTGCTATGCATCTTAAGCGGTGTGTGCGACGAGGTTGTCAGATGTATGTTGTTACATTCAAAGGATGCATCGTAGGATGGGTCTAGTGGACCATCACTAGATGATTACCCCATTTTGAGAGAGTTTGTAGATGTCTTTCCAAGGGAGATACCGAGGTTACCACCCCCACGTGAGATTGATTTTCATATAGATCTAGTTCTTCGGGAGCAGAGCCTATCTCATGAGCACCTTATCGGATGACCACCCTGAGAGTGCTCAAGTTGCAAGCTTTGAGGGCTTTCTGAGAAAGGCCTTATCCATCATCTTAGTGTATCCCCTTGGGGTGCACCGGTAATCTTTGTCAAGAAGAAGGATGGATCCTTGTGGTTGTGTATTGATTACCATCAGCTGAATAAGGTAATGATCAAGAATCGTTATCCCCTTCCGCGCATTGATGATTTGTTTGATCAGATGAAGGGAGCCACAACTTTCTCTAAGATAGACCTTAAGTCAGGTTACCATCAGCTGAGGATTTTGGAGGTGGACATTCATAAGACCACTTTCCGTACGAGATATGGCCACTATGAGTTCACAGTGGTGCCTTTTGGTTTGACTAATGCCCCATAGTATTTATGAGTTTGATGAATGGGGTATTTAGGACCTTATTAGATCACTTCATGCTCATCTTCCTTGATGACATTTTTATTTACTCACGTATGCGTGAGGAGAATGAGGGGCACCTTCACCAGTTCTTTTCAAAGTGTCATCATCAGAGCAGCAACTTTATGAGAACTTGGAGAAGTGTGTATTCTTTCAAATAGAGGTGCAGTATTTGGATCATATCATTTCAGGGAAGGTATCTCCATAGATCCTTCCAAGATTAGAGCTATTATGGATTGGCTAGCACCACTACTATGATCGAGGTGCGCAGCTTTTCATGGGACTAGTAGGCTACTACATAAGATTTGTTCAGACTTCTCTCATTGTGCACCCCCATCACTTCCCTTCGTCAGAGGAAAGGGAAGAAGTTTGTTTGGTTGGACAGGTGTGAGCAGTGCCTTCAAGACTCTGAAGGAATGTCTCACTACAACACCTATTCTTGCAAAGTACCGGATCCACAGGTGATTTTTTCATCTTGCACGAATGCTTCTTTAGCAAGGCTTGGAGGTGTATTGATGTAGGAGGGTAGAGTAGTGGCTTTGAGTCTCAAATCAAACTCAAGGATTACGAGCTTAATTATCCGACTCATGATCTTGAGTTGCGGTAGTTGTGCATGCTTTTTTAGGTTTCGATGGAGACACTTTGTTCTTTGTTAGAGATTCACACTCGTGGATCGATCATTTGAGTCTTTTTTTTTTGGTCCACCTCTTCACGTAGCCCAATCTCAACGCTTTTGTAACAACAATCGGTGTTAGATGAAGTTACTTTTGAGTATAATATGGAGATAGAGCATGTGAAGGGGAAGGAGAATGTAGTGGCAGATTCTCTTCAATAGACGAAGACATGTGGTTATGGCTACTTTAGTGTGCATAGATTTACTGAGCAGGATTCTTTAGTAGCTTCCTCTCGACAACTTCTACATTACAGCCTTCAAGCAGAGATCGAGTCTCGTAGACCCCTCAAGAGGAAGTTTGAGGGTTTCTCACTAGAGGCAAATGGCCTTCTCTGCACAAAGTTCATATTTATGTTCCCGTGAGGAGGATTGGGGTAGGACATGTTGACAGAGGCACATCATGCACCCTATTCAGCCCATCCTAGGGTGAATAAGATGCACGCTACTTTAAGACAGTTGTACCATTGGAGAGGACTTCACAAAGACGTGGCTCAGTTTGTGTCACGATGTTTAGAGTGCCAAAAAGTGAAGGCCAAGCATCAACATCCAGTTGGCCTTCTTTTTCCTCATGCTATACCGGAATGGAAGTGGGACACCATTTCCATGGACTTCATTGTTGGGCTACCGATGTCGAGATATCACCACGATGCCATCATGGTCACAGTTGATCAAACTAAAAAAAGTGGCTCACTTTTCTCCTGATGAAGACCACTTATATAGCTAGTGCAGTGGCACGGTGTATCTTGATGAGATTTTCAGGTTGCATGGGATTCCGTGGAAGATCATTAGTGACCGTGATCCTTTCTACACTTCCCATTTCTTGACCACCATGTAGCATGCCCTCGGGACGAAGATAAATTTCAACACAACATATCACCCTGAGACAAATGGAAAAACTAAGCAGATGAATCAGATTTTAGAGGACATGCTCAGGATGTATGTGATGGATCAACAGATAGATGGGAGGAGTACTGCATACTTGGTGGATTTTACCTACAATAATAGTTTATAGAGTTCTATAGGCATGGCTCCTTTTCAGGATTTATATGCAGAGAGTGCAGACACCTCTTAGTTGGGACAGGTTAGAGGACATGGTTTCTCTTGGACCAACTTTGTTGCAGGACATGGAGCAGTGAGTTGTTTTGATCAGACAAAGATTGTAGGAGGCACAAGATAAATAGAAGAAGTACACATATCAGCATAGGACCGACCATAGTTTTTATGTGGGCATGAAGGTGTTCCTTCGTGTCAGGCCACATAAGAGCCCTATCCATGTTATGGAAAAGGTTCTAAGTTAGCTCCTAGATTCATGGGTCCTTTTGAGATCTTGAGCGCATCGACCCATTTCCTACCGTCTAGCATTGCCACCTAGTTTGTCTTGTGTACATGATGTGTTTCATGTTTTAGTTCTTAGGAGATATGTTGCAGATCCTTCTCATGTGTTAGATTGGACCTCATTGTAGGTGCAGGATCAGGGGCAGGTGATGGTGGAGCCCATTCGCATCATAGATCAGTAGGACCCTGGGCCTTCGAGGCAGAGAGGTTGATTAGGTCCGGGTGTAGTGGGATATATATGATGAGACAACAACTACATGGGAGGATGCTACTTTTCTATGAGTTCAGTTTCCACATTTGTTCCAGTGACTTCTAGGAGGAAGTCGAGTCTAAGGGGAGGGGGATGTAGTGCCCACTTCCCTTTGACACCTTTTGATACTAATCATGATACTATTGATTATATTATGGACTTGATTATGGACCTTATTATAGTATGATGATAGATGTTAGATCATGGATTATTGTTGACTTGATTTAGTTATGATGCATGATGATTATTAGAGGCATTTTGGATATTGATGATGATATACTATTTGACATGGTTATGTTATGGATGTTGTTCGGACATGTGATATTTGGATATTGTGAGTAGACCTAGAAATGGAAATTATTGGATGATGATATAGTTGTTGATAAAACTGTAAATGATATTGTTAGATTGTTTTGATGTTGTTGTGATTCATATATCTAGATGATTTCGGGAATTATATTTATATTATTTTGGATGTTCTTGATATGGCCATGAGGCCAAAGGAGGTATTTGTGTTTTGAAGTTAAAATATCACAACAAACATCGAGGGATTGAGACCAACCACATTGGAATTCTAGATGAATTCAACAAGGTCACCATGGCAACTTGTTTTGTTTGTGTGTGGTTGTTTTGTTAGGGGTACCCATGGGGGGAACCACCTTTAAATGTGACCAAGGGGTTATGTGTATTTATTTATTTGACCCTTTTGTTTAATGTTGCATGTGTTTATTTTGTGATGCATTTGCCCCTTTATTTATTTATTAAATGTTGTATTAATATTGTGGGTAAGCATGTTGTTAATATTAATTAATTAAAAGATATCATGAGAAAGTAATTAATTGAGTTGTTGGCCTTGAATTAAAGTGTTGTAAGAGATGTGTAAGTTAACTTTTGAGTGTGATACACTCCACCTTCTTGGAAATTTGAATTTGTCCTTGGAGGCTAATTTTGGAGGCTTATGGGACAAGTTAAACTTGTCCCATACCTCTTAAATTTAATTACCAACCATACCTATGGTTGGAGAGTTGAAATTTGACTTTTATAATGCTTTTTGAGAAGGCAATTTGTTGGTTTTAATTGCACTTTTCTTACATGATTTAATTTCAGTCCTTTGGGGTGTGGGTTGGATTTGAGTGTGTAAGTAAACTATCATATTATTCACCCACCTATTTATTGTGCATTGGAGAATGAAGTTGAATTTGGGGTTGGGGTCGAGGATGTGTGATGTGGCATCCTACATGGATCCACATCATCCTCTTCCCTTCCTCTTCTATAAAATTCAAATTCCTTGCCTTGTTTTGGGTTGCTTCACTTTTTTGGAGACTTCATTCTCGGGTGAATTATTTTTCTGTTTTGGGAAATCTTGCTTTGAAGAAGTTTTTTTAGAAAGATTGTTGCATGCTTGTGCTTGGCTGTTTTGGATTCCTTGCATTGGGATAAAATTTGTTGTTTTCGAACTTGGAACAACTCCATCATTGAGAGGTAGGAGCTTGAATCTTGAAATACTCTTCTTTTATGAATGTAATGTTAATGTATGAATGTTTTGGCATGTTTGTGGGATTTGGGTAGATGGCCTAGGAATGGTGTAGGAGAAGACTATGGGGTTATATTTTAAGGGAGGCACAAGTGTGTTTTAGGAGGTATAAGGTTTGGGAGGGAGTTGGGATTTGGGTTCCACCTTACAAAGAAATAGCTTGCATTTCCTTTACTCATTATGGGGTACCATAAGAGGTTGGGGAGGCATAAGGAAATGTGAGGAATAAGGGGTACTTGGGGGGAGGCATAAGGGCATGTCATTTGAAATGATGATATACACACATACATTATTATATGTACACACACACACACATGTTGGTGGTTTGTTCTCAGGTGGTGATACCCATTTCCCTTTGGGAGGCATAAGCAACATCCCCCATAGTTTCTTGCTCCTTTGGCTTGCTTGATGAAGCCTCAGTAATGTTTGTCATGTTTTAATGTAGTTGTAAACTACATTCTGTTTTGGACTGTGTTTTTATTGAAAAGTGTTGCTTGTGTGTTTGTGGAAGCATATTGTTGCCATGAGTTGGATCACATCTTTAATTACATTGTGGTTAGGCTCGGGGGCCAATGAAGAAGGATGGCTTCTCCTCTTCATTGGATGTCTTGGTTGGGTGGAGAGTGTTGCCTTTCCCTACTTTTGTTGTGATCAAATTGGAAGAATGAGAAATCTACATGTTGTTGTTCTAGAGCTGAGATAAAGACAGTTTGACAATCCCTTGTGAAATGAAATCTTATTGTAGCCCCTTTCCCACTTTAAGTGGATGATCTATATATTCATTGTAATGGAAAGATACTTGTATTGGCAATGAAAGTTGAAATGTGAAATGTAAAAGAGTTATACTCTGTACTCTACTTTTGGAAAGAATGTGAAAGAATGATACGTATTTTGTATATTGTATCTTGAAATCAAATGGAAAGGAGGTTGTAAGAGTTTCATTTGAATTAATGGAAGTGTTTGTTTTGCTCATATGATATTATTTCCATTGAAATATGTGTTTAACATGCACTATAAAATTCCTGTTTAGAAAGTGGAAAAATGAAATACGTGAGGAGAAAATGTATTATTCTACCGTGTTTATAATATATAATTTTGGAAAGAATAGAAATTGCATTCTTGTTTTAATATTTGATTGAAAGAAAGAAAAACTATTAGGACCAGCATGGAATGAATTAATGTTTTATTTCATGGCAAAAGAGACAGTTAATTTCTGTTCTGTAAATGTATACACTTCTTTCAATTCACTATATACTTTGTAAAATTCCTTCATCAAATGTTCAAATAACCATGCAAATAGATAAGAGGCAAATGAAATAATCAATTGGGCTTAAGGAGACTATAATGATCCCAAACCAAATTAAAAACACTTAAGGAATTTCTTAGAAAACTTAGCAAAATTGGGCTCAAACCGTTTTACGGTTAAATGTTTTGTTAAGAAATGTAAATGTTCAAATTACAAATCAATCAGAAAAATTGAATCTTGAAATCTCTCTCAAATACACCTAAGAAAATTTTCCATGTCTATTTGACATGTTGAGAGAGGGACAAGAACAAATTGAAAAAATAACAAGTTAAAATTTACCAGTTTGCACTATAAAAGCCTGCAGAACATTTTCATGAAATTTACCCTTAAACTTTATCAAAATTAAAAATTAATGATCCTTGAGTAAAGAGGATGTCGAGAGATTTCTAGAAATTCCTCATTTGCCCAAAATTGAGCTCTCTATCAAAAGTTATGGCCTTCTGAAGTTTTTCTTCACTTGACGTCAAAAAAAATTTGGGAAAAATTTCTCAGGTGGGCCCGAATTTTTTTCCTTGCGCGCTTTGGAAAATTTTTGTAAAATTTTCCAAATTTTCCCACCACCCCACCAGCTCAACCAATCAGAGGCTGCCACATGGCACCATGAGGTGTCAAAGGAGGGGCGGATCTCTTTTTAAACTTAGCGCCTCCTGGAAAAATTTGGAAAATTTTCCAAATTTTCTCCGCCGGCCCATAGCCAATCAAAGGTTGCCATGTGGCACAACGAGGCATCGATGGAGGAGTGGGTCCCTTTTTTCCTTTGAGTTTTAGAAAATTTTGGGAAAATTTTCCAAATTTTCCCCACCACCCGCTAACCCACAACCAATCGAGGTCGCTAACATGTGGCATCACGAGTCGTTGATGAGGCACGGTGAAATTTATTCCTTTTTTTTCCTTCGGACACTAAACCTTATTTCTCCCCGCCGCCCCACTTTCCTTGCATTGGCTTAGGATACGCCACGTGTCCCTTGTAGACTCATGGGGATGCGGAATCAAAAGTGAATTCTCGCCCAGGACGAATTGTTTTTCCAAAATGTTCCCACTCTCTGCTTTTTTACCACGTTGGCTTAGAAGGCACCACGTGTCCCTAGCGGACTCGCGGGGCACGAACGGAAAGTTGATTTTTCACCCCGCGCGAGAAAATTTCCAAAAGTCCCCCCGCCATCCCGTGAGACTCCGCCCTCGGGGCAAATTTTCTTCCTCTAGGCCCGCAAGCCCACCCTTGGGGAAACATTTCACCCCAAGGCCCACCGGCCCATAACTTGGAAAATATGAGGAGTTAGGAGGACTTATTTATATCACTAGAAAGGTGAAGAAATTTCCTATCCAATGGAAATGATTTAGGAAATTTTTGAATGTGTTAATTTTGAGAAAATCAAGTTGAACCTTTAAGTTGGTTAGAGAGTGGTTATGGTGAGGAATTACCTCTCGAATTCCCTAATCAACCTTCTAACCCTAAAGTTTTTGGACCTTGTGACCTCTAATAATTGTTAATAAAGAAAAGTATGTTCTAGTGAATTAGAATTGTTTTGGAACTTGTTAGTGACAATTGTTGCCTTGAATTACTCTGGTCAGTAGACTCTTTTAAACAAAAAAATTATTCCATAATTTTCCTAACTAATCCTAGGTTGTTCTTGGGTCTCAAGTGGTTGTTTTTAACAGCAGTGTTATATTGTTGATCTCTAAATGTATTTTTTTTTCTCTTGGGTTTTGAAAGTATTATCTTATGGAGGGGTGGCTATCTTGGGAATTTTGGGGTTGGTCCTGGGTGGCTAAGGAGGATGTATGTATGTTTTGAGTGAGCTTCATAGCTATATCTTTTGAGTGGATTGTACAAGATTTGGGAACCTTTAAAAAATTATTTACTTTATAAAAAAAGGTTTGACCTAAACTTGTGCACTAGGTTTCTAAAATTGGGCATATGATGTGTCATTTCCTTATTGGCTATTTGACACTCATGTTGGGTACAAGTACAATAATATGTAATTTTTACTACTATTCATTAACATTTACTCAATTTTGGGTATCCCCATGTAACCTCCCAACCTTTTAGCCTTGCCCAAATATTGGGTTCTCTCCCCTAGCTCTCTCCATAAATAAGAGAAACAAAAATTTATTATGTATATAATTGAAAAACTTGAAAACATTGCTTTTCTTCTAATATGACGTCCTTTTCAAACTATAGTTTATATTTATCCTTAGGTGTGTATTCCTCTATTTACAATACGCCCTAAAAGTATCCCCATATTTATAGAACTCCCATCTCAGTGTTATGTGGTTTTGATAGTTTGGTATTCATTTTATTTACTTTACTTTTAATATTTCTATTTGTTTTTATTGTAAAAAAATCTTAGAAAATTATTCTGATTTCATATACTAATTTAGGGCCCAATCGAATGAGGAAATCAAGGAATCATATAAACACTACAACAAACAAGCACTTTTTACCACAATTATTCTACAAAATTTCAACAATTTAGCATAATTGTAGAATAATTATGGCATCTCTACGATAATGTTGTTATTGATTTTCAAGTATTGTGGATTTTCTATAGTATATTTATATTGTTAATAATTTGTAGAAAACTCACATCTTAAAACCTTCATTATAGAAATTCCACATTTTTCACAAAATAATATTACAATTTATTATAAATATTACGCACGACACCTATACTTCTAACATATTTTATGAATATTGATATTAAATTATAATATTGTAGAAATGCCACATTCAAAACGTAATTGTTCTATAAAATTTCTACAATTTGAAATAATTGTAAGAATATTTGTGGCATATCTATGATAATTCAATTTTTCTTGTAAAATAGTTCACATCTTAGTATAATAATTGAAACTTTGCATTTAAATAGCACATAATTGGTAATTCAATATTTTTTTACAAATTTTTAAGTATTTTTAAAAATTATTTAGTTAAACTATATATCGTGAAAATCCAATAATTTAAATTATTTTCTATAGAGTTATATTTTTTTCAAAACAATTTAAATATTTTAGAAATCACATTGCAAATTAAATCCTAGAGTTTGGGAGATAAGTTTAAATTTAAAATGTAATTAATATTTCCTAAAAACCTAATTTATTACCATAACAAAAATATATATTTTACAACAAATATTGCACAAAAAAATCCACACTTTAGTAGAATAATGGTAGTATGTCTATGAAAATTTCATTCATTCATTTTTATACATTGTGGATATTCCACAATAGGGAACTCACATATTCAACCATTTGTTATATAAAATCCACAATTTTTAAAAAGTAAAATTAAATTTTATCATAAAATTCAATTGCCAAATTACAATTATTAAATATTTTTAACTAGTTAATATTAATTTATATTAATATTGAATTTCAAAATTGAATACATTAGAAATGTCATCTTATAGAAATTTGATTTTATAAATATATATTATTATTATATTAACTTTAATATTAGTTAGAAATTATTAATATGATAATATAATATTATTTTCATTTGCAAAAAGTTATATTATCTAAAATATGCACCTTAACTATAATATAAATTTCAAAAATTAAAATCAAATCAAATATTATATTACAATAATAATTTAAAATATACCTAAAATTTAATATTTGATTTATGGAATATTTAAAATGAATCTAATTTAAAATATTTTCTTAACAAATAAATAAATGATTATAAAGGATCTCATATTTCCTAGCAATAATTACTACATATTATAGGTAAGAATCTTTTTGTCAAATTGGTAAAAGTGCCATTAAATTTTATGAAATAAATAGATCAAAATAATTATGAAATATCTTAGCTGGTAGCTCCACGTGGATGTAATTTTAGACTATGCATGAGGGTTAGTGAATATATTTAATCCTCTTACCTCATAATTAGCTTGAAACGTGTATACGTGGGGTGCATCACTATACTTTGGCAAATCATTACCGAGATAGATGGTTAATAAATAATGATTAATTGCTGCGAGTTTATTGGAGACATTTTAGCGTTACAGACTGCATTTTTCAAGGATCTTGAATATCTCGAAGGTCCTAATTTGAGGGAAATTTTTCATGGGCTTCCCTACTCACTGAAGATCGGATCGGGAGTATTCAGGATAAGTAGAAAATTTATAAATGTGCAGGGAATTTAGATTAATTCTTTGGTGATCGAAAGTATTCCTTTTGTTTTTGAAGGGATTGTTTTAAGGTATTTTTATGATTTTTCTGATCTGTTTCTTTGTGTACTAATGTATTTTTTGTTGGGCTTATACGGCTTGATGATTCACAAAAAAATCCAATTCAATAATTTGTTTAGAATGGTGGGGATATTATATTCCACTTCTGATACTTAATTTTTCTACTTAAGTAATCCTTCATCCACTCAAAAATTATCTTAGAATACAAAACATAACAATCCTTCCTACATTGTCCTATTGCTTCATGCACCTGTTATATTTTTTTTCTTCCCGAGTTTCTCAACATCAAAATCAAAGGTTTCATTGTAGCTGCTGCCTAGAAGAATATCAACATTGTCATAAAATTTCTTTCATTTTTGGTTTCTCTGCAGTTAATACAAAATACATTGAAATCCCATTTTGTTGAAACTTGTTATGTCTAGTTGCATGCCAGTGTGTTTGGAGTGGCGGTAGCTTTCCATGACCTTCTGATAATCCTTAAAGCCATGGTAGCCTCTCTGATGATTCGAATCTAGATAACATTTATATTTTGCATGTTTCCTTTCCCTTTTAGTGTGGGAGTTTCCACAAGGGTGAGAAATGAGCTTGGGAAAAATATGACCAACAGGGAATGCAAGGCATGATGGTGATCATTCACTACTTGGCTTACGGGACATGAACTTTACAAATGATATATGCTACAGCTACAGGAAAAAAAAATCATGAACAACTGAGTTTTTTTAGATGTCATCCTCATCTATACCATTTGTAGGCCTCACATCTATGTTTTTATTTGTCATAGGCCTCTACGAATTGGGAAAAATTCCTTAAGATAAAGGGTGCGGTGTTATTTAGAGGAATTGTTTACCATACCTTGGGTGAAAAAATCAATATGAGATTCTTTTATAGATCAACATGCCATCTACCATGACAAGTTAAGAAGAGGAATTTCCATTCAACTTTTGACATCATAACAGATTCATCTTGCTAAAAAAATTATGTCCAGGTTCATATGTAGATGTAAATAGTAGCCACATAGTTGGGTGTGCATTGCATCTTCTTTTCAACAATTAATTTTTTCAAATCTATTCATGGAGGAAGTATATATCTTTCTATTGTGTAGATTATCATTTTCAATTTCTATATTTATATTTATTTTTCTAAGTATCTTATCAATTTCAATTTCTATATTTATCATTCCATGATTTTATTAATAGATATATGTTTTTTGTTTTCTGATTGTAGTGAAGAGAGGCCATGTCTAGAAAACATTATCAATTATTTACTTGGAAATATTATGCCATTGACATAAATGGACCTACACAGTTTCTTCTCATTGACATTAAAAATGTGGAACAATTTCCATTACACCCTTATCAAAGGGTTTGAAAAGACAGAAGGTGTATATGATACAATGATTCTTAGTTTTAGATATGCTAAAAATTATTTCCATCATCTTGTACATGGTATTACTATTGGAATACACAATGCCGAAGATGATGTAGTAAAATATGAACAAAATTATTTTGAGGATATGAATAGAAATAGTTATTTGAGTAAATGACAAAATTCTTTTGAGGATATGAATAGAAAATATAGTTATTTGAGTAAATTTATGGTTTATTAAATGTTGTAAGGATTTTTGAGAGACAATAAATATTAGTGATTATTTAAATGTTAAATTTATTTCACTATATTAATTTAGGAAAGTTTAAAAATATAATGATGTGTACACTTTCCATAATAAAGTATGATATTTTTCAAGTTGTTATTTTATTATTTTTGATATTGTAAATTATTATTTTACTTTGTAGTTTGAGATTTATTTGAAATTAAAAATGAGTGAATACATAGAGGAAAAATATTATTTGGATTATTAAATAGTGTATTTATATCATATAATATGAATAGTAAACATGTCTTTATAATATATTTTTCAATATATAAAAAAAAATCTAGATATATATTCCGATTTACTAATAAAATTATATATTTGTGTGTATTTTAAATGTAGCTAATCGACATAAAGAATGATTTGTTAATAGTAACTTTTCTACATTTTTTAAAAGACAATTTCACAATTAATTATTGTGGCAATCAAATTGTAGCTTCCACCTACAAGTTTTATGTGGTAAGGACAATTGTAGAAAAAAATGTTGAAATTTCCACAAATTTAACATTGATGAGAGATACGAAATATTAAATTGTGAAATTTCTACAAAGATTGAATCTATAGAAAAACTATATTTTGGTGAAAAATTGTGGAGAAATAACAAAAATAGAAATTGTAGAAATGTTACAAAAATCATGAAACGTGGACAATGTACAATTCAAAAATGGAGGTTAGCTATAAACTTTATGAATTGTGGACTATTCACAATATAATGAATTGTGGAAAAACTACAATAATATATCGAAATGTGGATTAACTACAATTCTAATGCCACAATTCTAGTTTTGGAATACCATCTAACCACAAAAATATTGTTGAAAAATTATGGTAAAAGATCTAATATGTTATAGTGAAAGAATTCTAAAATATAATATGTAGAGAATTTCAGTAGATAAGGAAAGTAGTAATTGTTGATCATTTAATCATATATTTTTATTCCAATTTTATCATCACTATGCCTCTTTAATGGCATCTTCTATCCTCGATTGTCTCATCTTCATAAAGCATAATTATTTACTACTAAACAACCATAGAGATTTTATATAATTTGTGCTACATCACAATGAGTTTTCATTCGCTCAACAACCTTCAACTTTTTGAAATGTTTTAATCCGAATAGCCTAACTCTCACACAAGTTTACATTGCAGTGGACAAAAAATGAACCTATTCAACCTTATGTGTACAGCCAGGCATCCAACTATTGTGCTGCATTGATTTTTGTTGAAATGTTTGTCAGCAGTTTACCATATTGTCAATAGCTAAACTCCATTAGAGTTAGGTTGTTGGGTTTTAATTATTTATATGAATGATTTTCTTATTCCTATTTTAATAATTAATTACAATTAAAAGGAAAGACGACCCACGTGATGGCTCTGCCCATAATAATTATCTTTCCAAGATAACGCCGTCTGCAAATGAAATATGTTCGCTGTGAAATTCAGAGATGCGTGCCTGACTTTTCATGTGTCTAAATTAGCCCATCAATTTGATTTCTAACGTGTGAAGTCGTGGTTGCCTATCGATATTCGTTATCAAACCCAAGCATTAGTTTGAAGAAAACATTGAATCCGATTATGGAAGAAAAAAGAAGAAGCAACTTCATGTGCTTATGTTCCCCTGGCTCGCTTACGGCCACATCTTACCTTACTTGGAGCTCTCCCACAGACTCGCTAATCATGGCGTCAAAATTTCCTTCCTCTCCACACCGCGTAATATTTCTAAAATCAGGCCATTGATATCGGAGTGGAGGGGACTGATCGATCTGGTGGAGCTGCCGTTGCCATCGATTGAGGGATTACCAGCAGGCGCAGAGAGCACCGCCGATGTACCCAACGAAATGGAAGCTGTGTTGAAGACAGCACTCGATGGCCTTGAGCACCCCTTCGAGGACCTGCTAAAAACCCTTTCGCCGGATTATGTAATCTACGACTTTTCTCAATACTGGGCTGCAACCGTTGCTGCCAAGTTCAGTATTCCGGCAATTCTGTTCCTTATTCTTACCGCTGCTTTCTCTAGTTACGTGCTGGCTCCCTGCAGAGACAAGGAAGAGGAAACCACGGTGGAGGAAGCGATCCTCGCGCCGCCGGATTTTCCATCTTCTGAAATCTTTTGGCGGCCCTTCGAAGCACGGCATATTGTAGGTGCGTTTAACCGCACCAACGGAGAGATCTCGGCCACTGGCCGCTGTTTTAAATCAATTAAAGGATGTTCGTTTATTGCCATCAGATCGTGCTTTGAAATAGAAGGCAAGTTCATAGAATATCTGGCGAGAGTGAACGGGAAGGCAGTAGTTCCTGTGGGAACTCTATCACCCGATCTTCCCCAGTACGGGCGCGATAATCTTAGCGAGGAGGAGTCATATTGTCTGAGATGGTTGGATGAGCGGCCGGATTCCTCAGTCGTGTATGTATCGTTTGGCAGCGAATGTTTTATGTCCAAGGAGCAGATCCACGCCTTGGCACTGGGGCTGGAAGCAACGAGTGCGCCGTTTCTGTGGGTGCTGCGCTCCCCTGGATTTTCAAATGGAACAGCAAGCGGATCGGCGTTGTTACCAGAGGGCTTCGAGTCTAGAACGCGAGAGAGAGGACTGGTATACTCCGGGTGGGCGCCGCAGCTTCATATTCTGGCGCATACATCGGTGGGGGTGTTTATGAGCCATTCCGGGTGGAGCTCTGTGATCGAGTCGGTGAAGTTTGGGGTGAAGCTGGTGCTGCTCCAATGAATGTCGATCAGGGCATTAACGCCAGGTTAACTGCGAACGAACTGAAGGTGGGTTTGGAAGTGGAAAGGGAAGAGGATGGCAGTTTTACTGAGAACCACATTCGGACGGCATTGCTCAAAGTGATGGACGAAGACTGCGATGAGGGAAGAAATGTGAAATCCAGAATCGAGGAATTGAGAAGAAACGTGTTTGGCAACAGCAAATGTGAAGAAAAATGTATCCGCGGGTTTATCAAACGCCTCAAGCTCCAAACGATGCCAGATCAATTCGTTTTATAAAATTGCAAATCCATGTAAAAACGTTAATGTTGTTACTTTTAATATGGGTAACCTATGGATTTGTATAATGTGATGTTATTGTAGTGAGGTTAGTTGTGTTTATTTTTATCCCAACCAGATCAGTTCGTTTTATAAAATTGAGCTTCTACTTGTGGTGTTTCCTCTTTATGTTTTACTAAGGTTACAGCGAGTACAAAAACTGGGTTATTGGCAAATCCATGTATAAACACGCTATGGAGAGCTTCTTGCATGTTAAGTTACGTTGTTTTTTTAATCTGGATAACCTATGGGTAATTTCATTTTTCTGCGTTTATGTTCGTCCCAACTAAATTTTGAATTCATTTAAGTATTATATGTCTCTCTTTTGACCCCACCCACACACGTGTATATATCTCTCTACACATAGAGCTCGATTTGGATTTTGTATTGCACTAAAGATAGCCACGAAGTCGTGTACAAACACAATATGGAAAGCTTTTATGTTGTTATCTTCCATTTGCTTAACCCATGGATATTATTCAAAATAAATAATCATGAATATACAACGGTATCTCTAGAATCACTAAAGAGTATGTATATAGTGAAGGTTAGCTTCATCAAAAACTACTACAATCTCAACATTTAACATTTTGGAAAAAAATATTTCATTTATACATTTTATGTGTCTCGAGATTTTTTTGGAGGTAAAGGTGGGAATTTTACTCTTCTTTTAAATTGTTTTAAGATAATCCCTATAAATAATCATTATTTTTTTGTATTTGTTTTCCTTATTTTATGATGATTATTATAAAATATAAGAATCATCCATACTATACTACCGAAGGTTCAAATAAAGATAAATGATGGTAAAATTGACATTAAATTTATGGTTGAAAAAATGAATTCTTGTAAAGTTTATGTTTAATTACTAATTACGCCGAAAGGCGTTCCCCATGGTAAAGAGCTTGCGGTCGTTCACGCCACCGCCTAAATTTGACAAGCGTTTTGACATTTTTTCATGTGCTTAAATTTGACTGCGTTTTCACATTTATTTTGTTAGGTGACTAGACAAAAATAGCTACCAATAACGAAAGAACAAAGAAAATTGATTTTTGCATGGTTTTACCCAAATTTCAAAGTGAAAGATCAACCGAGAAAAATACATAGTTGAAGGCGAAAAATAGTCTCGCATGCAATGTGGTTGCCCAAGAATAAGCTCCAGGAATTTTCGCAAAGATTTCCCGAACCCTAATTCACTCGAGCTACCATATTATTACAAAAAATCAATATGGATTTTCCTAATTAGAATACTCTTCCATTATCTGCTCCTTCCAAAGGTCGTGGAGGAGGAGGTTCGTTTTGTGGAGATGGTCACATTTGCATTCGAGGGAAGGACATTGCTTGGGATTGTAGGATTTAAAACCTAGGTTTTTATAAAATTCTTAGTTTCAGGCTCGTAGATCCATAGATCTTTTTGATTGAATCATTATGGTTTCTCACTACCAACTAATTTGGGTATTGTTTTGTATTTCAATCCTTGATGATTGAGCTTAGGGTTTGGAAAATGGATATGTTGTAATTTTTGTTTGTAGAATTTATGATGTCTTTCATTTCATAGATCCGTATGATAGTTCTCAAAATTATGGGGAATTCTTCATGGTTTAATTTCATTAACTTTTATTTTTAAATGGAACTATGCAGCCCATCATAGACTATATATTTTTAGGAATAATAATGCAAATTCTCAATTTTGTGGCTCGTACATCAATAGATCTCTTCTTGATTGATTCATTAGGGTTTCTCACTACCAACTTATTTGGGTATTGTTTTGTATTTCAATCCTTGATGATTGAGCTTAGGGTTTGGAAAATGGATACCTTGTAATTTTTGTCTGTAAAATTTATGATATATTTGGTTTTATAGATCCATGGATGATAGTTCTCAAATTTCTGGGAATTCTTCATGGG
This sequence comes from Taxus wallichiana var. yunnanensis, assembly GCA_018340775.1. Lineage (NCBI taxonomy): Eukaryota > Viridiplantae > Streptophyta > Pinopsida > Cupressales > Taxaceae > Taxus > Taxus wallichiana. The sequence goes on from CM031235.1 coordinate 193,303,118, forward strand.
TTACTTTCATTAACTTTTCTTTTTAAATGCCACCGTGCAGCCCAACATATAATTTTTTTTTTTTGGGAATAATAATGCAAATGGAGATTTTGTTACGAATGTGGCTTCCCTTTGTCAGAACAAATTCCTCCTCTCGAGCACAAGGTTTCGATTATTCATCAAGAAAAATGTATCCTTCTCTTACTTGTCTCCTTCATGGCACAAAGATAACAAGGATGGATATTACCACTTTGCTCTTGGAGATAATTTAAACCCTCGCTATAATAAGATTTTTCATCGCATTTCCCCTTATTTCTTGAATGCAAAGATTTGGGTTGTTATGTTGCAACCTTACTTTATAATTTCATTTACACAATGTCTTATGCGTACTATTTTCTCCATCTTGGAGATAAGATTTTCAGTAAAATGGGTGAAGATAATTTTCTTTCTTTTACGTGGGTGGTGGATGCTAGATCTCATTGAATAATTTTGTGGTACTAGTGACTATAGAAAAATTAGATTGTAAATGAAAATCCAACTCGCACAAGCCCTTTTTGATAGGTCTTGGAATGTTGGGACTGAACATCAAAGGATCGTGTAGCCATCAAAGTCACCCATGGATTACATAAGTACCGAGAGGATGCATTGATTGAGATTGATGTTCTTCGTCAAGTTACAAACTATGAAAATCTGGAAAACGGTAGGTGGGAAAGTCTTTTCTATTATTTGGGGCATGAATATTTTCTTCACCTTGAAAATATTTAATTCTATATTTAGAGCTTGTTGTCTAAGTATATGCTGCAAGTACTGAAATGTTTTTAAATGTTTTATGTATTTGACTGGATTCATAGTTGGTTGGTGTAGTGAGATCTCAGAATGTGGGGACCTCAATAAATCCCCGATTTCTGAGATCAAGAATGCTATTGTTTGATAGGCACTATGTCGAACTATTTGGAAAATCCAAATCTATTCCCCTGGTGCTCAGTATATCATGTTGCCTCATATAGATATTAATGATTTCATAAAAAAATGTACAGACATTGTAGAGAACCATGTTGGAGACAAGTCAAGGGTGAACGAATTGAAGGTGAGTTTGGAAGTGGAAAGGGAAGAGGATGGCAATTTCAGCGAGGACCACATTTGGATGACATTGCTCAAAGTGATGGAGGAGGGAAGAAATCTAAAATCCAAAATCAGGGAATTGAGAAGAAGTGTGTTTGGCAACAACAAATGTGAAGAAAAATGTATCTGCGGGTTTATCAAACGCCTCGAACTCCATACAACGCCAAATCGGACTATTTTTTAAAATTGTGCCTCCACCTATGGTGTTTCCTCTTATATTCTACTAAAGGTTATAGTGAGTACAAAAACTAGGTTATTGGCAAATCCATGTATAAACACACTATAGAGAGCTTCATGCATGTTAATGTATGTTGGTACTTTCAATTTGAGTAACTGGATTTGTAGTTTATGTTGAGTAACTAGATGTGTAATATGATCTTATTGTAACCACCTATAGATTTGTAATATGATATTATTGTAACCTTGTCAAATTTCATTTTATTCTGTGTTCGCTTTTTCTCCCAACCAAATCTTACTACACTCAATTATTATATGTTTTTTTACTCCACCCACACACATACACATGTTATAAATATATGTAATCTGATGTTATCAGTATTGAGGTTAGTTGTAACCTTTCTAGTTTCATCTTTTTAAGTGTCGGTTTTTGTCCTAACCAAATTTCTGGTACACTTAATTATTACATGTGTTACCTTTTGTGCGTTTTTATCTTCCATTTGCATAACCCATCAATTTGGTGTTATTATATTGACATTAGTTGTTACCTTTGGCATTTCACCTTTCCATGTGTTTATTATTGTCCCAAAGTGCACTTAACTATTATATGATTTCCGTGATATCATTCAAAATATATAGAAGGGTATCTCTAGAATCACTAAATAGTATGAATATAGTGAAGGTTAGCTTCACCAAAAACTACTAAAATGTCAACATTTAACATTTTGAAAAATAAAATCATTTATACATTTTATGTGTCTTAAAATTTAATTCAAAGTATATTAGATATTTTTTTGGAGGAGAGGTCGAGATTTTACTCTTATGTTAAAAACTTTTAAGATTACTCTTCTTTTAAATAGTTTTACTATAATCCCTATAAATAATCATTATTCTAATTATATTTTTTTTATTTTATGATAATTATTAAAAAATATAAGAATCATCAATACTATACTACCTAAGGTTTAAAGAAAAAAATGATGCTAAAATTGACATTAAATTTATGGTTGAAAAAATAAATACATCTAAAATTTATGTTTAATTACTAATTATAACATTTCATGGACATTATATTCATTATTCCTTCCCTACAAATGTTTAAGATAGTTATGTCTTAAATAGATCTCCTTATAATTTTATAACTAATACTGCAATATATAAAAACAAATTATTAAAAAATGATAATTTTTAACTTAAATATATCTTAAATTATTATAAATATACAAATAAAATAAAATAAAAGCATTCTACAAATTTTCTATTAATATAATTAAAATTTTATTTTTTTTTGGAAAATATAATCATAATATTGAGGTTTATTTTTAAATACAATAAAAATAAATTCAATTTTGAAAGAGCATTATTTTTAAATTTTTAAAGAAGGCCTTTGACCTTTCACAAACATATATGAATGTTTTTATTAATTTATAATATTAATATATATTTTTTTTAATCCCATATATTTGTATTCGAACACCACAAAAGGGTGCCTCTATCTTTGATTACTCTTAATCAGTTGAGTTTATAAGCGGGGTTAAATTTGACGGCTATTTATGCCTGTCAAACAATTTTTAACTAACGGTGAATTTCAAAAAAATTCAAAAAGAAAAATGGTGTTATTTTTATAATGATAATAAAATATATAATATTATATATATATATATATATATATATATATTTATTTAAAATATATTTTTGTATAATTTACTTATAAATCTATATTAAAAATAACAATCATCCTTAAAATTTGCAAATCGTATGTAACAATTTTTTCAAATATTTTACAACTAAAATCACAAAAAAAAAGGTTTAAATGGCCGTCAAATTTAACCCCTGTAATTATAGATTATTTTGGTCTCGTGATGATCATAAGATCTATTATCCAATCCGTGAGTGATAATTCTTCCTCCAAAATTGAACATCATTACTTTACTCATGTTATTGACTTTTGTTATACTTTTTAATAAACTTTCGTTTTTGTCGCCTTTTAGTTTCTATAAATTTTTAAATAGTTGTAGTTAGTGAGACAACAACAAAATAAATATAAAATTTGAAACATTTATGTGAATGGTTTTATGATATAAATTGTTTTAAATGTTAATAAATATTATATTTTCTTTAATAAGCTAATATATCTAGTATACGAATAAGGAGAGAGTATAAATATTAACAGAGTGAATGATTGATAATAATTTATATATTATATGGTGTGACATAAATAGACAATAGTTAAAGCTTTATAAGTTGTTATTTTCACATAATTTTATATGTATTTATCTTTTCTCGTTTAATTTTTTTGTTTGAAACTTGGTTGGTCTTAGATCGCCATATCCTATATGGTTGAGGTGGGTAGATTTCTTCGGCTAAGTAGCCAAGGACTAAAGGGTTTACATTCCACCAAATTTGGATAGAGCATGATCTCGGCCTCATCCCTTATTACGGTATCTCTTGTCTTCACTTTCAGCGAGAATTGAACCCTAGTGGGCTCTTTCGAGTCGAGCATCTCCACCATTAAGTCAAATGCCATTCGGTACTTTGTATAATTTTGTGTATATCTCATACTTATTCAATTTTTGTTTATTCATTCCTTAATAAATATTGACTTATAAACCAAAAGGTTGGAGGTCCACGAATAATGGCCATTTTTATAGAAATTATTTAGCACAAAGGAAAAAATGGAGATCATAAATTTAGGATGCAATTCACAATTTAAAAAGTAATCGGCATGTGATTATGATTCAAAAGCCAAGGGTGTAGTGCCTCGTTCGTCGTTACTCTTCGGTTCTTTCTCGGAGACCATGTTGCACAAGCTTTGAACGTCGTTGTGCTTCCGTTGATCATTAGTTGGCTTCGCCCTTGTCGCAGAGAATGATCAACATTCTCCCTCTTCTTCGTGTCTCTGCTTGTGTCTTGTCAGTGCTTTCTGTTATAGACCCCTCGCAACGACCATTATGATTTCCCTATTAAAGGAAAATTGTGTCCTCGGTTTGTCGAGCTTTCTTGTTGGTCCTTATTAATATGATTTATAATATATTAAAAAAATTAATGACAATAATAACATTATAATTTAATTTGCCGATGGACGATTATTGTCTTAATTTCAATTCTTTTTATCAATATTGTTATATTTTACATTCAAGCTATTTTATTATCGACCGCTCTCGTATTCGAGTTCCCGATTAGTGATTTTTGTTTTGACGCTATCACTTTGGGTTCTAAAGTATTTTTCGAACCCCCTTTTTGGTGTGGGATGTTTTAAAACATTTTTAAAATGATTAAAAATTGTATGGGTACCAATTTCTTTTTTTTTTACGGATGGATCTAAATAATAAATTTTTCTTTTATTAAATTTATCAAGCCTTTTCAGGCATCTCAGTGCATGCTTTTATTGCAAGTTAATGGAGATTGGTTTCCTCTCAACCACCGATTTGCATATAATCATGGCCATTAATGTTTCTTCTTGGCGTGAGGGAGATTGAAGGTAGGTGAAATCTTGCCATTCCATTATGGTGTCTTCCTTCAATTTTGCTAGGACTGGCAATTTTGGGTCTTTAGCGCTGGGTTTTTATGTTGGTAGTTGGTAAGAAGTGCAGGCTGGGAGGAGTTTCCAAACACCATGAATGCAGTTTTCCTCTTTCCTTCCTTCTTTACGCCTTGTCCTTCTTATTTGTGCCTCTCGGGGGATCCGAAATGAAGAGGAGATGCCCAACAAGCTCATGGTTGCATCGTGGAAGCTTATTACGAGGCATGTTAAGCCTAAACTTTGTATTTTAAAGCTACCATTTCTATAATCCCATGAAATTTATGTCCTCTTCCTAAATGGTGTCTTGGATTGTTTTGGTTTGTGGTTAGTTATTGTTTTCTTTTGGGAAAATTTGAAAGGAAACGTTTTTGGTTGTCTTTGGTGAACATCTTGAAGTTTTCGTGAAGGAAGTAAAAGGAAAAAATCACCGAGATCTCCTTATCAAGCACGGTTACTTTTCTCTCATTCTAGTTATTTATTTTCACACTAATTTGGGTTTTTTTTTTGAGTAAATCCTTTGAGGGATGATCACTTATTTGTTAGATTTATTTTATGATTTAAAGACTTCTGAGTTTTATTGGTAATCTATTGCAAATAATTAAAAAAATTCCTTTGAAATCAACTATGTGGGTTTGAATCTTGCATGAAATAATATATTTTTGGGGTTTCAGGTAAATGCCGAAATTGGGGATCTGGTGTCAAATTTGGTGCTTGCTCGATATGGAATTCTGTGTGGTTTTGGTTGCTAAATAATGTTTCCCTCTGCTATAAGTTGTGACATTTGAGTTTCCATTAGTGGATGAAGGAGTGTTTGAATCGAACCCTTCTCGCCTTTAGTTACAGGAACAAGGTGCCTAAAAGTAATATTGTATGGCATTAAGTCTTGGATGTTAAATTATACTTGAATTCCCTTTTTAATTTGGAACCCTATGATTCAACTGCCTTCCCATGAGAAGAATAGTACAACTAATATAGAGCATTTTATTCGTTGTTCTTCTATTAGATGATTGAGACTTGTTTGATAAGAGGTATTAACAATCTCCTTTTTTGAACTCAATCCGAGTTGAGTGTCCTGAAGATGTTGATTTCATAAGTAAAAGCTTTATCAAAAAATTTGGGAACATGTGGAGGACAATTTAGTCTTATTGATGAAGTTGTATAAATATGTTCCCCCTTAAGTATTGTTCTAACAGAACTTGAATACTATCTATTTGCATGGATGTGTTATACCTATCCGATGTTGTGTGATTAATTTGCATGCACATGTGCACACACACACATATAAAGAGGAAAAGTGGAAAATAAATACAATGGTAGTTAACATATTACCTGTTCTAATACAAACTCAATAAGAAGTGAGTCAAATACCTTTCTCTCTCTCTTTGGAAAATTTAAGGTTGGTATTTATTATTGTTTGTACGGAGTGACTAGACCTTAAGGTTATTGTTGGGGTTCTATTAATTAGTGGAAAATATAAGAAAATTGGATTACCACTTTGTTGAGTGACCTTAATGGATTATAGGAATTCTAAGAATAGTTTAGCATTTCTTGGTCAATGTTGTTACTTTTTGTTCCCTAGTCATGGTTCCCTAGATTTTTTTGTCTCTTGGGTTCGTATACCGTGTCGAATATGAATGGTGTAATTATGTATAGTTTTCAAAAAGGAGTAATGGTAAGCTTTTCCCATGAGGTAAAAATGTTGTGTTGTGAACCCTTCTTCGACATAGTAACAATGCAATTTTAAAAAAATTAAGAAGGGTGGGTAATCCTTTAAAAAAAAATTATGAGTGAATTAATATAGATGTGACCTACTTGATAACAATCAATTCCATAAGTGATCAAATAGGGAACTATCCCTTGTAAAGTAAAATTATATACCTTGTTATCCCTAGCTAAACTAATGAACATTATCTTTTTTTTGGGTGAATTCTTAAACAATCATGAGGTGAAATCAATGGTGATATTTTAGAAGATAATAAGATTTAATAAGTAGGAGGAAATAGTTTAGAAACCATGCAATCTATCTCTTAGCCGTTTGCAAGGTAAATTGTCTTCTTTTGTAAAACTCATCCAGTGAAGCCTAAGTGAAACCTTTAATCATTCTGGATAAATTCTCAAGCTTCAATAAAATCCTGGTTGATAAGTGGTTTTTGCTTTGATCCATTCTTGAAATAGAGCATTCCTTTCATGATATTGTTAAATGTTAGCTTACTTATTGCAATGGGTAGTCTTAGCATGCTCAGTTCTCGCGAACTGACTCAAGTTAATACTTGTGCAAATGGCTTGTGCGTGTTGATAAAGGAAATATTTGAGAAGGTTTCATCGAGTTGATTTATGAAGTTTCTTGTTCAAATGTCAAATGTCAAATGTGTTGTAAATCTTGTAATGGTGCTTGTAAAGGAGTTTATAAGGCCTCTTGCCTTGGATTATCGGTTAATTGTGAAATAAAGTTGTCTTTTCCTTTTGTAGTGAAACTTGTAATTATCTTTGTGAGTAGTAGAAATCAATCATCTTCTTGTTCGTGTACTTTATTTATGATATTATTTTAGTCATAACAATGTTGTAGCATGGCTTGACCAAATTGTTACCTTTTTGTTCTTAGCTAAAGTGCTTTTGAATCTTGTGACACCTTTGGTTTGTGTACCATGTTGAATAAAATTTTTATAACCATGTTTAGCCCTCTTGTTTAGCAATGGTGGCTTCTTCTCTCATTTCATAAAACTTTCATGTTTAATAACCCCCCATGGTCTTGGCACTAGTGTAATTATTTGTATATTTTAGTGAGTGGAAATCCTTCTTCTAAAGTTAAACAAAAATAAAATAAAATCAATTCATAGATGAATTAATAAATAAAATAACAATGAAATTGGGTTTCTTGTTAATGAATTTAAGAATCTTAAATTGGAAAGAAATGATTTTTTCTACCAAAGTAAAGAAACCTACCCTCGTTAACACTAACTATGGATTAAACTTTATCCTCTTTGTCGTGAAATGTTAATTATTTATAAAAATATTTTTCCTTGTTAGCTTTTGGGAACATGGTCAGTTCTTAGTTAGTAGGGGAGCTTGATTAAGGACACTCTAAGACTTATGCTCTTCTTTGGGGACCCCATGTGTTTCCTTTGTCATACTTAATCAAGAGATTGCTAAATGAAGTTGAACTCTTAAGTCTTGTTAAAAGGCCGCTTAATAACTCGAATAGATGATAATGAAATAAATTGACCTTCTCTCTCTAACCATTCCCTTAGTGTTTTGTAATCTTTTTTTAATAAATGATAAAATTTTGATCCTTTCTCAAAGGGGTTTGTTGTTTCAAACCTAAAATGGTACCTCCATCAATTGGAGCTTACACTGCCTCCTTTTTTTGCAACGGACGTTGAAATAAGGATTTTATAGCTTGTAGTTGTTTAGATAACCTTGTGGGATTTGTTTCACCCCGCCCCTTGTAGCGTTAATCTAATAACTAATTAAACAAACTTTTGTCAAAGTAAAGATGATCCTCTTTCAGTAATTTTTATCTAAGCCTTATGTCTCTAGTATAAAAGAAAAGAAATCTAGCCCTATAAGAAGAATTATATGAATCATAACATGAATCTTCTAGACCGCAAAGTCATGTCTTGAAAGACTATTTTAGTGAATACATAACCTTAAAGGATTTTGTCATGGAATGTCCTAAACTATAACTAGGTATTATGGGTTGGTATTTTTGCGGTGTCTTGTCTAAGAGAAAAGTGAACTATCCTTGATGGGTGTTGAGTGTTCCTTGCTACGCTTGTGATCATCATTGTGTTAAGTTGTTCAAGGAGCTAGTTTTAGCCATTGTGACCACATGTTGTGTCGTGTTATGTTCCAAACAAGTCAAAAAAATTATCCTATATTTTTGCTATGTTGTCTTGTGTGTCTTAATTAGTGGGCGTTACACTTGGTATCAGAGTGGAGGTTCATGCTCTCGAACCTCTGGGGTAGTTTGGAGTTTTGATGATATTACATGATGGTGCTTTGCATGATGCTTTGATGGTGTTACATGATGGTGTTGCAAGGTATTATCGACCATTAAAAATTCACAAGCTAGGGGAAGATGCCACGTGTACAAATGACACACCTTCAAGGGTCGAAGCCAAAGCCAAAAACTCAAATAAGTGCCAGGCCTCCACGTGTCCTGGTCCTAAAAGGGGATAGAGCTAGCCACTTCAAACCACTAAGTATAATGGTGTCGGTGGAAAGCCTCCACATATCTCATCGATGCGACATAAGGTCAGGTCCAAGTGTGGAGACTCAAATGAGCACCAAATCTCCATGTGTCTAGGGTCTAACAGAGTCAACAAAGGGAGACAAAGTGGGCCCCAAAGTGACTAAGTATAGAGAGCCAGCGAACAACGCCACGTGCCTCATCATCGCAAATTCAAAGGCACGGCCTAAAGTAGAAACTCAAACGAGTGCAAGCTGCCACATGTCCAGAGCCCGAAAAGGTAAGGTCGGTCGTTGAAAAGTATAAGCAAAGGCAAGGCCAGCGAAGGAGTCAAGTGTCAACATATAAGCGGGTTCCCAAATGTGCACTAGGCCTCCACGTGTCCAAGGTCAGACTCATGGCCTTGCGAAGCAAAAAGGACTTAGCCAAACACAAAGAAACATAGAAAGGCTGCGGAAGGAGCCATATGTCTCTTTGCACACTGCTGTCAAGATGCGAATCCAAACATAGTCCCCAAACATGTGCCACTCACCACGTGTCCAAGGTATGAAAAGGTAAGGTCGGCCGTTGAAAAGTCCAAAAGCCATGGAGGCCTCCACATGTCTTGTTCACGTAACTTCAAAAGCAAAATATGGGGGCAGTTTCCAAACAAGCGTGAAGCCTCCACGTGTCTCGGGTTAGGCACAATGTTTATACCAATGGGAAAGACTTAGGAAAAATACAAAGGAAACCGAGGAGCTCGAGAGCTACCACGTGTCATTCGACATGATTTCTATAGTGAAAGGAAGGAGCTGAATCTTCAAGATGCATGAGGCTGCCACATCGACCCAATATGGATAGACTCTTTTAAAAACTACGCACATGCGACCTGATCTTCAGACAGCCATATCTTTCAACTGGAAACTCAGATTTGGGCGAGAGAGTGATTTTTGGATAGATCTCGGCATCGGCTTCTCCCCTGTCTCCATTAAATGTTTCAGCCGCTAATTTTAGGGGCATTAAGTCTCCCACCTACCGCCATGATGAAGAATGGGCCTCTTTCTTACCCAGTAAGGGACAACGGAGGCATGGGTGTTGCAACAAGACTCTTCATTGCGGTAGGTGGATTCAATGCATTAGCAGGGGTGGTTGTAGTAGAGTTTTATTTTCCCTATCTCTTTCTCTCTCATTCTTCTATATATTGTAAAGGAGGGGCATATTCAAACTGTTGGTCATTATTTCTCTTCTCGCCCCCTTTCTTTTTTCCTTAGGGTAGAATGTAGAGTCTAAGCCCTCTCTCATGGCTCTGTATTGGAATTTCCTTGCCCCTTGCCCACTGATGATGTACCATGTAACATTTTGGAGCAATAAAATATGTTTCATGATGCATCTATCCATCCTTGGCTCATTTGATTGTCTCTTCTTACCTCTCATCATTGCAGGGTATATTGTGCATACTCTAATGTTTACTGTAGGTTCTAGGAGATGAGATTAATGGATCTTGGAGTGGTGTTCCATGTTGAACTTAATCTCTAGTCCGTGGTGCATCTTGTCTACCCTTTCCTCTATTCACCTCTCTCCACTTTAGGCATCCGGATCTATGATCCGCCACTTACTTTTCTGGTGTATCACTTCTTAGTGTAGGCTCTCTTTCACCCTCTCTCTCTCTCTCTCACTTGTCTCCTTGGACGGTTAGATTAGGATAGACTAGGTTATGCCTACACTGAAGTAGCTTGTGGCAGGTAGATTAGGAAGAAGGAACCATCCTTCTCTGGAGGTCCATCTCAAGTTTTGCAAGTCCCACACTTGAGAGATGGTCCAATGTTTTGCAATCACACGGAATGTCACACTCAAATACCGGACCATTTGGGGGTGCTATGATTTTGCATAATAGTTTTGGCACACCCAGTGGGACAGACTCAAGCACCTTACCACTTCATCATAGTAGGTTGTTTTGTTCCTATTGAGATTCATTCTTTTGAGGCACATTCAAAACACATCTAGCGACTCCATTTGGTCAATGACCCATTCTCCGAGTTTTGACCTTTTCATCCATTTCCACCCATTTTCATTCATTTTTCTTTCCACATCTTTCATTTTCTACCATTCTTGAAGTTGTATAATCATGACTTCATTCCCCTCATGGAATTCACACCTAAAATAGTGCAGTCCACCTCCAATGTATTTCCCAACTCCTCCAGATCAACATTATGATCATATCCATAACCATTATGCTTACCCATATGAGCAATTTCAGAGCCAATTTTTCCATGGAGCTTATCAAGAACAAGGGGACGCATACAGTGGTGACAGCTATATGGAAAATGTTGATCTGCTGGAGAAGATTCAAACAATGGAGGATAGCAGGGTGCAGTCTAGGGCTACAACACAAATGAAGGCATTCAAGATTGGCTATAGGGCACCTTCTCCATGGGCTAGGCCTATGCCAAGACATTACAGCCCTCAAGAGAAGGTTGACTTCATGACTGAAATGTTGCCTCAACTTGCATAGTGGATTGAGGATATTGAGGCTTACGAGTTAGGAATAAGACAACCTTGTCAATGGGTAAGTCCACCACCTCCTAACTTTTCTTTTCCTCTTCCTCAATCGGTCCCATTTCGGCAGTACCAAGAGTCAAGCCCCTCACTTGCTGCCCCAAGTGTTGATTTCCCTTCTCCATCCCCTAATCTTCCATCTCATTCTCTTTCCTCTTCCTTTCTCCTTTCCAAATCTGAGTCCCCTCCACAAGAGCCAAAAGCAATTCCTTCCCCTCCACCACAAACAAGGAAACAACTAGTGGAGACCCCATCCACCACTCCTCCTACTCTCCCAAGTCCATGTCAGGAGAGACTCCAAAAACTAGTCAAGGAGAACAACAAGAAGAGGAACCCAACAGAGAAGAAACGATAGAAAATATGAAGAGTTGGGCTGCCAGATTTAGGTTTACAAAGATTCCCTTGTTGGTTAAACCTATAGAGGAGGCTAAAGTCAAGCCACAAGTGGTGGAAGCTCCAGGCTACAACACGGAAGGGTAAGAATGAGCTACTCCAAATACAAAATAAGAGGAGTACATTCTCAAGTTATGGATAAGGACCATATAGTTTCGTAGGCTCCAAGTGCGGATCGGCCACAAAATAACCTTCAGTTCTTCCTCCCACTTCATCCCCTTTAATCTCTAATGTCGAAGAAGAGTTTGAGCTTTCAAACTTCATGTTTGAAGATGAGGGGAACCATGGTGAGCAAGTTTCGATTAGAAGGACACTAGGGAGGAGGTCAATCACATGCATCGGGACAACAAGGAGGCATATTATCTGTCGACTTGGAAGATTACTTTGATGTAGAGGATCCCATAGAGATCACATCATTTTCTCCTCCATCATCCACCTTCCAAGCACATGAGCTTGCTGCCATGAAGGAGGACATTCAAGGAAAACAACTTGCACTTCATAAAAACCATTTGGAACCAATGTTGGAAGATCTAAATCTTCCATGTTCCTCTTAGGAGGAGGAAGGAAAGAGCACAAGGATCCCATCCCTCTCACACCATCCATCTAGGAAGGTCCATAAGAAGACTCCATTCTTTGAGTTGAAATCCGAGAAAGGGTCACATTCAAAGGATCAAATCGTGCCCAATCAAGTACTCAACTTCATTAGAGCCAAGATATTTTCCAACAGTCATGCTCATTTCAAAGCATGAGGTTGAGCTACAAAGCACCAAAGGTCAACAATAACTCCTCCCAGACCCAAGCGCAAAATAACTCTAGGAGGTGTACATTGTGTTTGTTGGTACTTTGAGGACGGTGAGACACCATCTACAAGGTTTCCTTTTTCTCTCATTTCCGACCAAGTACAAGTGCCAAATCAACTACATGGTCCCAAATTTTGAGAAAGGGAAGCTACTTCTCCTTGCTTATGGCAAGCTTTGTTTAGATTTTCTTTGTTAGGGTTAGTGTAGGAGTATGTTTAGGTTTGTTTTCAGTGGAAGAAGTGCTTGTGCACACTCTGCATGTTCCACTTGGAGCATGTATGATTTCTATTTTTGTACATAGTATTGTGGTGTTTTGTTGCTCATGCATGGTGCATTAGAAGTAGCATCTGGTGAGGTCATCTCCGGTTCAGCCCAAATTTTCAAAATGGCTCAAGGATCATATTTTCAAAGTTTAGATCGGACTTGTGTTTACCAGTAGACTCCATGCCCAATGGATGTTTTAAGGCCACTGATATTTTCACCTAGTAGGTAGGTGATCCCCATGAGTCGCCATATTATTGACAAAAATAAGATCACACTTATTTTGGGTCAACTCGACATCATTTTCCTGTTTTATGCTTAAATCTGAATGTCACATATTTTAAGCACTTAAGGCCCCCTAAAACCATTTCCATCAAATAAGAAATTTCTTCCCTTTCCAGAGATATAAAGAAGTCCTTCTAACTCCTCATATTTCGCAAGTTACCCTCTTGGGGCCTTAGAGGGATTTTTTGCCAAAAGTGAGCCGGCGGGCCCAGGGAAGAATTTTTTCCAATGGAAATCGTGAACCATGGGGCAGGAGACATTTTGACATTTTCCATTTTCACAAAAGGAACAAGTATAATTGTGGGTCCATGAGCCCAAGAAGGATTACTTTTTGAAAAAGTGGGAAAAGCGAGCCAAAGACACCGGAAATGTCTTTTCTACCCCAAAATGGAAAAATGTGGGACGATAGGCCCGAGGATGAAAATTTGTGAAAAGTGGGTCTATGGAGCCACGGGGAAAGTTTTCCAAAATGTAAATACAGTTAGTGCGTCCGCACGAGACTTTGGAACTTTTCACTTTTGAAAAAATGCACGGTTTTCAAGTGCGGGCCCATGAGCTTGCAGGGTCTTATTGGCCATTAAAAATTCATAGGCCAACGGAAGTTGCCACATGTCCAAACGGTGCACCTTCAAGGGTCAAAGCCAAATTCAAAGACTCAAACAAGTGTCATACCTCCACGTGTCCCGAGTCCAAAAAGGGGACAAAGCCAACCATTTAAAATGACTAAGTATAAGGGTGTCGGTGGAAGCCTCCATGTGTCTCATCGGCGCAACATGAAGGCTAGGTCCAAAGTGCAAAGACTCAAATGAGTGCCAACTCTCCATGTGTCTAGGGTCCAATAAAGTCAACAAAGGGAGATAGATCGGGCTCCAAAGTAACTAAGGATAGAGAGCCAACGAACAACACCACGTGCCTCATCAACATAGATTCAAAGGCATGGCTCGAAGTAGAAACTAAAACAAGCGGCAAGTTGCCACGTGTCCAAATCCTGAAAAGGTAAGGTTAGCCGTTGAAAATTATAAGAAAAGGAAACACCAGTAGAAGGATCCAAGTGTCAGCACGACATAATTTCAAAAATGAAATTTGGAGTGGGTTCCCAAATGTGTGTTAGGCCTCCATGTATCAAAGGTCAAACTCATAGCCCCACAAGTAAAAAGGACTTAGTCGAAACACAAAGAAACAGAGCAAGGTAGTGGAAGGAGCCATGTGTCTATCTGGTGAACTTTCAAGAGGTGAATCCAAAGGTAGTCCCCAAACATGTGCCAACTTGTCACATGTCCAAGGTTTGAAAAGGTAAGGTCGACTGTTGAAAAGTCTAAAATCCTGTGGAGGCCTTCACATGTCTTGTTTTCACAACTTTAAAAGAAAAATTTGGGAGCAATTTCCAAACAAGCACGAATCCTCCACGTGTCTCGGGTTAGGCACAATGTCTCTACCAATGAGAAAGACTTGGGAAGAATACAAAGGAAACCAAGGAGCCCACGAGAGCCACCACATGTCTTTCCGACATGATTTCAAGAGAGAAAGGAAGGATCTAAAATTTCAAGATGCGTGAGTCTACCACGTGGACCTAGTACGGACAGACTCTTTTAAAAACTACACACCCACAACCCCGATCTTCAAACATCCATATCTTCAACTCTGAAACTCGATTTGGCCAAGAGAGGGATTTTAGGAAAGATCTCGGTGTCGACTTCTCACGTGTCTCCATTAAGTGTTTTAGGTGCTAATTTCGGGGCTCTCAAGTCTCCCACTTGTTTCCATGATGAAGAATGGGCCTCTTTCTTTCCCGATAAGAGGAACAATTGAGGAATGGGTGTTGTAGCGAGACTCTTCATTACGGTGGGTGGATTCAATGCATTTGCAGGGGCTGGTTGGAGTAGAGTTCGATTTTCCTCTCTCTTTTCTCTCATTCTTCTATATATTGTAAAGAATGAGCATATTCAAACGGTTGGTCATTATTTCTCTTCCTCGCCCCCTCTCTTTCTTCCTTAGGGTAGAATATGGAGTCTAAGCCCTCTCTCATGGCTCTGTAATGGTATTTCCTTAAACCTTGCCCACCGATGATGTACCGTGTAACATTTTGGAGCAATAAAATATGTTTCATGATGCATCTATCCATCATTGGATCATTTTATTGTCTCTTCTTACCTCTCATCGTTTACAGGGTATATTGTGCATACTCTAATGTTTACTGCAGGTTCTAGGAGCTGAGATTAATGGGTCTTGGAGTGGTGTATTGTGTGAACTTAATCTCTTTATGTGGTGCATCTTTTCCACCCTCTCCTCTACTCACCTCTCTCCACTTCAGGCAGTCGAATCTATGATCCATCACTTCCTTTTCTGGTGTATCACCGCTTAGTGTAGGCTTTCTTTCACCCTCTCTCTCTCCCTGTCTCCTTGGATGGTTAGATGAGGATAGATTAGGTTCTGTTTGCACTACGGTAGCTTGTGACAGGTAGATTAGGAAGTACGAACCAACCTTCTCTGGGGTTCCATCTCAAGTTTTTCAAGTCCCACAGCTTGAGAGATGGTCCGATATTGTGCAATCACACCAAATTGCCCACTCGTAAACCACGCCATTTGGGGTCTTTGTGATTGTGCACTAATAGTAATTATCCCAAAATCGAAAGGGAATGCATGATATTCTAACCCATATGGGTACTGTGTCAAAAGAGTCTATCAATGGGTCAAATAATGGATACCAACATTTAGTCATGAGACCATACATGTCCTTACCAATTGTGTATTATTTCACGTTCCTCATTAGAATCAAACATGGTAATAAAATATGCTTTGGAGCATGAGTAAAGTTTGATTATACACTTGATCTTGGAGCCCCATTATTGAGTGATCCATTCATATAGCTAAGTAATCGTCACAAAAATTTTGGAATCTACATATGAGTCCATGTTTGATGTAGGACTCTTCCGGATATCAACCTTTATAGAGCACATCATCATCCAACATCAAGACTGGGATATCTTTAGCAAGTGACAAGGGTTTTTTTAACCTTTTGTAGTGGCCACAACAAAATAAATCCCTTCCTCCCCGGCTTCTACCGCCCATGACCTGCACCGTATGATCCGTAATGCAGATGCATCTAACCTTATCTTGTATGCAATGCCATCGAAGATGCAATAATGGGTTTTGTCTTTCCCATCCCTATGACCAAAGGATTGGAAAAAGTTTCAAGTCTGTGTTCCTATGCAAAAGTGACCAATGAGGAGGAGGCACCTCTAGATCTGCCCTTCCCTACACTATTAGGATCTTTATTTTCCTTGTGATGGGTCGTACCACCTCCATGCCAACACAATATTTCTATAATAAAGGAAGGAGGATTTGTCACACATTTCTTTAAACTGTCACTACCACCTCTAGACTTTCCATTTCCAACCAAAGTCATGATCTTTCGATTGTCACCCCTTCATTTTTAATATTGCAATTTCCGTTGCATGCACATCATTTTGGGGATAGATTATTTTGGATTTTTTTTTGCTAGGGTTTGTAGTAGGATCCATTCACAAAAAGAGCCAAAAACAAGTATTATGATGCTTAATTGACCCTTCTATTGATATTATTATAAATTAATATAAATTCCATGCATACACATAAATATACATCTTCGTAAGCTCATATAATTTTATTGGTATTGTTACCCATTCTCTATTGTAGTTCTAGATAATTCAAGTGTGTATTTTTCTCAGAAAATATTCATATATTTTTATAATGTCACTAGTGTGGCTAGTAAAGACAAATATAATTGAAGGAAAAATTACTTAATTCTTTACTCCTAATGTTTTGGGGGAAATATCTCTTTTTATGGAGGAATTAGTAGGCTTAGATACCACTCTTTACAAAATCATGGAAGCTACCTCAAATTAAAATTATCTCCTTCCATGAATTATTACTTGTTCTTATTTGATAATTTGATAGGATATTTTATTCCTTTTGCATACCAATTTCTATAGATTAGTGATTTATTATGATCCTTATTAAAATTTTAGAATACAATAATGTGTGTAGCTTTTATTTATTTAATTGATGGGGAAAAATTATTAACTTACATATTAAGAAGGGTGTTTACTTCAATTATTGCCTAGGGCACTCCTAACCTTTAATTCATTTCTGGTTGTCAATGTAATATAATGGTCTAAATAGGAAATCTTAAATGTCATATGTTTGTGGTAACACGTAATACATATGCCCGGGAATTTCAAACTCACCTTAACAATGGTTTTAAAGACATATATGATTTATGTACTACCCACAAATATTACACACGAAACCCAAAATCAAACAAAGGTTATAATAGAAAATTTATGGAATAATTCTTTTTGTTAAAGGAAACAAAAACAACGTGACAACGTTAACTTTTGGTTTCAAGCGGTCATCACAATAATTACTTAACTAATAATATTTAAATAAAATAATTGATTTATTCTATGGTTCATTTTAAAATACTTCATGCAATTAATCCTAAATTAATTTATTACGGTGGTTCCTAAGGTCATGTAATAATTAAAATTTAATGTTCAAGTCTAAAATAACCCTTCTATTTAACAATGCTATTAATTTAGTTTTCCAAAATAAAATGAGTCTAAACTATTAAGGAATGGAGTTTATTTAAATTTCCCTAGGTCATGGCCTAATTAATTTTGAAGTTGTAAAATAAATAAATAAATAAGGAATTACTAAAACTTAATTTACTTCCAAACCACACAAGTGACCCCATTCAAAACAAGACACATGTGATCAAATGATCATCTCACCAACCCCCACCTAACATTTGTAGGGTACAATCTTGGCCCTTGGATGAAACCAATATTGACCATTGGATGGGAAAATTTCAAATCAACCCTAAAATCTCTTGAGGAAATCTTTTATGCATCCCTTTAACCATTTCATTCATTTTTGGTTTTGCAGGTTAAGGGAAGATGGAAGAGGAGGAACCTATGGAAGGAGAGGAAGCTTGGGAAGAGCCCCAAATCTATTTTACTTTATTTTGTATATTATTCTATTCTACCCTATTCTAGGGTTAGAGATAAAGAAAATTCATTTTATTGTTGTAAGATTAATTTAATATAATACCCATTTGGGTATTCTCCATTTGCCAAAATATCTACATTTTGGTAGTATTTACATTTCTTCTCCTTTGAAAAAGATCTCATTCTAAATATATACATACACGTATGTATATACTTCCAAGACTAAGGACACACACACACACACACACACACACACATATATATACTATATGTGTGTGTGTGTATATATATAAATATATTTATATACAATATTCAAAGTAAAATATAACCCAAAATCTAAATTTTATATATTCAAAGGAATGTACACACACACACACACACACACACACACACACACACACACACAACAAAGTATGTATATGCATTTAAAAAGGAGGTTGCGGTTTATAAAATTCACAAAATGTGTTTTAAATTCCCTTGGCCAAATGTTTTATCAATGCAAAGTAAATTAATTAGTTTGGTGGGGGCTCGGCCCCCACCCAAGTCTTTATTTGTTAATATTTGGTGGGTTGGGGGAGGGGCACCTTAATATGGGTTGGGGGTAGGCGGTGCCCCTCCCCCAACCCACTTTCCCACATAAAAAAACAAAGCCTAAATGGCTATTTTAATTTATAACTTCAAACCTATGTTGGCTGATTCACATCTTTTTAAAAAAATATTTAATAATTTTTTTATTATTAATAACCATTATTATTATTATTATTATTATTATTATTATTTATCACTAAAGATAATAATACTAATAACAAATTGTGTGTGTGTGTGTGTGTGTGTGTGTGTGTGTGTGTGTGTGTGTGTGTGTATTATTAATATTTTAAAGCCATAAGTATTATTAAATTATTATAATATTAATATATTACAATTATTAAAAGAATCTAACTTATTTAAATTCTTTTCTTTTTTTTGTGTTTAAATTAGAATGCTAGTTAGTTAAATTTATATAAGTAATTTTACAAATCAAGAATTTTGGGTCCTTTACATATTATTTCAAAAGTGATTTGGACAAAATTGTTGTGAAAAAAACTTTCTTATTAATTCTAATAAAGTTTCTAAGGGGAAAACCTTACTACTGACTAAAGCAAAGAATAAAGCTATGACTCCTACCATTTTCAAATTTTCTTTCTTTTCATTAGATAAATTTATATAATCAATTTTGCAAATCAAGAATTTTGGGTCTTTTACATATTATTTCAAAAGTGATTTGGACAAAATTGTGAATTTTTTTATTAATTCTAATAAAGTTTCTAAGGGGAAAACCTTACTTTCAACTAAAGTAAATAATAAAGCTATGAATCCTACCATTTTCAAATTTTATTTCTTTTCAATAAAATAAGTAACCATCTACTTTCACTCACTATAAATAATTTTTAACCATTCCAATCAACAAGTGGAATTTCACAAGACTTATCAAGGATTGTAAAATAACAAGAAACACACTTTGGAGGGAGTGAAACAAACTTTATAGGAAGAGATATATTATTATTTCACCCATTTTCAAGTTGTCTATTTCATTTAACTAATGCAACAAATTTTGTAGATCCCATTCACAAAACCAATACATTTGAAAATATAAGTCTCTTAAACAAACACTCTTAAGAGATTTCACAATATGAAAAGTTTTCCTAGTATTACAACAAATTTCTCCCAAGCTTACAAATTACAATCATCCACTCAAGTGGGAAGTATAGATTTGGATAATATACAATAAAAGGGATTTCCACAAGGCCAATTTAAAAGCTTTCAATATGCATGTCTTCATCAAAATGGTAGCTCCAACTCTTGCTTTCTTCAAACTTCACAATGGGATCACAAAATAAGGAAGGGGGAGTAGGCAATGCTCTCCACCCAACCTTAAATCCATTAAGAGGATAATCATCCCTTTAATGGCCCCCAAGCCCCAACCAAAGAACCATGAGGGGTATTGAGCAACAATGACAAACTTTCAACAAAGTGGCTTCACAACAAAAAAAAACATACAAGACATTCAACTCAACCAAGATAACATATCCAATTAGTTTACATTCAAAACAATACAAAGGTTTGAGGATCAAACCAATAGAGCAAGGGCTATGGGAAACCACCTCCTTATGCCTCCCAAGTGAAGTGGGAGTCTTACCCTAAGCCTCCAAGTGCACAAAATGATCAACACAAATTCCTTATCTCTCCCTTGCAAGCATGCAACAAAACCATGATTTCCTTTTCACTCCCCATAGGTAAGACTCCCATTCACACTCCCACCAAAATTCATGCCTCACAAAACTCCATTTTCCTCCCCAATGGTCCCATAACCCTTCTCCCACACCCAACTAAGGCCTACTACCCAACAACACACAAAACACCTTCACAAGACAAAAACAATTTTAACAAGCACAACATTACATACAAACAAGAAAATAACATAATACAAAGGTGGAGAGCCTACCTCTCCATCAAGCTCCAAGAAAATTCCACAAGTCTCTTCAATCCCAAGCCAAGAAATTTCCAAAGCACTCCAACAAGCTCCAATTCCAAAAGTGCACAAGAAGAGAAAAGAACAAGTAACCCCATTCCAACCAAAAATCACCAATAAATAGAAATGGAATGTGAGGATGATGAGGTGGATCCATGTAGGATGCCACTTCATCATTCCTCCATCCCCACACTCAATTCAACACACCAAGACCAAGAAAATCAATGCACATGCAAGGACTATGACAACCCACATGGCTCACAAACTTGCACACCATGCTTTCAAAGGACACAATAAATTGGGGTAGAAAGAAAGTGCAATAATTTCTCTCTTTTACACTCAAAATGGATAAAAAGTCAAAAATAATCTTCCCAACCCATAGGTAGGGTTGTTGGGTAAATTTAAGAGGCATGGGACAAGCCTTTGCTTGTTTCACAAGCCTCCAAAAATGCCCCCAAGTCAAAATCCGAATTTTGAAGTTGGGGTGGAGTAAAACACTCACAAATCAACATAAATTTTACTTACAACAAGGACCACCAAATCTCATCATAACTATTTGTCACATCCCTAATTTAGTTAACCCAATAAGAAGAAGTTTAGCTTAATTAAGACATATTTACACATGCTAATAAAGTGACAAAAATTTTAAATTTTAAATACATAAACATGAATAAAGCACATACAAAATTAAAGAAAGGGAACACAATTCACCCCATGGCCACACATGTGAAGTCACCCCATGGGAGACCTCCAAACTAGACATGAAAAACACCACACTAAACAACATTACACAAGTTGTCAAATTTGGCCTCGTTTCTCAACACCCGACATCCTTCCGTGGTTGGTCCCTATCCCCTTCGATGTATGTGATAAAATTCCTGCACACAACAAAATACCTCTCTGGCCTTTTGGCCATATTAACAACATCGAGACAATATACATATAAAATCAATAATCATCATTCGACATTAGCAATTCTATTATCCATCAATATATCAAAATCTAACCCTAACATCTATGAGATTATAATTATACTCATAACATCCCAAAACATAACGTGTCAGTATAAAATCCACATCATGAAAATCAACATATATCAAATTGTCTAACATCACTATCTAGTGCATCATAATAAAACGTAAACATCATAATGTCAATAGTCCAAATATCAATAAATCTATCATCTACTAATCAATGTATCATAATCAAAATGTTTAAATATCAGTCCAATAGTATCAATATCAAGATGAAATAATGTCGAAGAGGAGTGGGCACTACATCCCCCTCCCCTTAGACTCAACTTCCTCCTAGAAGTCACTGGAATAGATGAGGAAAATGAGCTCACAAAATAGTGGAATCCTCCCATGTGGCTACAGTCTCATCGTACCTCTCCCACTGGACCCACACCTGGTCAATCTCATGGCCTCGAAGGACTAGGGTCTTGTGCTCTATGATGCACATGGGCTCCATTGATACCTTCCCCTCTCCTACACCTATAATGTGGTCCAATCCAAAACATGAGAGGGATCTGGAATATATCTCCTAAGTACAGATACATGAAATACATCATGTACACTAGACAAGCTAGGTGGAAATGCTAGACAATAGGCTAAATGACCAATACATTCTCCAAGATCTTGAAGGGAACCACAAATCTAGGAGTTAACTTAGAGCCTTTTCCATAACAGACAGGGCTCTTATGATGGCCGACACAAAGAAACACCTTCATGCCCACCTTAAAACTATGATCTCCTCCTCGATCTCATAATTCTTCTACCTATCATGTGCCTCCCGAAAGCTCTCTCAATCAAATCAAGATAACATAATGCTCCATATCCTACACTAATGTTGGCCCAAGAGAAACCCTATCCTCTAATCTATCCCAACTCAATGGTGTCCTGCACTCTCTTCCATACAACGCCTAAAAAGGAGCCATGCCAATCAAACTCTAAAAATTGTTGTTGTAGGAAAACTCCATCAAATATAGGTACTCCTCCCACCTAGACTGATGGTCCATGACATACATCCACAACATATCCTCTTAATATCTTATTCACTCACTCTTTCTGTCTATCTGTCTCTAGATGATAGGTTGTACTGAAGTTGATACTCTTGTCCCAAGAACCCTATTGCATGGTAGTCTAGAAGTGAGAAGTGTATATAAGGGATCGCGATCGGAAATGATCTTCCACGTAATCTTGTGTAATCTGAAAATCTCATCAAGGTATACTCGTGCTACTACACTAGCTGTATAGGTGGTCTTCACCAGAGAAAAGTGAGCCACTTTCATTAATTTATCCACCATGACCATGATGGCGTCATGGTGGTATCTCGACATCAATAGCCCTATGATGAAATCCATGAAAATGGTGTCCCATTTCCACTCCGGTATGGCATACGAGTAGAGAAGGCCAACTAGATGTTGATGCTCGGCCTTCACCCTCTACACTCTAAACAACATGACACAAACTAAGCTACATCTCTCTGTAGACCTCTCCAATGGTAAAGTTGTCTCAAGGTGGCATGCATCTTCTTCACCCCTGGATGGGATGAATAAGGTGCACGGTGAGCCTCTACCAAGATATCTTATCTCAAGCCTCCATCTCTAGGAATATATATCTTCGACCTCTATGTTTGAGAATACCATCTTCCTCTAATGAAAAACCATCAAACTTCCCTCAAGGGGTCTTTGAGACTCAATCTCTAATTTGGCTACAATGCAAGATAGAAGCTGTCATGAGGAAGCTACTACAAAATCCTAGTCCAAAAATTTGTACCCACTGAAGTAGCCATACTCAAATGTCTTTGTCTACTCAGGGCATTTGAAACCACATTCTCCTTCCCCTTCACATGCTCTATATCCATGTCGTACTCATAAAGAAACTCCATCCAACGCCACTGATGAGTGTTGAGATTGGGTTGCATGTGAAGAGGTGGCGAAGACTCAAGTGATCAATCCTGAGTATAAATCTCTAGCCAAGAAGGAAATGTCTCCATTGAACTAAAGCATGCAAAAATGTTACAAGCTCAAGGTCATGAGTCAGATAATTGAGCTCATAATCCTTGAGTTTGTAAGACTCAAAAGCTACTACATGACCCTCTTACATCAATACACCTCCTAATCCTGTTAAAAAGCATCTATGTAAACAAAGAACTCACCACAGGATCTGGAACTGCAAGAATAGGTGTTTTCATAAGGTATTCCTTTAGTGTCCTAAAGGCCTACTCACATCTATCTGACTAGATGAAATTCTTCCCTTTCCATTGAAGGGAAGTGATGGGGTGCGTAACCCGAGAAAGTCTGAACAAATATCCTTTAGTATCCTTCCAACCCTCATGAAATCTGCGCACCTTGGTCTCACTAGATGGTGTTGGAAAATCCATAATGGCTATAATATTGGAAGGATAGAATTGTGATACCTTCCCAGAATGATGTGACCTAAATACTACACCTTTGACTGAAAGAATGCACACTTCTCTAGGTTCCTGTAAAGTTTTGCTTCACGAAGACACTGCAAAACCTGACAAAGGTGCTCCTCATGCGTATGTGATTAGATGAAAATTTCATCAAGGAATAAGAGGAAAAAATGGTCTAAAAATTTCCTAAACACCTCATTCATAAAAATCATGAACACTTTGGGGGTGTTCATCGACCAAATGACACAATTGTGAACTCATAGTGGCCATATCTCATTCGGAAAGTTGACTTGTGGACATCTTCCTTTGCGATCCTTAGTTTATGGTATCTTGACTTAAGATCAATCTTAGAAAACACTTTGGCCCCCTTCATCTTCTCAAACAATCATCGATGCGAGGAAGGGGGTAACGATTCTTAATCGTTACTTTGTTCAGCTAACGATAGTCCACACACAAAACCGAGGATCCATCTTCTTTTCTTTAAAAATCATTAGTGCACCCCAAGGGGATACACTAGGATGGATTAGGAATTTCTCGAGAAGGCCCTCTAGCTACAACTTGAGCTCACATAGCTCAAGTGTGGTCATCCTATAAGGAGTGCAGTGAGATAGGTTCCACTTTTGGAACCAAATCAATGTGAAAATCTATCTCACGTAGGGGATGCATCCCTGGCAACTCACTAGGAAAACATCTAAAACTCCTGTAAAATGGGTTGATCATCAAGTGAAGGTCCACTAGCCCCATCCTTCGACCTATCACTATCCGTAATAAATACAACTGACAACCTCGTATCTCACACATGCTTCAGCTACATAGCGGAAATAGTACGAATAGAGATGGGTCTCTAACTCCAACTATCACTGACTCCATACCCAAATCATCTACACAAGATATAATCTTACTATAGTGATCAACTTTGGCTATGTGTGCAGACAACTAATCCATGCCCAAAATCACTCCATAAGAACCTAAAGGAAGGACACGAAGATCCAAGGTCGTGGTAAAGGGTCCTATGTCCACTACACACTCCTTGACTAAGGATTCTACTAAGATCTTGGCTCTGAAGCCATCTCAACATCCCAACTAAGACCTTACCTAACTGCCACCAGCCTACAATGCTCTACTAAAGATGGAGAAATGAAAGAATTTAATGAGCCTGAATCAAATAAAATAGGGATAGAAATACCACCAATGCTACCTGTGGTCTCTATCACCATGCCTGGTGCTCTTCCTGGTGGTTCTCGAACCACTGCATATATCCTGTGGCTCCTAGCCATGTCACCAATAGTAGGCTCGAAAAGGTGCCTTACCCTAATTAATAGGGTTCTGAGGGCACTCTCTCTAATGATGTCCATGTACGCCACATCCATAACAAGTACATATTCCTCTCCACTAAGTAGATAGTCCTCTAGGTGGCCCAGTAGTACATGTTAAAGGACCTAATGATCATGTCATATATCTATGTGGGTGTTGTGGTGGACGTACTCCTGTCGACTGTGCTCGAGGTGGAGCATGTGTCCTATTGGGCCCCCTAGCTAGAGGTCCCATATTATGCCCTCTCTGAGCATCATGACATTGTGGAGGTTGAAATGGAAGTTGAGTCTATTATTATTGTTGTTGTTGAGGAGGTGGATGAGGCTGGAAGGAATACTGTGCTGAATCATTGTCCACCTCGAGGGAGAGGAGTTTATCCCTCAATCTACTATCCTCAGTAACTGTTGAATACAACTCCTCACTCTATCACAAGCCTACCTCTAAGTCTTCCCCATGGTTTCCTCGTAATATAGGCCTTCTCCATGGCCTCATAAAGTGTCTGGGGTAATGAATGCATACTTTCCCCACCCAAGTCCAAGTTCAAGCCCCTGATGAACCTATGAACTCAAACTTTCTCATCTTGTATGTAGTCCACATAGTGAAGTAGATCTAAAAACCACCCTCATACTCTACTACCATCATGGAGGATTTGTCATAGATTGTGGAACTCATAGATCCACTTCTGAATGAACCTCCTAGAAATATATCTTCTCTGAAATTCTCCTCAAAGAGCTCCCAAGTGATTGTCTTAGAATCTACATGGAGCTTCTGCTCCTCGGTCCTCCACCAAACTCCAGCTCCATCTCTCAAAAGGTGAATGGAAACACGAGATTTTGTGTTGCTAGAACAAGGGCATAGCTTGAAGCATCCACTCAAGCTAACCAACCATGCCTCGACTTGAAATCTACATGTGTCTCTAACAAAATGAGGCAGGTGTAACTTCAGTATCTCTCTAATGTGCTCCGCTATCGTCAACTGTCGCCCTCTAGGCCTCTTAACCTAATCATCTCTCGGCCTAGGGATCCTAGACCTGTCTCTATGCATCGTAACTCGATCTATGAGCTCCTAGGAGGTGAATCATGTCTAACTAACTCCACGTGGGAGTTCTTTGCCCTATCCTCTACACTATGATGCAAAGACGCATGAGCCTCCACTGATGGCTCTCTGTCCTTCCTATTATGTCTCCCTCCTAAAGATCCTCCACGTATAGCGGAATTAACATCCTGTAAGCATCTCTGTAATATCTAGGGCATAATAGCTGCTACTACTTGATCTCGAGGTGGTAGGTCTAGAGTCACAAATGTAGGAACCCCTCATCTGGTCCGCGCCTCCTGCACAGACCAAGTCGAGAGTTAGTTTACAATCATCTAAGTTTTTTTTTTTTTTTCTAAATTTTCTACATTTCAAAACATCATGCATAATTGTGTGTACTAGGTTTAAAGTTGCACTAGGTTTTTTTTTTTTTTTCATGTTTTTCTAGTGTGCTCAAGGTCCAAGCGTTGAACCCACAGGACTCTATATAAAGTGTAACACCCACAAAATTGCACATGAAACCCAAAATCAAAAAAGGTTATAATAGAAAAATTATGGAATAATTTTTTTGTTAAAAGAAACAAAAGCGATGATAAAGTTAACCTTTGGTTTCAAGCGGTCGTCACAATAATTACTTAAAATAATATTTAAATAAAATAATTAATTTATTCTATGGTTCATTTTAAAATATTTCATTCAATTAATCCTAAATTAATTTAATATAGTGGTTTCTAAGGTCATGCAATAATTAAAATTAAAGTATTTAAAATTCCAAGTCTAAAATAACCCTTCTATTTACACAATGCTATTAATTTAATTTTCTAAAATAAAATGGGTCTAAACTATTAAGGAAGGAGTTTATTTAAATTTCCCTAGGTCATGGCCTAATTAATTTTGAAGTTGCAAAATAAATAAATCAAAAAGGAATTACTAAAATTTAATTACTTGCAAACCACAAAAGTGGCCCCATTCAAAAAAAGACCCATGTGATCAAATGATCATCTCACCAACCCCCACCTAACATTTGTAGGGGACAATCTTAGCCCTTGGATGAAACCAATATTGACCATTAGATGGGAAAATTTCAAATCAACCCTAAAATCTCTTAAGGAAATCTTTTATTCATCCCTTTTCTCATTTCATTCATTTTTGGTTTTGCAGGTTAAGGAAAGATGGAAGAGGTCATGGAGGAGGAAGTTTGGAAAGATCCCCAAATCTATTTTTTTCTTTTGTATATTATTCTATTATACCCTATTCTAGTGTTAGAGATAAAAAAATTCATTTTATTGTTGTAAGATTAATTTAATAGAATACCCATTTGGGTATTCTCCATTTGCAAAAAGATCTACATTTTGGTAGTATTTACATTTCTTCTCCTTTAAAAAGCTCTCATTTTGAATATCATTTTGAATATATACATACATGTATGTATATACTTCATATACATAATAATATATATATATATATATATATATATATATATATATATATATACTATATATTTCCATCAAAAGGAGGTCATCCAAAAAGGAGGTTTATATAAAAATCACAAACTTTGTTTCAAATTCCCCATTTAATGTTTTATCAATGCAAAGTAAATTAATTAGTTTGGTGGGGGCTCATTCCCCAACCCAAGTCTTTGTTTGTTAATATTTGGTGGGTATTTTAATTTATACCTTCAAACCTATGTTGGCTATTCACATCTTTTAAAAAAATATTTAATTAATTTTTATTTTTATTAATAACCATGTTTATTATTATTAATATTAATATTTATCATTAATGATAATCCTAATAATTAATAACTAATAATACTAATATTAAATAATAATATATATTTATTATTATTAATATTTTAAATCCATCATTATTATTAAATTATTATAATATTAATATATTACGATATTAAGATAATCTAACTTATTTAAATTTTTTCTTTTCTTTTGTGTTAAATGAGAATACTAGTTAGTTAAATTTATATAAGTAATTTTGCAAATCAAGAATTTTGGGTCTTTTACATATTATTTCAAAAGTGATTTGGACAAAATTGTGAAAAAGAAAACTTTCTTATTAATTCTAATAAAGTTTGTAAGGGGAAAACCTTACTACAACTAAAGCAAAGAATAAAGCTATGAATCCTACCATTTTAAAATTTCATTTCTTTTCAATAAAATAAGTAACCATCTACTTTCATTCACCATAACTAATTTTCAACCATTCCAATCAACAAGTGGAATTTCACAAGACTTATCAAGGATTGTAAAATAACAAGAAACACACTTTAGAGGGAGTGAAACAAACTTTATAGGAAGAGATATATTATTATTTCACCCATTTGCAAGTTGTCTATTTCATTTAACTAATGCAACAAAATTTGTAGATCCTATTAGTGCGAGAATCACAAAGCACCCAAATGGCGCGATTGTGATGTGGGGCATCCTACAGTGTGGATTTGCATAACATGGGACCATCTCTCAAGTTGTGGGACTTACAAAACTTGAGATGGACCTCCAGAGAAAACCGGTTCTTGCTTCCTAATCTACCATCCACAAGCTACTCACTGCGGGCATAACCTATTCTATCCTAATATAACCATTCCAAGGGGACAAGGATAAAGAGAGATAGGGTGAAAGAGCCTACACTAAGTGGTGATACACCCGAGAAAAAGAAGTGGTTGAATCACAGATCTGACTTCTTGAAGTGGAGAGAGGTGAGCAGAGGAGAGGGTGGACAGAATGCACCATGGACCAGAGATAGATTTCACAGGGAACACCACTTCAAAACCCATTAAGCATAGCTCCCAGAACCTGTAATAAAACATCGAGTATGCACAGTATAACTGCGATGATGATAGGTAAGAAGAGACAAAAAAATAAGCCAAGGATGGACACATACATCACGAAACAAATTTTATTGCTCCAAAATGTTACACGGTACATCATCAATGGGCAAGAGGCAAGGAAATGCCATTACAGAGCCTTGAAAAAGGAAGCTTAGACTCCAGATTCTACCCTAAGAAAGAAAAAGCGAGGGGGACAAAGAAGAAAACAATCTTCCCCAACCATTTGAATATGCCCCTCCTTTACAATATATAAGAAGAATGAGAGAGAGGAGGGAAAAAAAAATGAATCCCGCTGACCACCTCTGCAAATGCATTGATGCATTGAATCCTACTCTGAAAGCTCAACCACCATCCCTTAATGCCCACTGTAGATCTTCCCACAATCTATCAAGTCTACCTTGATTACTTGTTTGGCACGTTGAAGGAGGAAGAACGAATGCCAGATCAAATCGAATCAAATATGGTAGTTAAAGAAATCAGATTCTGTATTAATGGCCTAGAAGATGTTTTCCCATTTTTACCCACTAAATCCTATTAAGAATGATATTTTATCTTTCCATGGCATAGAGGGTGTTGATACATTTCCAAAAAGTTTTCTCCCACCCAAATCTGATTTTCTAGTCAAAAGATATGGCCATTTGAATATTTGAGTTGCGGGCGTGCAATATTTGAAAGAGTCTATCTCATATGGGTGGCCCACGTGGCAGCCTCGTGTACCTTGGAGTTTCGACCTTTGCCTTTCACCCCCGAAATAGCACCCAGTTGACACGTGGTGGCTTCCTCGGGCCCCACGATGTTCCTTTGTATTTTCCACGAGTCTCTTTGCTTGGC
Source organism: Taxus wallichiana var. yunnanensis (assembly GCA_018340775.1). Lineage (NCBI taxonomy): Eukaryota > Viridiplantae > Streptophyta > Pinopsida > Cupressales > Taxaceae > Taxus > Taxus wallichiana. Next base: position 193,333,315 of record CM031235.1, read on the forward strand.
GGGGTCAAAAGTCGACCCCAAGACACGTGGAGGCCTAACGCTTTTTATAAACCCGCCCCAAATTTTACCCTTGAAATAGCACCGCATTAACACTTGGCTCCCTCCACGACATTTTCCTTTTCTTTGACTATTCCCCTCACTCTATCCCTTTTAGTACAGGGACATGTGTAAGGCCCACGCTCATTTGAAAACCTGCTCGGGACTTTACCTTTGAAGGGGCACTAGGTTGACACGTGGAAGCCTTGATGCTCATTTGAGTTTGGGCTTTGGGCTGCACCTTAGAATGTGTGTCGTTAAGATGATGTGGCACCTTCCTTTTACTTATTTATATTAGTCAATTTTTAATAACCATGTTCATTATTGTCCCATTATTTAACTTGACTACGTGATAAGCCCACGCTATATTTGAAATCTCATTACTTTTAAATGTTACGTAATTTAGGACATTGGCACCTTCCAGATAGCTAAAGACTTTTTTAAATTCTTTTAACTTTTTTTTGGCTCTGAGAATAATAATGGAGGCTTTATATAAGTTTGAAATTTGCCTTTTGGTTTTATCCTTCAAGGTGTGCCATTTGGAAACTTGGTGAAAAAGCTTCACTTGTCTCCTCCATTCTTAGCCAATTTTAGGGCTCATTCTAAGTTATTTAGCAGATCTTGAAGACTTTGAGCCTCTACCATTTCTTTTTTCCTTTGAGCTTATTTTCTTTGACCATAACTAATTTTCAACCATTCCAATCAACAAGTGAATTTCACAAGACTTATCCATTGTAGAATAACTTCACGAGTTCACTCCTTACTTGGAGATTTGAAGCATGGGCTTTATAGAAGGAACTATTTTTTTTTATTTCTTTCCATTTGGGGTCATGGGTGATCTAATTTTTTAACAATGGGGTGAAAATTGAGATAACATATCCCATTCAAAAAACCAATACATTTGAAAATATAAGTCTCTTAAACAAGCACTCTTAAAGAGAGTTCACAATATGAAAAGGTTTCCAAGTATTACAAAAATATTTCTCCCAAGCTTACAAATTACAATCATCCACTCAAGTGGGAAGTATAGATTTGGATAATATACAATAAAAGGGCTTTCCACAAGGCCAATTTACAAGCTTTCAATATGCATGTCTTCATCAAAATGGTAGCTCCAACTCTTTCTTTCTTCAAACTTCACAATGGGATAACAAAACAAGGAAGGGGGAGTAGGCAACACTCTCCACCAAACTTAAATCCATTAAGAGGAGAATCCATCCCCTTAATGGCCCCCGAGCCTCAACCAAAGAATCATGAGGGGTATTGAGCAACAATGAAAACTTTCGACAAAGTGACTTCACAACAAATAAACATACAAGACAATCAACTCAACCAAGATAACATATCCAACTAGTGTAGACATTCACAACTATATAAAGGTTTGAGGGTCAAACCAATAGAGAAAGGGCTATGGGAAACCACCTCCTTATGCCTCCCAGTGAAGTGGTAGTCTTACCCTAAGCCTCCAAGTGCACAAAATGATCAACACAAATTCCTTATCTCTCCTTTGCAAGCATGCAACAAAACCATCATTTCATTTTCACTCCTCATAGGTAAGACTCCCATTCACACTCCCACCAAAATGCATGCCTCACAAAACTCCTTTTCCCTCCCCAATGGTCCATAAGCCCTTCTCTCACACCCAACTAAGGCCAACTAACAAAGAAACACAAACACACCTTCACAAGACAAAACAATTTTTTAACAAGCAAAACATTGCATACAAACAAGTAAAATAACATAATACAAAGGTGGAGAGCCTACCTCTCCATCAAGCTCTAAGAAAATTTCACAAGTCTCTTCAATCCCAAGCCAAGCAATTTCCAAAGCACTCCAACAAGCTCCAATTCCAAAAGTGCACAAGAAGAGAAAAGAACAAATAACCCCCATCCAACCAAAAATCACCAATAAATAGAAATGGAATGTGAGGTGATGAGGTGGATCCATGTAAGATTCCACTTCATCATTCCTCCATCCCCACACTCAATTCAACACACCAAGACCAAGAAAATCAATGTACATGCAAGGACTATGACAACCCACATGGCTCACAAAATTTCACACCATGCTTTCAAAGGACACAATAAATTGGGGTAAAAGAATGTGCAATAAGTTTCTCTCTTTTACACTCAAAGATGGATAACCAAGTCAAAAATAAGCTTCCTAGCCTAGGTAGGGTTGTTGGGTAAATCTAAGAGGCATCGGACAAGCCTTGTTTGTCCCACAAGCCTCCAAAATTTCCAAGTCAAAATCTGAATTTTGAAGTTGGGGTGGAGTAAAACACTCACAAATCAACATAAATTTTACTTACAACAAGGACCACCAAATCTCATCATAACTATTAGTTAACCCAATAAGAAGAAGTTTACCTTAATTAAGAAATATTTACACATACTAATAAAGTGACAAGAATTTTAAATTTTAAATACATAAACATGAATAAATCACATGCAAAATTAAAGAAAGGGAACATAATTTCACCCCATGGAAACACATGTGAAGTCACCCCCATGGGAGACCTCCAAACAAGACATGCAAAACACCACACTAAACAACATTACACAAATTGTCAAATTTGGCCTCGTTTCTCAACACTCGACACCCTTCCGTGGTTGGTCCCCTATCCCCTTCATGTATGTGATAAAATTATTTCACACAACAAAATACCTCTCTCTAGCCTTTTGGACGTATTAACAACATCGAGGCAATATACATGTAAAATCAACAATCATCATTCAACATTAGCATTTCTATCATCCATCTATATATCAAAATCTAACCCTAACATCTATGAGATTATAATTCTACTCATAACGTCCCAAAACATAACACGTCAGTATAAAATCTACATCATGAAAATCAAAATATATCACACTGTCTAACATCACTATCTAGTGCATCATAATAAAATGTAAACATCATAATGCTAATAATCCAAATATTAGTGAAATCTATCATCTACTGATCAATGTATCATAATCAAAACGTCTGGATATTAGTCCAATAGTATCAATATCAAGATGAAACAATGTCGAAGAGGAGTAGGCACTAAAATTTCTTAATCCAAGTCATGATTTCCCTGTTGTGCATGTTTTGCACTATTGTTAAATCATGGTAGTACCAATAAATTATTCAACCCTTATAATATTGAACTATCTTTTTGAATCTTTGAGCAATGTTAAAGATCCAATTTTGTAAATATTCTTCTAAAATTTTCACTTCTACAATTTAATTAGATAAAAATTCATTCCTCTGAATCTTTAAAACACATAAAAATATAAATATATTTAGTTTTCATCAAAATAACTAAAGATGGGTTTTGAAATAGAAAGGGAAGATGATGGTGGTTTCACCGAGGATTGAGGACCATGATTTTATGAAATTTATTAGCGTGATGGACAAATACTTTGAGGGAAGAAATTTATAATCAACAAATTGAGAAGACACATATTTGGAAAATAAAATGTGAAGAAAAAAATTATCCTCGGGTTTATCAAATGCCTTGAGCTCTAACCTCCATACATCATGAAATCAATCCATTTTATGATTTTGCACTCTCATTTTTATGTTGAGAGGTTTTTTTCTCCTATGAGGCTTCCTCCAATGGCGACCAAGTTTATAATGAAGAGAAGTGTTCACTTTTACTCCCAAGATTAAATATGATATTTATTTAACTGTCACATGATAGTTCACCCATAAATTTAATTTTCATTGGACTTCCACTTAAACGCTTCTTTTTCTTTTTTTTAATCGAAATTAATCAAATATAGTAATATCTTGGGCAAATAATAATGTGGAGGCCATTTTTCTTGAAATTTTTATTTAAGACCGAAAAAATCATGCAACTACATGTTTTTTTTTTTTTTAAATCAATGAAAAATTGATAGAGAATTTAATGAAATTATTCATTAAAGTGGTATGTGAAAAATCTAAGCTAAGAACTTTAAAATTGATATATATATATGTATATGTATATATACATATATGTATATGTATATATGTATATACATATATATATATATGTATATGTATATATATATATATATATATGTATATATATATATATATATATATATATATATATATGTATACATATATATATATATATATATATATATATATATATATATATACATATATGTATACATATATATATACATATATATATATATATATATATATATATATATATATATATATATACATATATATATATATATATATATATATATATATATGTATATATATATATATATACATATATGTATATATACATATATAGATATACATATATGTATATATACATATATATATATACATATATGTATATATACATATACATATATACATATACATATATGTATATATACATATACATATATACATATACATATATATATATATATATATATACCTATATACATATACATATACATATATATATATATATATATATATATATATATATATATATATGTATATATACATATATATATGTATACATATATATATATATATATATATATATATATATATATATATATATATATATATATATACATATACACACACACACACACACACACACACACACACACACACACACACACACACACACACATATATATATTACATTTATTAACTCTTTATATAGGAGCTTCAAGATTCATATATCATGATGTATTTTAGACTATACTAATAGTAAAGGTTACTGACCAATAAAAAAACTAGGTTAATGGAAATAATGTAAAAGTAAGATGTCACAAAAATGGAAAATAATTGAATCCTTGATCTATCACTTTTCTTGGTATCAATTACTTATTTACTTGTGGTGTAGCGAAAAAATTGAGATCATACAAATTTTAGATAAAAGTAGATGAAATATTGGACCCCACTCCACCATAGTTAACACTATGGGGATGAACAGAATATTTCAACACAAGTGCGAGAATTACTTTAAAAACATGAGGGACTCCATGCATGGATATATATTTTTTAATTAATCATTTTTTTTACTATGTATGCCCTTGTATTCAACAAGAGAAAGATGTTTAGTAGAGAATAAAATATCTCATTCAATATAATGAATATACAACATTTAAAAGTTTTTTTCAATGTGATTATGCTTCAAAAATAAAAAGGTATACTCACTTCCGAAGAAGTGAAATACGATTAGTTGTAGAAATTTCAATGTTTATTAAAAGGTTGATAGGCCTATTTTACAAAGCACAATAATTTATAGACGAATGTGAGAACATAGTATAGTGTGGTCTTCATGAGCCTCTTGGACATACTTAACACTTAAAATTGATAGAACCAATGAAAAATAAATCCACCGAGAATCATGTCCCTCGAATTGATGGTGTCATTTTGATCCTGAACAAACCTTACACATTTGAAATTATCCGACATTCTCCACACTTTGAATACCTTGTCCCATGAACCCGAATACAATAGGCCTTGTTCGTTGTTCATGGCTAGGAAAGAAATGGTGTCTGTGTCCTTCATCTATTGGGGGTTTTCTATAATTTGATTAACATTGAAGAAAATCATCTTTATAACATGATAGGGGTTGTTTGGAAATGAAAACTCGGTGATTACCGAAAAATGGGATTTTCTATTTGTTTATTTTATTATTTTTATGAGGTTTAGGTTTTCAATTAGACAATGTCTAATTTGTTAGATAAAATGAAGACATTAAATTTTTTCTCAGTTTATCATCTCAATCTCTCTCGCATTATTCACTTGAGTGTGATTTTCACTTACGAGGGACGAAATAAAAAATTGGGAAAATCCAATAGGTTCCAACTTTGAAACCCAACCCTAATGATTGCTTCTTGTAGCACTTTATAGCCCACCTTTTCAATTCTAATCTCAAGTAATTGTAGGAAATAAGTAATTTGGGAAAAAATCGATAATTCCTATCAAAAATGTTTTTGTGAAAATATAAAGTTTCAATATTACCCTTAAAATTTTATACCTCCTCTCTTTCTAGTCGGGTTTACAAAAGCCATGCACTATTATTCCACCATGTTTTATTCACTACTATATATATATATAATATCTTGTGAATTCCCTTATAGAGATACAATACATGAGTCTCTTTTTGCAATAGAGAATGTGATTGTGTGGTGTTGTTATGACCAATCGGCACTATGATAATTCTCCACTTGGAACTCCTTGTCTTATGATTATTTACTAATGCACAACTTTTAGTTTAGTGGATGTAATCTGAAACACAACAACAAACATAACGCACAAGAATACAATAAACTATGATACGAAGGAATGATGACAAATCTGAAATATAAGTGTAAATTAAAATATCAACATGAAATTGCTATAATCTCACCCATGAGATACTTGAAGTGTTACTAACTTCACTTGCCTTCCAACAATAACTATGGGAGAAACTTCACAATTACACCTCTTAATGGCTTCTTCAACACACCTTTTAAATGATGGCTTCCTTTACACACTTACTCATACAATATTTCTCACTACTTCCTTCTATGCTAAATGAGGAGGTGGCCTCTCTATTTATAGAAATTTCAGGCTTATCCACCTTATCTCTAAGATAGGATAAGAAATCTACTTTGACAAATCATATTCCATACCCTAACTCTTATCTTTACATGTAAGCTTATCTTTTAAGATAAGATAAACCCTTATCATTTCACATGGGTTCCACATTTTTAGAATATTTACAAATAAAATACACAAAATATTTATGACCTCACTCCTTGTCCTTATGGTGTCACCCAAATTTATTCATGAAATCTGTGACTACCCTATCCGAAAAATTTTCATACTTTTAAAATAATGGATCGTTTTGTGTTTTTATTGCACAAAAGTTTTTGTATTGCGTCAAGATATTCCCAAAGAGCCATATTAGCCTTTTTCGCCAAATACCCGGATACCCAAAATTGTTATATTTTGTCGTCAGGATTTGTCATGGGAAATTTGTATTTAATTATTTTGAGCCTCATTTGAGGCTATTTGCACTCTGTTTTAACTCTATTATGATTGAAATTGTCATTATTACTATGTACCAAAAGGGTTCTAACTTGGAATAAGTTTTGAGCTTTATTTGTGACTTTTGGCAAATTTTCGTGTTTTGTGTCTTGTCCCATTTCGTTTTCTGCGAAATTTCTTTAGAAACAATTCCTTTGTCGGGTAAACCCGATTTTGGCTTGGGCAGTTTGGAAAACATATACGCATGTTATGCCCGGAGGAAGTTACCATCGAGTCGGATCACTGGGAAAAAGTGAAGTCGTGCACGGGAAAAGACCTACGGGGTTGGGCGCATTTTGGAAAACAAAGGATTTAAGGCTGCGTGGGGAAAATACACAAGCGAGGCAAGATGGGAATTTTGTACACTGCCAAGCGGTACTTTTTCCCGTGATATAAAATTCACTTAAGTCAAGTGGGAAAGTTAGAGGTCAGAGCAAGCTGAATTTATTTCACCTTACAGGGTAAAAATTCCCATATAAAATAAAAGGAAAGTAACTTATGTGAAATCATGGGATTTTAGTGCACGCCTTATAGGGTAAATAATCCCATTGTCAAATTCAAATCACTTAAGTGGATCATGGGCTTTTAGTGCCTTTGCCTTGCAGGGTAAAAATCCCATTATGGAAAATTCTTAAAAATAGAATTATATGTGCAAAAGTCGACCCACCTTGGGTGAATAATAATGCATTAAATAAATATTTGTTAATATTTATTCACCCAATTTTCGCACCTAGGCTTGTGGAAAAGTCAACAAAAGGAAGTGGACATAAGGAATTTAAAAATAGAATTCCAAAATTAAATATATTTAATTTATTTAATGCAGCCCCTTTTGAGAAGGAATTAATACTTTTTAAAGTATTAAATGATTATATTAATTCCTATTTTCAGTGGCTATGGTCAAAGCACACTGTGAAGCTTAAGTGAAGTGAAGTGTGGATGATTAAATTGAATTAATTTAATTGATTGGATGGCTGTCCTTAAACATGTTATATTTAAAAGAGAAGAGCTTGATTTTTAATTAATTAATTACCTTTAATTGTTAGGGCAATTATTAATTATAGAATTGTGAGGGTTATATAAGCATGGGCAGCCATATGGGTGAATTATTTAATTCACAGGTAAAGAATTGCAGCCAAGAGGAAAAGTGCGCCCCCATTTGAAGAAGGATTTTGCTCAGGCAAGGTGGCAACAAGGCTAAAAGCTTCCAAATTTGGCACATGCTTTGAAGGAGGTTGATCTTTGTCTGCATAATTGTTTGCATAGGTGTTACAGGTGCTCAGGTGTTGTTGAAAGGATTCATGCTCTCTTTATGTGTAAATTAAACACCAATTTTTGGGGCAACAGGCTTGAAAAGTGTAGATTTTTACAATTAAAATTCATTATTCGTGCTCAGGTGGCCATTTTTGTCCAAAAACTACAGGGAATTCATTACGGGTGCTTTACAAGGGAAAAGAAATTTTTATCAATGTCCAATACATTGCATATATCCTCTGAATCTGAAGAATTGTCCAAATCTGCACTAGTTTTGAAGAAATCGCCAAGTAAGAAGAAAAAGAATTATTTAGACAAAGATAGACAAAGCCATGGCGAAGAGATGAAAAAGAAAGCACGATGGAGTCATGCATCGCTTCCAAACTTGCGAGATATAAGAGACACGAGATCTAGGCCCTAACCTCTTTCGATTTGATTGATAGATCCAGAGCGGGAAAGACTTCACTCATGCATGCGGTTAAAAGCAGTGGAATTATCCGAGTTGTAGCTTTTCCATGTATAGCCCAGTTGCCAGAGTTTGTTATGGAGTGTGCTAGATCTTACCATCCTTCATCCAGATCAGTGCGTGATGCTACGGGAAAGACAATAATTCATTTGGACGTAGAGTTCATCAATTATTGTTTGAAGATTCCAGTGCGAAAGGTGGTGACTTCCATTAGTCTTCAGGATGTCGGCAGTGGGAGAAGCATAGAGCTGATTGCGTGAGCATAATGAATAGCTGATACATGAAGAAGCCTAGATCTCCTTCAAAGTTCCTAAGAACTCTTCTGCGGTCCAATTTGGTGCAGGAGGTAGATGATGTTGTCAAATTGCTATGCAGGATGAATGGTGAGGCGAATGCTTACACTTTCCATACATGGATGTATGCTTTCATCAGGACCATTGAAGTCAACAAGGTTGATTCTATAATCAATTGGTCAAAAATTATTAGCAATAATATTGGTGAGTAACTCCGAAACGTGAAGTGAACTTTTAGCTTCAAAATGACTTCCTACTCGGTGTATGTTACAGCTTCACAAGGCATCTTTTCGAAGTTGCATACATGTCGTGTTCTTTCTAAGGACCCCATTTTTGAGTGCTACCCACCAGTAGCTTACTATACCAATGTGTGAGAAAATTTCAAAGTGGTCAATGATGAATTCTTCTATGATTGCATTTGCAGGCTAGATAAAGACTTGAAGGCCAACAGGTAAGCAAGAGAAGCATGGGAAGTCGTGTCTAAGATTAGCGATCTATTCATTAAATTTACAGATTTCACATACCTTAGGGTTCTGGGCTTTTCTAGAGAACCAATAAAGATGCCTGTGTATCCGAATGATAGATTGATCACCATGGAGGTGAGCAGTAACTTGTGGAGTTACATGACCTTGATCAAAGCAAGCGATAAGTCTACGGGCTTCTTCCCAATCACGTGGGACATTACGGTTGCATTAGCATTCATAGAGTTCGAGGGATGGAGGCGTAAATGTTATCCTCAGTATGAGCAAGATTTCTTCCTGCATGGCTGAACTTCGATCTGTTTGGAGTAGTCGGGAAGACAATCTCCCAGGAGTACACACATGTGCCTTCATTAGAAGATTTCTTGATGAAGTGCAAAAGTGAGTACGAGGTTAGAAAGAGAGATTTCAGCGGAGCTATCAAAAAAGCAAGTGTTCGAATTTAGACTAGCATGGATACCTATGGATCTTAAAGATGATGGGAATGTAGTACTTGACACTTACCATCAAATGGGAGGAGATAAAGCCATCTTTGCGAATAACGTAGGAGGTTGTAACACAATTGAAGAAAGGTCGGGAGTTGTGTTGGTGAATACTTCAAACTAGTTCTTTGATAAATGGATATTGCCTTGATGAAACATTGATGAATCAAGTCATGGGAAACTTCGTGCAGGAGATTCCCTCAAGTGGAAGCACGAAGGAGAAAGTAGCGGGAAATCGAGAAGTTGAAAGTACATAGAAGATCTCAATCAAAGGAGAGGATCACTTCTCGACCATGACTTTAGCTCTGGTTTCTCCGGTATCAATATTTCACCAACTATTGCACTACGGCGGGATGCTTCCATGCCTCTACCGAATCCAACGACATTCATATTCTCCCCTCGGCCACTTCATTCAGCTCCTCTTCCGGGGATACGTTGAAGCTGCGGATGGCGAGAATTCAAAAGGGTTTTGTCCTTTGATGATTCAGAAGATGGCAGCCTTAACAACTGCGGCACTTTCGATGGAGAGGATGCGATGCACGGAGATGGTAGTACACTCAGCAATTTCTCATTCTCCGAGAAGTAACTTCTCGAAATGGTTGGCTTCACAGTTGGTTCCAAAAGCAAGAATGGAGATGAACTTAGAGGAGCACGACTTGCAGCTACTCTAGAATCTGGGTGGAAGAGATAGAAGGCCTAAAGTTGCTAAAGCAACTTCTAGGTTGATCATCGAGGATTCGGGAGAGAAGTTTGCTGAGATATCAATTCCGGAAAAAGGAAAGATAGAGGAGGAGCTCACGGCAGAAGATGTGATAGTAACCAAAGTACCCCTCGGTCAAGCCACCACTGAAGGATTGAAGCAGGACACGCAAACATTGATGCATGCTTTATTCCTTAGGCTTGACAGTGAAAAGGCGGAGAAAGAAGAGCTACAGAAGAAAGTATCTCAATTATCGAGAGATCATAGCCAAGATTGTTAAACCTTCTATTCAGCCCATTTTAGAGCGGTGAGTGATCATCTTATGTAGGAAATAGAGGATGCAAGCAATCAAGTAAAAACTATTGATGAATGGAAGGATTTGATTATTTATCAAGCTTCTGTATAACTTGGAGAAGTGCCAGCCCACCTAAAGGTTATGGATGATGCAACAAATTAGTTGAAACAACTGATGGCAAACATAGAAGGCGTGAATATAGTTGCAGAGAGTAACCTAAGTATTTTGGCTGAGATCAACAAGGCTGTTGGGAGATGTATTGATTACTGAGAATAGATTATACCAAATGGATCATTGAGAAGGGGAAGCGGCTGGAATTTGCGGTATCTTTCCGTCTTGGAAATCTGCAGAGTTTTCTTTGAAGAGGATGCGAGGCACTTGAAAGTATGACATCATTCTTACCCGACAATCATTTCTTTCACTGAGGAGGATGTGGTCGGAGGAATTACTTCATACTTGCGGATCATCACAACTAAGGTTCCTAATTCCCTAGAAGGGTCTCTTCGATGGTACAAAGAGAATTGATAAAGCTACCAAGCCTTTCATGATGAATTCTATCAGTGGACTGGTGGTATTGCAGGCAGACATTGCAAGGTTTGGGCTGAGCTTGGAAGATGTGGAAGCATGCATCAAAGTGTTGAATGAAGGATTGCTGCATTTTAGGACAGAGAAAGAAGCGAAGCATGGCTAAAAGATGGAAGGATGTTGAATTACATGTTAAACAAATATATTCGATATCATAACAAGAATAAGACATAAACATTACAATGGCATGACTTCTTCTATTCTTTCTTTTTCTATTTTCTATGTTCTCGGATGAAATGTAAAACTTCTAAGTTATTGGTTTTGCAACCATTACTTAAAGTCATGTGGAACCATTCCATTAGTTAAGTGATACATGTGTCACTTAAGGAGAAGATAGTAGAGGATGATTGCCAAATATCATCTTTACTTGTTGTTTATGTTTCGAGTTCGGTTTGAGTTTTCCATTTGTACTTGTAGACACCCCAATTTCACATCTATCCTAAATCAAATAATTTCCCTTCCTCATTTCCCACAAAAATACACTTCAATTAATCAAATATAATTTGATTAATTATCCATTTCAAATCTAAAAATAATCTAATCCTCACAACATGTCATTATTCTCCATGTTTTTCCACTATTGAATTAAAAATTCAAATTCAAATCCTCACCCACCATTCGTGGTCCCCACTCACCTAAAATCCTCCACTTATGAATTAAAAATATAATTCAAATCCTCACCCATTCTTCGTGGCCCCCACTCACCTAATCTTGCCCACATTTTCAAACCATCCACCTAATCTTGCCCACATTTTCAAACCACCCACTTAATCTTGCCCACATTTTCAAACCATGATTACTTAAATTAATTTAAGCTAATCACTCCCTCAGGCTATAAATACAACCTTACCCCTCCCCTCTAAACACACGGAGAATAAGCTTTCATGCCATATCTAAGTTCTTGCATCCTTTGAGCAAAGAACATCATTACTCGCCTTGTCCTAATGCCAAAATAGCCTCATAATCCTTTTTCCCATCCAGGTCAAAGTAAGAAGATCGTTGTTTGCAGGAAGGTCTTGCTCTCCTCTTGAAAAAAGCACCTACATATCACAAAATCGGGGCTCAATCCAAGTTTCCTAGCCCATTCAGGTTTGCTACGAAACGCGAAGGAGGAGGTATATGATTATTGGTATTTTACTTTCTTGTTAGTAGTGTATTTTCATAGCTTACATTCTCAAGCACCCTATTACTTTTCGATCTGTTACCATTGATTTCCCAATTAGTGGTTTTATCCATTCTTTGTTTATTATTGTTTATTATTATTTCCTTTTCTATTCCTTATGGTCTTCTTTGGTTAACCTTCATGCTTTGGTTAGTGTCTTTGTTGTGTGGTGTCTTGTGGTGTATGCTGCAGTTATAAAGCAACAATGAAACTATGCGGCTCATCCTGTCTTTGATCTCCTCGGTGCTTGGTGTTTAGTAGTTCTGATTTTTCTATTCACTCGTAATCTATAGAAACACAAGCACTAATCATTAGTTTATCATTTTAGTGTCATGGGACAACCAATCCGGAAAATATATTTATTTATTTCCTTTTGCTAAAATAACTGCTTTGTAGGAAGTTAATCATTTATTTATTTTTTCTTTCTTTTATTTTAGTCAATCATTTTATGATCTAATTATTTCTTTCTGATTATTGTTATTTTTTAACCTTGTTGTCAAAATTTTAGCTTCTCGAGTGAAGTATGAAGTCAAAATAAAAAAACCTTCAGGACGTTTTTCTCACGTTCAAAATTTTCATTCAGAGCATTCTCGTAGCCCATCTTCCGGAAGCCATAACTTTTGCTCCCGAACTCGGAATGACTTCATTTTTTTTTTAACGGAAAGGTATTGAAAAGATCTATGCAATGAAAAAATAATTTTTAGATTTAGACTTACAGAAAAAATTTGGTTTCATTTCTTCTAACACCTGTCTTTTTAACAAAAAAAAACAAAATTATAGTTTTATTTATTTATTTATTTTTAATTTTTATTTCACGAAACATCCTCACACGTATGCTCTTTCCTCGCACTTCAAAAGTGATCTTGGAAATCAGAAACGTGAGGCCACTCGAGCTCTAGAAAATAATTTTTATTTTTAATTTTTTGCCTTACATTTAAATTTTCCACGAAACACTTCTAGGTAACGTTTTCACCCTCTTCTTTCATCATTTTTTCTTTTTTGTGAAAATAATCATTATCACTATTTCGCAATCATGATTAATTGCAATAATTATTAATATTTAAAAAAAAACTATTCCAATTGTATCCGCGTATGCTCTTTTCTTTGCGCCTTGGCGATCTAGAAAATCGAAACGGTCACAATTTTTTTAGTTTCTTGTTCTAACATCAGGATCCTCTAGTTTTTTTTTTTTTTCAAGCTGTCATTTTAATAATTATTTTCCTTTGTCATATTCTTAATATTTTTTTGGTCATTGGTTGTGTATGCTCTTTTCTGCGCCTTTGAGCGATCTCGGCAAATCAAAAACAACCACGATCACTTTTCTAACATTTCATTTGCGGGATAACTACTAATTTGTTTTACTCGTAGAACCAGCGTTCTTTGGAATATTGTCAAAAACAAAAACAAAAACAAAAACAACAAAAATCCCACAAAAATACCACCATTTAAAGACAATTGTTGAAACAAAAAAAAAAACAAAAAGTACGCTCAGGTACGTAATTATTTTTGCTAGTGATTTATTTCAAGTTGGAAAGAACCACGCGTTAATCACTTTATCATATTGTTTTTGCGTGCGTAGACAAGGTGGATTTCATCACCACCAAAGCTACACCGGTGACGTGGACTTGACTACCACGCACCAACAGCATTTGCATCTGCATTGCACTTTGAGACCTAGTCTCATCACAGCGTTCGGTATTTACCTCGCCGCTACTCTTCACTTACAGTAATGCATGCCGTCAGTGCGGCGCATGCGAGTCACGCCTAAATAGGCTGTAACAACGAAGCTCGGCATCGTCCTGTAAATTTTCGGGAGTTATAAGGACACCATACACATTCATCCCTCCATCACCTTCCACCTTTTCACAAAACCTGTTACGACGTGGTGATTCACTCAAAAGGAAAAGTAAGAATTGGTGAGTCTCCTCCAGGTGCTCTAAGGGTTCCCATTACCACCGTCCCCGTCACGAATTAGGTATATCAGGACTAGGGTATATCGAGGACGCATCTTCTTGGAGTAATAAGAGCCTGCATCCACCATTTCACAGCATACTTGTATGATTGCATGAAACAATGATCATTCCCGAAGGATCTACCTCTTAAGCCAAAATAATTTGATACACATGACTGCTTGCTGTTTGTAAACAAAATAGTTTAGCATTGTTTTTATCATAAAACTTGGCTAATATCAATGTGTTTATTGTAAAATTCAAATCCTAATCGTGTTCCACAACACCATTTCTCGACCGATTCAATACCAAGCGAAAACATCCAAACAATCCAACAACACAGACCAAAACATCACACCAATTTCATTAGCTCACTTTAGCCAATAATACATCTGTCATAGCTTGTCTTCAGCTATATCCAATAGATATTGAGTGACTTGCGTTCACTCCTTATCTCATCAATTGTCAGAACATTCTTTCTAGCTTGTTTCAAGCTATATCAAAATGACATTGAGTGACTTGTTTGAGTTCACTCATTATTTCATCAGCTGTCGAGTTTAACAAAATCCCATCCGACACAAATCCCTTCAAAAATACATCTTCCTATCAAAAATCCAGAGCTTGTTAAAGCCAAACCAATCAACATATTCATCATAGCTTGTTTGAGCTACATCCCACTTGTATTGAGTACCTTGTTTGAGTGTACTCCTTACATTTTCGTCTGTTAAGCTTGTTTAATCCAAACCAATCAACATATTCGTCATAGCTTGTTTAAGTTATATCCCACTTGTATCCCGAGTAGCTTGTTTGAGCTTACTTCTTATAGCCTTACTTGTTAAAACTCAATTAAGCCAAAACAAAGATCACAATCAATAGGTTGATTTCTTCATCGCACCTTTCTTCATTTTCCCTCTCTTTCAAACATGATGAATTCACGAAAAACATCACACAATGAGCTATTAGAACAAATTAATAAGATGACAACACAACTCTCTCATATGGCTACCCAAATCAGTGAGCGATCACCCAAAAGCCGATCATACAACCTCACGAAGAAATCAGTTCACGTAAAGTCCAACGTCAGTTTACCCCCCTTGGAGAAAGTCTCTCTAGTGTTTTTCATCAACTAAAAGAGGCTAAACTGATAAAATATCCAATTACAAAACCCTTTGTCAAAGGGGAAGCTAAGCCATGCTGGTACAAACCTAACACATACTGTGACTTTCATCGCATTGATGGTCATCACATAGATAAATGTGTACGATTTAAGAATTACGTCCAAGACTTAATTGACGATGACATCATCTCTGTAGAACTTGATGACAATGCTCTTGCAACCAACGACACATCCAATACCACAACTTTCCATGAAGAGCTGACTACTGTCGAAACTCCTATATATACTGAAATTCCACGAGATCATGACGACAACAGTCAAGACTCTCTAATTCCAAACCAATCGATATCTTCTTCAAATTTCCTTCCATTAGTTCAAACATACATTGAACCTGTTTTGGACAACAACATTCTTCCAACATCTACTGAGCACTTGAACTTATTTCAAGACTCTCTTTCAGCCCAAACATATATTGAACCTGTTTTGGATGACAACATTCTTCCAACATCTAACGAGACCTTGATCTCATTTCAAGACTCCCTTTCAAACCTTGATATTACTGTAGACACTACAGACGAGGTTCCATCAACAGGTACCATTAAGTTTGATTCTATTCTTCCAATATTGGCTCTTATGCCTAACATCTCTAGCCTTTTTGTCGAAACACAACCACATCAAGTTTGGACACTTGCAACAATGCAACCTGTCATGACCATCATACTTTCAACGATCGATCTTGCAGGCATCTCATCACTAATGATTCTCACCTATCAAGACTTCTATGTGCATATATTTTACGAGGTATGTATACCTAGGAATATCTTTATGCCACCTTTTCCATCTTTAATTTTGAATCTATCGTCAAATCAATTAATTCATGGACAAACAGAAGCAAAAAATCAAACAATGCAAACTGAGGCCACTCCCTTCTCCCTTGTTTATGGTGGGGAAGATATTTTACATGTCAAGGTTGAATTCCCATCCTTTAGAATATCCCTCAAAGACGTAATCAATAAAGATTATTATCAACATTCACGCCTTAATGAACTCGAACTTCTTGATGAAAAACGACTTAATGCCCTAGATCATCTTCAAGTATATCAAAATCAGCTACGACATAGCTACCATAAAAAATTCAAACTTAGAAAATTTAAGGTCAATCATTTCATTCTCAAAGAAAATCGAAAGAACACACCCAAAGAACGAGACAAACAAGACAAATTTGAGCCCAACGAAATCATAGATAAATTTGGCTCTGGAGCCTATAAATTGGCCACTTTGTAGATGGTCAAAATCTTGATGAACCAATGAATGCATTCCATTCAAATAAATTTTATTCTTGAAAGAACTCTATATTCCAGGATACAACATGTACATTGTTCCTTTTGTCTTTCTTATCTCCGAATAATTTAAATTTATTCATTTCCATTGGCAGATATTTTCTTTATCAAAATCACATCTTCATATTTATCATCATGAGACAAGTGCTAATATAAATCCTATTAAGTTTGTGAGCATCATACTTCTTCCACTTTCAGTCGCTTTCCTCTATGGTCATACCTAGAAGCTTACTGATGGTAATATATCCCCTTCTAATACATTCTCTCTTTCATAACAAAGCTCTAAACTTCGTTACCTAGTTCGTTTGGTCGTCCATCTCAGTCTTCGGTGTTGAACCCTTGCGTCTTACTAGTCGTGTGGGGCTGAGATTGGGGGCAGATGTTTCTTCCCAAATACAAAGAACTATTGTAAAAAAATCCATCAATTCAATAACTTATGAATAATTCATTGTCACATCTTTCGTCCTTCATAGTCTTTGGTGTTGAGCCCACATTTCTTACTAGTAGTGTGAGACTAGGAATGGAGGAAGATGCCCTTACTCGTCTACGTCTTGTCTTCGGTGATAAACCCTTGCCTCTTACAAGTGGCATGGGGCAAAGCGTAGAGGGTCATTCTCATACAAGCATTGCAAAATATTCCAAAAAAAATAAAATAAAACAAAGCAAAAAAAAAAAAAAAAAAAAGACAAAAAGGAATTCACTCACCTATACTTTGCCTTTGGTGATGAGCCCTTGCTTCTCACTAGTAGCATGGGGCAAGGCATAGGGAGTCATTTCAAAAATACAAAATCTTACAGTGCTTACAAATTATAGAATCCCCAAACACGTAATTTAGATGCCTAAGTGAAGAGAGAACTATCCCTTAACCTCATATCTTATCAATCAACAAGCCACATAACTGTCTAAGTCTAGCATGTGACTCATAAAGTGAAAGTTATTTTTGAAACCGGTTCAGTACCATTATGAAGAATGGAGTCACAATTTCCCAAAGGGATTGTTGTTAGCATTTGTCTCTATATTCATTATCTACCTCCTACGTCCTTCTTGATTCTTGGTGATGAGCCCACACATCTTACTAGTTGTGTGGAGTCAAGAATGGAGTTGGAATTCTTTTCATCATATCATCACCACCATATCATGCCAATGGAAAGTGAATTTATGTTATTTTGAGCATAAGTTACAATGCGGAACACGGTACATCGTCTCTCAAAATAAGTCTTCCGCACTCTGTCCATAAATTGTCAATCACAATGTAAAAATCAAAAAACATTTGAAAATCGTAAAAAAATCCAAAAACATTTGATAATCGTCAAAAATCCAAAAACATTTGAAAATCGTCAAAAAAATCCAAAAACATTTGAAAATCGTCAAAATCCAAAAACATTTGAAAATCGCCAAAATCTAAAAAAAAATCAAAAACAATGTAAAAATCCAAAAATCCAAAAACATTTGAAAATCGTCAAAAATCCAAACACAGTGTAAACATCCCAAAAATTCAAAAACATTAGAAAATCTAAAAAAATCCAAAAATCCAAAAACAAAAACATTAGAAAATATCCAAAATACAAAAACATTTGCAAAATTTTCAAAAGACCAAAAACATCCACAAAATCGTAAAAACTCAATAAGCAACACAGTTCATCCTTTGAACTATTATCCCAAACGAATGGTCCAACCACCTTATGACTACCAATTTCAAACCACTTCTCCTCGCGTGAATCCTCGCTTGGGGAAAATCCGGCTCTCATTGTTTCCTTGTTTGAGGAGACTGACCCAATCCCTTGTACCCCTGCTTGGGGGCACATCTAATCAATCATCACTGTGGAACACGTTAGGGACATGTTTACTGGTTCTTGTGTTGCATTATTAGTGGCAAATTATTAATTGCTTTCTTGTATCTTGATATATTACAGGGGCATCTTGATTTTATGTATCCTGGTGTTCTCTCGTAATATTCTTATGTTATCGATTGCATGTCGATCTTGGGGCATCATACTTTCTTGATGGCCTCTCGCATGCTCTCTTCCATTCATATATCGTCTTCGGGGCATCAAACCTTTTTGATGGCCCCTGTCTATGCTATCACGCATATTACAGTCTAGTCATCCTGATCTTTTATATCACGATGCATCCTGTTATGTGCTATATTAAAATTAAGATACTTTTCGTCACGTGAGTATCTTCCTGCATGATCAACATCTTACTTTGCACCCCATCCATTCACCCATACTAATGCATTCTCCAGTTTACGAATCCTACTTGATCACTGTTGCAGTTTGCGAATCCTACTTGACGATCTTTCTCAAGTAGCATTCACTATCCAGCAGCTCCTTCTCCCCCACCATGATCACCATGTATTTGATCCATTCATTCTCACTTCTCATTTTTACTCCTCCGCCGCTTATACCCATATTACCCTTCTCACCATTCCTGTCCCCTCTCACCCATTGGTATTCTTTCCTTTCACCCGTTTTCTTCCCGCTTGACAATCTTACTTAATAACCCCTTCTATATGGAATCCTCAGTGGAGGTTTACCCTCTCCCTAAGATCTTCCCGCTGTAGAAGCTTCTTCACCACATGCCCTCTCATCAAATAACCATCACCACCAAACACATCTTCCAACTCCACCTCTTCTACTTCCCATTCCCGCATCATTACTCTCACCACGTGGGCATCCCAATTAAGGATTCCCCTCACACTCTCCACCCTCCACTACATATATTCCTTCATCCATTCATGTTATACTCCTTTGTGTCCTTTATTTCTTATTATCACCTCATCTCATATCATATACCACTTCGGCATACCTCACTCACTCTTTTCTCATCCTTCCCCAAATCCACCTTATGCCTAGGTCATCCTACTTACACGCTCTCGTAGTATGGCAAATTCACTTGAGGGTTCCCCTTCAGTCCATTTTGTCATACCCTATTCCCACCAACTCTAACATCATCCTTCTTCCTCAGCTTGGCGATCTTACTTAACCATCCCAGCCGCATGGCAATCTTACTTAAGACTTCTACTTAAGGTTGATCTGTCCTGTGGCCTTCCCCCATCCCATCATATTTCGCCCATCTTATTTCTCCCACCTCTCATCGTGATCATCTTCTTCACCCTACCATTCCACCCCTATTCCCAATATCATTTTGTCTTTCTCTTTGCATATCATCCCTGCCGGTTGGGTGACCCTACGAAACTTCTCCAGCAGTATGACGATCTTACTTAAGAGATTCTCTTAAGCATGACATGTCATCTTACACTCGCCCATCACTCTCCAATCTCACCACCATATTTCCTCTTCATTCCCCATCATCACATCTTTTTACCACCACTATCACCCTCCTCTGCTTGGCAATCTTACTTAACCACTCACCCAAAGATGGCGATCTCACTTAAGAGTCCCTCTTAAGGATGATCTGTCTCCTTGCCTTTCCCCATCACTACCCACCCTTCACCCTTCATTTTTTCTCGGCATTCCCCATTATCACATCCTTTCACCTCCTTTTCGATTCTCGCAAACACCACTTCTCGCTTGACCATTTGTCATCTCCAGTTTTGCTCACATGGCAATCTTACTTAACCACTTCCGTCACATGACAATCTTATGTTAGGGTCCTCCCTACACTTAACTTGTCATCGTGAACTTCTCCCCCGCCTCATTCTTAGTTCACTTTATCGATCGTTTCTTCCACCTGGTATCTCCTATTACCCACTTTTTCCTCCTACTATTATCCTTTCTCCACACATCTTCTTACAACATACACCTCATCTCTTCCACCTACAATCACATTCTTTTCCCCATTTTTCCTTCCTTCTCCATCATTTTCTTTGTTATCCTCTTCTCTCTCCCACCCCTCGTCTTATTTTACTTCCTCTATATCATCTTCTTCCCCTTTTTCCATCACGTTTCCTCCTTACATCCCCATCGATAACTTTGGTTGTTCGGGCGTTATCCTGTCTTTTTATCATCCCACTCTCCATATGCATCTCCATACGGCCTGTTCCATATTCTTTTCCTTGGTCTTCCTCGCAATGACGTGATTCCTTCAATCTTCTCCTTGTATTCGTTCTATCTTCCTTTCTTCTCCCTAATTTTCACGTTTCTTCTGACCACTTCCCCTTTTTTCTACCACCCCTACCTTTTTGTTCATTCTGTATATGTTTCTCTTCCTTTCTCTCCTCTTTTTCACACTTTCCTCGCCCCTCATAGTTTCTTTTTTTCTCCGTTCTACTTCTTCTTTTGTCCTCTTTCCATTTCCCTCCATTTCACCCCCTACTCCCACCTCGTTTTCTCCTTCTTATTTATCCTTTCCCATTTCCTCCTTTTCTTCACTCTCTCATTTATTTCACTGCCACGTATCCCTCTTTACTATCTCTGTTGCTTCCTTCATTTTGCACATCTCTCTATTTCATCCCTTCACCCTCTACTCTGTCATTTTCCTCTTTTTTTCCTTGTTTGTCCTTCATCATTCCCTTCTTCCCATATCATCCCTCTCTCTTATTTCTACCTCTTTCATTCCTTTTTTTCCCCTCCCCTATCTCCCTTACTCTTCTCATAATCAACCCCCAACCCTATCCATTCCCTTTTCTCTTTCCCACACACCCTCACACCTAGCATTCAAGGTCGATTGAATCCTTCCTCCATTTGCATCATGCGGTCATTCCAGTCTCTTCCACTCCATTACCGTCCTCTTCTCCACCAAATCCATTTCCCTTCTTTTCGAGAGTTTTGTCGTATATTTCATTCTCGTCAATCCTCTCGAGGGGGCATCACCACATCTATCCATAATCACATCTTCTCATGACATTTTTGTCTTGGAGGATACCATGACATCCGTCACTCACCACTTTCTATTCTCCCCAACAAACATTCACTCTACCTTTTAAAAAGTAGATTGAATTCTTCCCCCATACCGTCTACTTTCTTTGAAAGGACACTACTTTCATAGTACCCTTCCAAAGAGGGGCAAATGTAGACACCCCAATTTCACATCTATCCTAAATCAATTAATTTCCCTTCCTCATTTCCCACAAAAATACACTTCGAATTAATCAAATATAATTTGATTAATTATCCATTTCCAAATCTAAAAATAATCTAATCCTCACAACATGTCATTATTCTCCATGTTTTTCCACTATTGAATTAAAAATTCAAATTCAAATCCTCACCCACCATTCGTGGTCCCCACTCACCTAAAATCCTCCACTTATGAATTAAAAATATAATTCAAATCCTCACCCATTCTTCGTGGCCCCCACTCACCTAATCTTGCCCACATTTTCAAACCATCCACCTAATCTTGCCCACATTTTCAAACCACCCACTTAATCTTGCCCACATTTTCAAACCATGATTACTTAAATTAATTTAAGCTAATCACTCCCTCAGGCTATAAATACAACCTTACCCCTCCCCTCTAAACATACGGAGAATAAGCTTTCATGCCATATCTAAGTTCTTGCATCCTTTGAGC
Organism: Taxus wallichiana var. yunnanensis; assembly: GCA_018340775.1. Lineage (NCBI taxonomy): Eukaryota > Viridiplantae > Streptophyta > Pinopsida > Cupressales > Taxaceae > Taxus > Taxus wallichiana. The sequence goes on from CM031235.1 coordinate 193,355,962, forward strand.
AAAGAACATCATTACGCCTTGTCCTAATGCCAAAATAGCCTCATAATCCTTTTTCCCATCCAAAGAAAGTAAGAAGATCGTTGTTGCAGGAAGGTCTTGCTCCGTCTTGAAGAAAAGCACCTACATATCACAAAATCGTGGGCTCAATCCAAGTTTCCTAGCCCATTCTCGAGGTTTGCTACTAAACGCGAAGGAGGAGGTATGATTATTGGTATTTTACTTTCTTGTTAGTAGTGTATTTTTCATAGCTTCCTTTCCCTCCTACATTCTATAAGTAGGAGAAGAACCTCGTGTTAATAAGAATCATAATTTGTAAGCAGCAATCTTGTGTTCTAAACTTTGTGTTGAACCCATGAGAGCAACTTGGAGCAAAGGAATTCAAAGGAGCGGGTTTCTGGAGAACTTTGTGTCATGGTGCACTGTGTTTCTTGCTTTTAATCTTAGATCTCTTAATAGACTTTGTGTTATTTTAGATTTGGATCTAGAATTGCCTTTGTTTTATAATTTTGTGTGTTCATATCTATTAAGTTTCTTCTATGTGCATGTAATTAGCTCTGCTATCTACTAATTGGGATGCACATCTTCCCCATTTCTTCTCTGTATTTCCTTTACTTCCTTCTTCTATAAAATACTTCCTTTCTTGAACAACTACTTACTTGCTGCAGAACTTCTTAGTTATGGTTCATGAACTAAGTGGTTAAAGTAAAACCCCTGATAGATAATAACACATTTTTATTGACAAATCTGACATGGGAGCCTCACCGGTTAAATGAGGGAGATTTATCTCATGATTGCCTAGGTTTTGTGCTATGCAGAAAATCTAGCCAACAGTTTTTGGTGACTTCACTAGAGAACAACTATCTTTGCAGATCAAAGCTTATCTATTGAAGATTGGAGTGTTTTCCATACAAATCTCAACTTGGCTGAATGTCCATTCACCCGATCCATGAAGGCACAAGGAAGGACTTATCATTTCTTCCGACAGTAGGAGAAATTCAATTTCAATAATCTTCCTCAAGTTAGAAGTCGCATATCTAGTCTCTCACCGGGAAGGAGAGTGCACACCCATCTAGATCCGGATCGTATTCGGCATAATATGGCAGATGGAATTATTCATGAAGTCTATTCTCAAAGAAGACGCGCTCCTTTCATGATGCAGAATCATCCACTTGCCCCACTGCGGTGCCTGTTCCATGGGGTGCAACCTTTGGACCTCTGAATTTGACTCCACCTATGCATGATCTACCTAAGGAGATGATAAAGAATTTTTAAGTTCTTTGGAGATGGAAAGTAGAATCCAGATGACCACTTGGCTACATTTTTCATATCCTGTGGAGTGCTTGCAATAGAGCATGAAGATGTCTCAGTCAGGATCTTCATTGAGACTCTACACGACTTGGCTGGAGAATGGTTCTATCGGCTAGCTCCTGGCACCATAACCAACTGGGCGACTATGTGTGAGCAATTTATGAAAAGATTCAAGCCTGTAGAGGATGCTAGCACGTTGATCACCCAACTGACGTAGTTGAAGAAAGAACCAAGTGAGAACATGTGGGACTTTATTGCAAGGTTCCAAAGGATTTTATATAAAATCTCCACTTTTGCCGCATTGAGCAACGAAAATCAAAAGACATTTTTTATAAATGCTCTATTGCCCGAAGTTGGATATCAGCTAAGAAGGGCAAGACCTGTAAGTCTACTTGAAGCACAAAATGTTGCCGTGGAAGTTGAAGACGACTTGATCATGGCCGGAAAACTCAAACAACCATCTCACAAGGGTGACGACACTTCTTCTAGTACATCTGATCCTTTGTTGCGGAAATTGGCTAATGATATGCTTTGTAGATCAAGAAGCAAATCTCTCAAGCGGGGGAATGCAACCCCTCAAGAATAGCTCCTACCCGGACCTTTAATGGTCAAAATTAAAATCAAAACCAATAACAGACTTTTTTTGCTGCCCTGCACAACAATTGTGAATAGAAGGCTGCTCTAAGGAATAACTTGGAAACTAATGAAGAGGATCTTGGCATTGATGAATCATTCAACGATGAAGACTTTATAGATCCCACTGAAACTCCAATATTGGTTACCTAGAGTATGAATCTTACGAGGGCTATTATGAATCTTTTGAATATTCTGATGGTCACACTTTTACTATTTTCACAAGGTCTCGAGACACGCCAAAATATCAAAGCATCCACAAGCGGCCAAAGAGAAAGAGAAGATCCTGGCTCTGAATGTTACTATCTTGAAATGAGGTAGCACTCTTCCTTCTTCATTAGTGCCTAAGGATAAATATTTAGATTCTTTCAATTGCGAAAGGGCCAACACACATCCTGCTGAAGCAAGTCAAACTTTTGACATCATTGATCACATCAAGAGGAACAAGGTCCAAATGTCAGAAGCTGAGTATTTGAGAGCATTTCCTGATCAACTAAATAGATTGGTCAAATATGTGCAAAGTAATGGTCCCAGCCCAACAAATAATACTTCACGGGGTATCTTGTCAAGCCCAAAGAATACTCCCCCTTCAAATAATGTGGCTGCAAGTTCTTCTCCTTCTACCTCTTCTCCTGCTACATCAAAAAGGATTGAGCCATTTTATGTGTCACTGCTTATCAATGGACACAAACTTAGCAATTGCATTTTGGACTCTGGAGCTTCTGATAATGTCATGCCTACCAAAGTTGCTGATGCCTTGGGTCTCACATTGACAAAAACCATCGGAAGATGTTATTCAATGGAAAGGCAAGTCCCTCTTGTGGGGAAAATCAAAGATGTGCAGGTAGTACTTGCTTCTTTTCCAGATAAAAGACTGAAAATGACTATCCTTGTAGCAGACATTCTAGTCTCTTATGGCATGCTTTTGAGTAGAAATTTCTGCAAAGAGTTGGGTGGAGAGGTCAAGATGGATTGGTCTTGTGCACACATACCAATCAAAGGAGTAAATCAGAAGCTGGAACCTAAGAAGAAATCTAAGTACACAGTATCAAAGTCTGAGGATCCTAGATCTCAGATCTTGTTTTAGGAATCGGATCACAGAGTCTATTATCTAGAAATGGATAAAGAAGATGTTCAACCGGTGATTCAAGAGCCGCATCAACTTGACAACAAGATTTGGACTCTGGAATTTGATGGCAATTGTTGTTCATTTGGATCAGGGGCAGGGCATGTTCTTATCTCTCCTAAAGGGAAGGTGCATGCACACTCCTTCAAATTGATGTTCGAAAATACTAACAATACAATTGAGTATGAAGCGTTGTTGTTAGGCATGGAGCGAGAACAACAATAGGAATTAAATTATTACATGCAAATGGAGATCTGAGCTGATCGTGAAGTAGATAAGAGGCCTCTACAAAGTCAAAACAGACAAACTGCGGCACTATAGAGATCAGGTCTACTCTGTTATCCTAGATTTTTCAGCTTTCTCGGTATCTTACATTCCGAGAGAACAAAATTCAAGAGCTGATTCGCTTGCAGTGACTACAGCCTTGTTGAATCCGGATCAGCCTCCTACATTCTTTAGATAGGGAGACTACAAGGTGGAGATGGTCTTTCGCCCAAAGGTTCCTTATAACGTCCAGCAACGGAAGGTTTTCAACGATGACACGCAGATTGTTGTGTTTCTCCAATAGAAGGACAACTTTGAAGAAATCTACTATGAGGGAAACAATTCACCTCCTAAGCAGACTACTGTCGAGAAATGGATGCGAGACGTCTTAGGAAGTCAGGAGATTATCTAGCTAAAGGGAAATAAAATTCCCAAAGGCTTGGTATCTCTTGAGGAAATGTTTGATAAGCATGATCAGATGCTTAAGAAAAATGAAGAAAGTGGGGAAGGTTCTTCCTCCGACACACAATTACTAAATTTGAGAGCCGGAAATGATCCCAAATTAGTAAATCTGGGTAAGTGTTGCTCAGAGGCCGAAAGAGAAGATTTTATTGAGCTTCTTAAGAAATATATGGATGTTTTTGCCTGGTCTTACCAGGATCTAAAAACATATCAGCCTGCGGAAGTTCAACACTACATCCCACTTAAACTAGAATAGAAGCCTTTCAAGCAGAAGCTGCGGCGGCACAACCCTACCATTTCGAGAACCATCTTTGCAGAAATCCAAATGCTGCTAGACACAAAGATTATCTATCCCATACATCATTCCAAATGGTTGGCCAACATAGTTCCTGTGAGGAAGAAGAGTGGCGAAATTAGGCTGTGCATGGATTTCCGCAACCTTAATCAAGCTTCTTTAAAAGATAACTACCCCATCCCCATCATGGATCACACTCTACATGTGGTCACTGGATCTGAGATGCTTTCTATGCTTGATGGATTTTTAGACTACAATCAAGTCAAGGTGGCCGAGGAAGATCATTACAAGACAGTGTTCATCACACCTTGGGGAACCTTCGCTTACCAGAAAATGCCGTTCGGCTTGATTAATGTTGGTGCTACATTTCAAAGAGCTATGGATCTAGACTTTTCTCATCTCAAAGATATAAGCATAGTTGTGTACCTGGATGATCTAACAGTATTTTCCAAAGATAGAAGTACACACATTTCAAACCTAGGAAGAGGTTTTCATGCAATGCCACAAGCATGGTATTTCTTTGAATCCTAAGAAATCCATATTTGTTGTAACAGAAGGGAAACTACTAGGGCACATTGTTTCCAAAGAAGGAACAAAGATAGATCTAGAACGTGTCAGATCCATTCACACATTGCCTTTACCCACATCTAAAAAAGGAGTTCACTCTTTCTTTGGAAAAGTCAATTTTCTCGGGGATTCATTCTCGACTTTCTTGAGCTAACCCATCATATTTCAAATATGATGAAGAAAACACAACATTTTAAATGGAGCAGTGAAGGGAAGGAAGCTTTCGAGAAAATTAAAGAAGCCCTGTCGAAAGCTCCAGTCTTGGTTTCACCCGACTTCAGTAAGGAATTTATTCTTTATTGTTATTCCTCCGAACACACCATGTCAGCAATACTAATGCAAAAAAATCAAGAGGATGCAAAAGCTCCTATTGCTTTCATGAGCACGCCCCTTAAAGCCTATGAGTAGAAATACACTCCCATCGAAAATCACGCATATGCAAAGTGGTGAAGGCATACAAAACATTCGAGTATTATATTCTTTCCTAGCACACTTTGTGGTTTTGGTTCCAGAATCTTGCAAGTTAAATCTATCCTCACTCAAGCGGAGTTAGGATTGTTGAGAGGAACATGGGTGACAAAGGTTCAAGAATATGACTGGATATTAAACCAACAAAGCTGGTTTGAGGAAGAGGTCTGTGTGAATTAATGATGGAGATGAAAACATCGTCGAGTGCTCAAGTGATCAAGATTAAATAGATGAAGATTTACCTGCAGTTTTTTATAGATCTGGTAGAGGAGTGGTACAGTAACATTGCCTACTTTCTAACGTATGGAGAATGCCCAGATCAACTTTCCAGAAAAGAGAAACAAACTATCAAACTGAAATCCAAATATTTTGTTCTTTGGGATAATGGTTTGTCTGAGGGGAATTGATGGCGTATTTCTCGAGATGCGTGGATAAATCTCAACAGGATCAGCTACTACAATAGTTTCATGACATGGCTTGCGATGGTCATTTCTCAGCTGAGTCACTACACACAAGATCCTCAGAGCAAGGTATTATTGGCCAACCCTTTTTCAAGATCTTTGCAGTTAGGTAGCTAAGTGTCAAGCATGCCAACATTTTGTTGGGCATGTGAAATTGCCCGCATTACCTCTAAAACCCATTGTGATTGAAGAACCTTTCCAACAGTGGGGAATGGATTTTATTGGAATGCTTAACTCGGCCTCTAGTGCTGGTCACCATTACATTCTGGTAGTTATTGATTATTTCAGTAAGTGGGTAGAAGCTATTCCTGTGAAGAATGCCACTTCCGCCGAGGTGTGCAGTTTTATAAAAGAAAACATTATTGTCAGGTTTGGCGTGCCCAACAAAATTGTAGCAGACAACACTCTGAATCTTTCTTCTGAGGAGCTTGTGGAATTATTTTACACTTATGGGATTTAGGTGGTTCATTCCTCAAACTTCTATTCACAAGGGAATGGTCAAGCTAAATCTAGTAATAAAAACTTAGTAACTATCGTGCGTGCAAGCTAATGTAACGGAAAATCAAAGGACTTGACATTAAGAGTTGATTGATGCATTATGGGCCATAGAATCACACCAAAGAGGGCATAGGCATGTCCCCATTTCAGCTGTTATATGGTAAAGACTCAGAGCTACCTCTTACCTTGGAAATGCCTACCCTACGACTTTCTAAGGCCCTGGAGGATTCCACATTCACAGATGATATTGATAAAAGAATCATGTACCTGACTGAACTGAGGGAAGTACAAACTCAAGTTGCAGATAGGTTGATAGAGCATCAAAGGAAGGTGAAAGTCATCTTCAACAAAAATTTAGGGAAAGAAAGTTTGAAGTCAATGACTGGGTCCTTTTATGGGACAAAAGAAGAGAAGCAAAAGGAATGCATGGAAAGTTTGATTCACTATGGAAAGGGCCTTTTGTGATCAAGAGGATCATCGGGGCAGATAGCTTCATTCTTGCTCATCAGGATGGAGTTGAATTACCATTGCCTTTCAATGGGCAACACTTGAAGTTGTTCCGGACATGAGAAGCAAGGTAAAACCTGTATGTACATAAATAAAACTTTGTTTGTTTTTCCTTGTTTTGTTTTTGTTTTTGTGTTGTGTTCTGCTTTATTTGCTTCGACCCGGTGCCCAAAGGATAAGATACGAAAGCAGATGTCTTTGGGATCTCATCTTTTCCCTTTGTCATTCTGACAAGAGAAAAAGATGTCCACGATGGCAAGCCGACTAGTGTCACCCGATTTCATTCAAATCTATGACTACCCTATCCGAAAAAATTTCATACTTTTAAAATAATGGGTCATTTTGTGTTTTTATTGCCTGAAAGTTCTTGTATTGCGTCAAGATATTCCCAAAGAGCCATATTAGCCTTTTTCGCCAAATACCTAGATGCCCAAAATTGTTATATTCTATCGTCGGGATTTGTCTACGGGAAATTTGTATTTAATTATTTTGAGTCTTGTTTGAGGCTATTTGCACTCTGTTTTAACTCTGTTATGATCGAACATGTCATTATTCCTATGTACCAAAAGGGTTTTAACTTGGAATAAGTTTTGAGCTTTATTTGTGACTTTTGGCAATTTTTCATGTTTTTGTGTTGTCCCGTTTCGTTTTCTGTGAAATTTCTCTAGAACAATTCCTTTGCCGAGTAAACCCGATTTTTGGCTTGGAGCAACTGGAAAACATATACGCACGTTATGCCCGGAGGAAGTCGCCATTAGAGGTCTGGATCACTGGGAAAAAGTGAAGTCGTGTGGAAAATCCTCGCGGGGTTGGGCGCATTTTTGGAAAACAAAGGATTTAAGCTGCAATGGGAAAAATACAAGCAGCAGGCAAGATGAGAATTTTGTGTACCTGCTGCAGGTACTTTTTCCCATGACATTACATTCACTTAAGCTACGGTGGGAAAGTTAAAGGTCGAGGCGGGCGGGAATTTATTGCCTACCTTGTAGGGTAAAAATTCCCATGATAAAATAAAAAGAAAGTGACTTAAGTGAAATCATGGGATTTTAGTGCACTTGCCTTACAGGTAAATAATCCTATTATCAAAATCAAATCACTTAAGTGGATCATGGGATTTTAGTGCTGCGCCTTGCGGGTAAAAATCCCATTATGAAAAATTCTTAAAAATAGAATTATATGTGCAAAAGTGCGACCCACCTTGGGTATATAATAATGCATTAAATAAATATTTGTTAATATTTATTCACCCAATTTTGCACCTAGGCTTGTAGAAAAGTCAACAAAGGGAAGTGGACATAAGGAATTTAAAATAGAATTCTAAAATTAAATAAATTTAATTTATTTAATGCAACCCCTTTTGAGAAGGAATTAATACTTTTAAAGTATTAAATGATTATATTAATTCCTATTTTCAAGATGTGGCTATGGTCAAAGCATACTATGAAGCTTAAGTGAAGTGAAGTGTGGATGATTAAATTGAATTAATTTAAATAATTGGATGGTTGTCCTTAAACATGCTATATTTAAAAGAGAAGAGATTGATTTTTAATTAATTAATTGCCTTTAATTGTTAGGTCAATTATTAATTATAGAATTGAGGGTTATATAAGCATGGGCAGCCATATGGGTGAATTATTTAATTCACGGTAAAGAATTGCAGCCAAGAGGAAAAGTACGCCCCCATTTGAAGAAGGATTTTGCTCGGCAAGGTGGCAACAAGGCTAAAAGCTTCCAGTTGGCACATGCTTTGAAGGAGGTTGATCTTTGTCTCGCATAATTGTTTGCATAGGTGTTACAGTGCTCGGTGTTTTTGAAAGGATTCATGCTCTCTTTATGTGTAAATTAAACACCAATTTTTGGGGCAAAGAGGCTTGAAAAGTGTAGATTTTTACAATTGAAATTCATTATTCATGCTTGGTGGCCATTTTTACCTAATAAATTACGAGAATTCATTACAGGTGCTTTACTGAGGAAAAGAAGCTTTTATCAATGTCTAATACATTGCATATATCCTCCGAATCAAGAATTGTCCGAGATCTGCACTAGTTTTGAAGAAATCCAAACAAGTAAGAAGAAAAAGAATTATTTAGATAAAGATAGACAAAGCCATGGAAAAGAGAGATGAAAAAGAAATCACGATGGAGTCATGCGTCACTTCCAAACTTGCGGACATAGGAGACACAAATCTAGGCTGAAACCTCTTTCGATTTGATTGATAGATCCGAGACGGAAAAGACTTCACTCATGTGTGTGGTTAAAAGCAAGTGGAATTATACGAGATGCAAGACTTTTCAATGTATAGCCCAATTGCTAGAGTTTGTTATGGAGTGCGCTAGATATTACCATCTTTCATCCAGATCAGTGCGTGATGCTACGGGAAAGACAATAATTCATTTGGATGCAGAGTTCATCAATTATTGTTTGAAGATTCCAGTGCGAAAGGTGGTGACTTCCATTAGTCTTCAGGATGCCGGCAGTAGGTGGGAGAAGCATAGAGCTGATTGTGTGAGCATAATGAATAGCCGATACATGAAGAAGCCTAGATCTCCTTCAAAGTTCCCGAGAACTCTTCTGCGGTCCAATTTGGTGTAGGAGGTAGATGATGTCGTCAAATTACTATGCAGGATGAATGGCGAGGCGAATGCTTACACTTTTTGTACATGGATGTATGCTTTCATCAAGACCATTGAAGTCAACAAGGTTGATTCCATAATCAATTGGTCGAAATTATTAGCAACAACATTGGTGAGCAACTCCGAACGTGAAGTGAACTTTCAGCTTCAAAATGACTTCCTACTTGGTGTATGCTGCAGCTTCACAAGGCATCTTTTCCAAGTTGGATAGATGTGGTGTTCTTTCTAAGGACCCCATTTTTGAGTGCTACCCATAGCTTACTGTACCTACGTGTGAGAAAGATTTCAAAGTGGTCAACGATGAATTCTTCTATGATTTCATTTATAGGCTAGACAAAGACTTGAAGGCCAATAGGGTAAGCAAGGAAGCGTGGGAAGCTGTGTCCAAGATTGGTAGTCTATTCATTTAATTTACAGATTTCACATACCTCAGGGTTACGGGTTTTTCTAGAGAACCAATAAAGATGCTCAGGTATCCGAATGATAGATTAACCGCCATGGAGCCGAAAGCGGCAACTTGTGGAGTTACACGACCTTCAGTCAAAGCAAGGCACAAGTCTACGGGCTTCTTCCTAATCACTGTGGGACATTATAGTTGCATTAGCATTCATAGAGCTCGGGGATGGAGATGCAAATGTTATCCAAGTATGAGTAAGATTTCTTCCCTGCACGGCTGAACTTCGATCCATTTGGAGTAGCTAGGAAGACAATCTCCCAAGAGTATGCACATGTGCCTTCATTAGAAGATTTATTGATGAAGTGCAAAAGTGAGTACGAGGTTAGAAAGAGAGATTTCAGCAGGCTATCAGCAAAGCAAGTGTTCGACTTTGGACTAGCGTGGATACCTACGGATCTTAAAGATGATCGGAATGTAGTACTTGACACTTACCATCAAATGAGAGGAGATAAAGCCATACTGCAGAATAACGTAGGAGGCTGCAACACAATTGAAAAAAGGTCAGGAGCTGTGTTGGTGAATACTTCAAATTGGTTGCTGACAAAGGGATATTGCCTTGATGAAGCATTGATGAATCAAGTCATGGGTAACTTCGGCATAGGAGATTCCCTCAAGTGGAAGCACGGAGGAGAAAGCAACATGAAATTTGAGAAGTTGAAAGTACATAGAAGATCTCAATCAAAGGAGAGGATCACTTCTACGAGCATGAATTTAGCTCCGGTTTCTCTAGTATCTAGTACTTCACCAACTATTGCACCATGACATAATTCTTCCATGCCTCTCCGAATCTAGTGACATTTATCTTCTCCCCTCACCACTTCATTCAATGCCTCTTCTAGTGGATACGAGCTGCCGCTGGAGATGTATTGATTGTAGAAACAGCATTATCTTGGATGGATCGGTTTAGAAGGGGAAGCAGTGGAATTTGCGGTATCTTTCCGTTTGAAAATCTATAAATTTTTGCTTGAAGAGGATGCGAGGCACTTGAAAGTAGGGCGTCATCCTTACCCGACAATATCATTTCTTTCACCGAGGAGGATGTGGTCGGAGGTTTTACTTCATACGTGCGGATTGTCACAACTAAGGTGCCTAATTCCTGGAAGGGTCTCTTCGATGGTACAAAGATAATTGATAAAGCTACCAAGTCTTTCACGATGAATTCTATTAGTAGACCGGTGTGGCCAGCAGATAGACATTGTGAGGTTTGGGCCGAGCTTGGAAGATGTGGAAGCATGCATCAAAGTGTTGAATGAAGGGTTTCTACAATTCGGGATAGAGAAAGAAGAAGTGGCTAAAGCACAGATGGAAGGATGTTGAATTACATGTTCAACAAGTATATCCATATCGGGACAAGAAGAAGACATAAACATTACACAATTGGCATGACTTCTTCTATTCTTTCTTCTTCTATTTTCTATGTTCCCAGGATGAAATTGTAAAACTTCTAAGTTATTGGTTTCTAACCATTACTTAAAGTCATGTGGAACCATTCCATTAGTTAAGTGATACATGTGTCACTTAAGGAGGAGATAGTTGATGATGATTGTCAAATGTCATCTTTACTTGTTGTTTATGTTTTAGTTAAGTTTCGAGTTTTCCATTTGTACTTTCCCTCCTACATTCTATAAGTAGGAGAAGAACCTCTGGGTTAATAAGAATCATAATTTGTAAGCAGCAATCTTATGTTCTAGACTTTGTGTTGAACCCCTGAGAGCAACTTGGAGCAAAGGAATACAAAGGAGCAGGTTTCGGAGAACTTTGTGTCACGGTGTACTATGTTTCTTGCTTTTAATCTTAGATCTCTTAATAGACTTTGTGTTATTTTAGATTTGGATCTAGAGCTGCCTTTGTTTTATAATTCTATGTGTTCATATCTATTAAGTTTTTTCTATGTGCATGCAATTAGCTTTGCTATCTACTAATTGGGATGCACATCTTCCCCATTTCTTCTTTGTATTTCCTTTACTTCCTTCTTCTATAAAATACTTCCTTTCTTGAACAATTGCTTACTTGCTACAGAACTTCTTAGTTATGGTTCATGAACTAAGTGGTTAAAGTAAAACCCCTGATAGATAATAACACATTTTTATTGACAAATTTGACATGGGAGCCTCACCGGTTAAATGAGGGAGATTTATCTCATGACTACCTAGGTTTTGTGCTATGCAAAAAATCTAGCCAACACCTTATTACCAATATAATATTTCTAATTCCTAAACATGTAGACCCTACTTCTCTACTTACCCAACTTTGACATTTTAACATTGCCAAACCATTTATGATAAATATTTACTTTTACCACAACATTCCTATTGTACTTTTACTATTACCGTATTATACATTATTGGCGGCGGTGTACCGGCAGCACCGTTATCTTCTATCGGACACTAATACTAATTATACTTAACAACATCCTATTCCTAATACATACATTAATGAAATAGAAATTATGGAGGAAAATTTTAGTGTCGACATCTTCCCCCTTCCTAGCTTCTACTCCATCCTCGGAGTAGACTATTTTGGTGCTTGGAAAATCTTTAAGTTGTTGTGGTTGACCCATTTCGTAATGGGAGTTCCATCTAATTCTTCCAGTCGATATGTACCATTTTCATGCATAATCATTTTTTATAGGGCCCCATCCATTTAGGAAGAAATATTCTCTATCTTTTTTTTATTTGAATCATATACTAGAACCAAGTCATTCACATGAAATGGAGACCAACGGATATTTTGATCAAAGTTTTCCTTCGCATCATTTTATTCTTATAGCTTGTATCCTTCACTATTTCTCTCATTTCCTCTAGTAAATCAAGATGCACCAACCTTTTTTTACCGAATCACTTTCATCCATTCTTTCATTTTCATAACTCTCATAGTGGGAATATCAAACTCAATAGGAAGAACTAGATCAATGCCATAAGCCAACCCGAAATGGGAGTATCTTGTTGTTGACTTTGATGTTGCCCTATATGCCCACAATGCCGCATGAATCCTTTTATCCCACTTATGTACATGCAAGGCTGCATCTTTTTCTAGAATTTGACACAACACAAAATTTTTCGCTCCACTTGTCCATTTGTGCTTGGCTTGTATGTTGTTGCCTTCCGTGCTTAATAGAAAACTTATTAACTAGGGCTTCTACCACCTCATTAATGAAGTGGCTTCCTTGATCTTCTACAATTTCTAATGGACAACCGAATCTAGTGACAATGCGTTCATATATAAACCTTACCACTTCATCCATGGAAGTTGTTTTTAATGGCCTAGCTTCAACCCACTTGGTTAAATAATCTATGGCAACTACAATATACTTATTTTTGTGTGGGTAGTTAGAAGTGGACCTACAATATCTATTGCCCACTTTTCAAAGGGACCAAGTGGAAGAATATGGCATAATGGAGTTGATGAAGTCTTACGGTTACCATGTGTTTGAAAAATATCACATGTCTTACAATAATTATAACAATATCTAAAAAGAGTGGGCCAGTGATAACCTGCATCCAAGATCCTTCTTGTTGTAAGTTTTCCAGAGAATTATCCTCCACATGTATAATTGTGGAATTCTTCTATCAGCTCCTTCCCTTGATCATGTCTAACTACCCTCTTGTACTATCCATTAGATCCTATTTGAAATAATACTCCATGCAGAATAGAATATGGACGACAGTAAACTTAAGTAATCTTCCTCTTATTCTTTGCATTGGCACCATCAAAAACTTAAATTCATTCGAGATAATTCCAAATATCTATGTATTCACTAGGGATTGTGTCAAGGATAACAATGTTGTATTTGGGAAATCATCATCATCACAAGATGAACCTAAACCATCATAGGCTCGAGAGAGTGCATCCGCATTGACATGCTTCTTTCTGGCCTATCTATAATATCAAATTCAAATTTTTGTAGCAAAATTATCCATTTTGCTATCCTCCCGATGAGTTAGGCTTATTTACAATATATTTTAGAGCCTCGATAATGTTACAACTATAAATTTCTCCCTAGCAAGTAATTTCTAAACTTCTTTACAAAGAAAAATGATATCTAGAGCCTTTTTTCACATTACAGGTATAATTTACCTCAAAGATACTTTGCTCATTTGTTTGCTCCCAAAGTAAACTGGATGATCATTCCCATTTTCATCCTTTTGGTTAAGAGTATTTTCTAGTCTGCATCTAAGGTATCGATACAATGAATGGATTGCTCCAATTTGGATTCTTTAAAATAGGTGAAGACACCGGGGCTTCCTTCAGATTGTTCAAAAGCTTCATGCACCTTATTTTCTCGGTTCATAAGTAATATCCTTCTTCAAAAACCAGGTTAGTGGCTATGAAATCTTTAAGAAATTCTTGATGAACCTTCTATAGTAACCCACATGGCCTAAAAATGATCTCAAATTACTTCTATTCATAGGAAATGGTAACTCTTTGATTTTTGAAACTTTATCAGGATCAATACCAATACCATCTCTGGATACAACATGCCCTAACAAAATGCCTTTAGAACATCCAAAGACACACTTTGTAGGGTTTAGTGAGGCTTGTGCTTCATCTAACCTTTGAAATTTTGTCTCTATCTAATACAGGTGGTCCATCTTGCTCCCATAGATGTAAAAATCATCCAGAAATACTCTGATGAAGTTCCCAATGTAGGGTTCAAACACCATATTCATCAAATGTTGGGACGTTGTTGGAGCATTACACAACCCAAAAGGCATAACTCTATAAGCAAACATTCCCCAAGGAGTGGTGAACATGGTCTTCAGCTGATCTTTCTTCGCTATACGAACTTGGTTGTATCTGTTATATCCATTAGCAAAACTATAGCACTCTTGGCCAGCTACTTCATCCAAGATCTGATTTGAGAACGGAAGAGGGTAACGATCCTTCTTTGTTTCCTTTTTAGTTTCCTATAATGAACACAAATACGTAGCTTCCCATTCTTTTTTATTGAGATCACAATGGGAGAAACCCATTCGAATTCTCCACATCAAATATGAAACTGCATCAACCAACTTATCTATTTCTTCTTTTACAATCTTGGAAAAATTAGGATTCATTCTATATGGCATTTTCTTTATGGGCTTAGCATCTGTTGTATATATTTACCCCCGGGTAAATATAGACACACAAAGCAAATCGGGTCTCGGAGTTGAAGAAGCACGGTGCGAAGCATGTCGGAGGGCGAGATAAACCCGACATCAAAGACATGCGGAAGGGTCGAAAACCCGACACAAAGCAAATTGGGTCTCGAAGTCGAAGAATCACGGCGCAAAAGCATGTCGGAGGGGCGAGATAAACCCGACATCAAAGACATGCTTTGAAGGGTTGAAAAACCCGACACAAAGCAAATCGGGTCTCGGAGGCGGAGAAGCACGGCGCAGAAGCATGTCGGAGGGGCGGATAAACCCGACATCAAAGACATGTCGGAAGGGTTGGAAAACCCGACACAAAGCAAATCGGGTCTCGGAGGCGAAGAAACACGGCGCAGAAGCATGTCGAAGGGCGAGAAAACCCGACACAAAGCAAATCGGGTCTCGGAGGCGGAGAAACACATCGAGAAAACACGGATCGAAAGCATGTCGAGCTATCCTCCAATCCCGATGCAAATGCACAAGGGAACCCCGAACCCGGCACAGTGGAAAATCCCGACGCAAAATGGACAACTCGCCATGTTTCGAGTTTGTTGAGTTTTTTTACCTACCGCCATGGTTTGTGGAAGTTAGGTGCAGTTTTGGAGGTGGTTGGGGAAGCTCCGAATTCTTCTCTTCTCTCTCATTTTCTTCATATAAATGGTCGAGAGGCTCTTTAAAAAGGTTGGACATTTTCGTTTTGCATCCTCCCTTCTCTCCGCCTTGCAAGAGAATTTTGTGGAACCTTCAAACCTCCCATATGGATTGTAATGCCATTTTTTTCCTCTTGCCACCGCAATGATATACTATATCGATCCTTGAGCAATATATATATATATATATCTCATGATTGATTCTAAACCCTCTCATGTATTCATTGCTTGTCTTTTTGATCTCTTATTGTGGTTTGGTTACACATGCATGGTGTTTGTATTGCATCTATGCGATCATGTTAAAATTTGTAAAGCGAATGTTCAACATTCCTCGGTGCATCACCTCCGTAGTTTAGGTTTTATTTTTATGCATTCTCTACCCTGTCTCCTTGCAAGTTAGATTAGGTTTTTTTGTAAACCCTCTGCATTTTATTCGTGCATCTGAACAGAGGAATAGGAGCCGGCCTTCATCCGGAGAGTTTTCCGATTTCGCAAGGTCCCACACTTGGGAAAATCTCCATGTTGTGCAATCGCACTGAGATTCTCAACCCATCGTGTTGCAAGTCCCAGGGGTGCTGCGTTTCCACACCAACAAAGACCATCTACCAGCTCAATAGAATGTTCTACCCAACTTACTTGACGGAGTTCCTTGTAATAAAAAGTGAATAGGTGTATGTACCTTCAAAATAGCTAGAGGTAGGATTCCTTCTCACTCTCCATCATAGCATCACCAATCTTTATTTGTTGGATATGATCAACAATTTATTCTTCGATAATCTTGGGTTCATGAGTCGGTGTGACTAGAAGGATATCCTTGACCGAAACATCAACCTCACTTTCTTCATCTTACTGTCCACTTCACTAAGATCTTGGAATCAAAATAGGATCTCTAAGCTAAAACGGTGTCAGCACACTAGATAGAGACTAGAAAACCCTATCACGAGCTATTCCACATTCTTTGATCAACTGGGCAATGGGAGTAGGATTTTCACAGTTGATTCATGCCCAAAAATCATTGAGGTTGAGATGTTGTGTGTCATTGTCTCCAATATTAGGTATAGCAGTCTCTAGAGAGGAGATATACTCATGCCCCTTGAAATGAATTTTCATGATAGAAAATGAAGCAAAAGAACAAGCACGCATGACAGAAAAAGAAGCTTGTGAGAGTGAGAAAGAAATATGGAAAAGGTAAAATCTACTTTTAATTCCCACGAAGGCTTTCAAAACTCTATATTTACTTCCAGGGTGAATGGGGGCCTTCGAGGAGCAAGATGCACTTGGAATTTTTGAAAATGGTTAGGAAATTGACTTTTCTACGGATAGAAACAGCTTGAGGAGGTGCAAGAATAGGATGCGGAAATCATACTATAACCTATTATGGTAGAAATGACAAGCCTTCCCTATATATGTAGATATTACCATTTAGAAAGATGTGGTGGGGTGCTTTAAATGGACTCAATGTATTGTGGAAAACGAGAATGTTTGTGACACAAAACATTAGCTTTGGCCTTTGGAATGTGGATATGGCGAACAAAAGATAAAAAAGGCTCATGGGACATTTGGGACGCCAAAATTCAACATCTCGCAACATAAGGAAAATTATCTTAACGCAGAAAGATGAGTTTACGAGAGAACTATGGGTCAGGATGCACTTGGGACACTTGAGATAGGGAAAGCCAAAAACCCTACAATACATCAATACCTAGTAATAATTGGGTAAATTGGACAAAATACACACAAAATCCTTTGGGACACCATGACAAAAATTCTCCGCAAACTAAAATGCACACATAACAAGAAAGACTTAGAAAAAAATTTCAAGGAAGGGTTGTGGGTACTATGAGGATACGGAGAACCAATGACCCAGGAGCACACAAACCACGAGTTCATAAAAAGGTTAAAACTCCCACATAACCAAGGAAGACCGATTCATTGTGGGAAAGGTGGTGAATTGGGTAATGGGGGTTTGGAGGGACATTGGACATATAGGACACAAAAACCCAAAATACCCACACTACAAAGAAAATTTCCCAAACTCAAAAACTTTGAAAAATGGCTAACTGTTGGGGATAGTTTCCTTTCTTTCATACTTCTCAAAGGGAAAAAATAACTTGAAAGAGATCTTACCAAAAAAATAATTTTTTATGAAAATACACACTTTTTTAGGTCGGTGACAACACACGACAAAAGCCCCTCTTGGAGGACAGGAGCGCACACGTCTTTAGTGACTTAATTTTGGCACTAGTGTATACCCAAATGCTCGAGTCCTGATCTTTTATGTGTGGGAGGAGCTTCAATTTTATCTCTATTTGTCACTCTATATTTTTTCCAATGTCTTTTTTTGTGCTTGTAACCTAAAAAATAGATACCTAGCTACACATACCCATAAACCACATCAAACCTAATACATAAGATGTAGAATGGGAATTCAAAATAACCTTAGTGGTAACCCAAAGATTGAACTTAGTACCGATTGTTACACTACATTTCAGAATCCATGTAGTTATGTGTGAATGTGTGTGTAATGATGTCGTAGGATTCCCTTTTGCAAGTTGCACAATGATAGTGGGCTAGATCTAGAATATAGAAAATGTATAGAATGTGTGAGATAGAATAGAATGAAATTCCCTCTCATATGTTTTGTAAGCGAGTGGTGCATCCTTTTCCCCTCTATTGAATATGCTAGATGGATGTTTTGTAATGCTCTTTGTGCTTTTGGATGCAAGCTTAGGTGATAGTATGTAATGCTTAGTGTTTGGCACCTAATTTGAGAGTAATAACTAAGTATATTTATGTGATTCCCTTGTTTGAATTTTGTAATTGACAACTAGAATGCCAACCCAAAATTGTAAAAGATTCCCAAGAAGTAAAGGATACCTAAAAAGAGTGAGAAAAGGCTAAAGAGGGTCACGAGCACCCAAGAAGGATAGCGGCGCATGGTACCAGATGGCCTAACCCAGGTGCTTAGTGTCTAAGGTTATAAAATATAAATAAGTTAAGTTTACTGCATGGATGTAAGATTTCTAAGACCAGAAAGAAGACAAGAGATAAAACATAAAGGCCAAAAATAGTTTTTAACCACTAGTTTTATTACTTAGGAATCATGTATATAATAGTATGCTTTAGGACCTAGAAATGTACGCAAGTGCATAGATTTTGTGTCTACATTTTCCCCAATTTATATTTTTGAGTGAATACTCGATAGCATAAAGTAGATAGAAGATGTGTACCTTATGATCCTGTAGATAATTTAGTGTTGTTGATAAAGTTATCGGTGGACAAGTGAAGCATGAACTGATCACAAAGTGAAGCGTGGAGACTAGGAAAGGATAGGTAGACCCTAGGCGAAGCATATGTGTTGTGTTGTTAGAGCTGATGTGAGTTGCTTATTGTTGCATATTAAGGACAGACATACAAAAGAAGAGTGAGAAAGTAGTCAAAGTTTTGTATATGAAAAATTAGAGTAACATGTGTATAAGTATGTAAAAAGTGTGTAAAGGAAAGTTTTCCCTACCTTGTATGAGAGATTAAAGGATAGAAAGTTGTCCTATTTTTCTTGGAGTTACTGGATTTGAATGCCAATGGTGACGTTTTGGGTGATCTCACACCAAGAGAATTTTTTTTGGGCCATCTCACATTGAGAGAAAGTTTTTTGGGTGATATCACACCAAGATAAGAGTGTTAGGGAGAGAGTTCTTGTGTTGATCTCCTTACATGATGTTACCTAATAGGCACCACTTGTAGACAATGCATCCCTAATTTGTTCTATTGTTCCTATTTTGTTGGTTTTGTTGTTCCTAATTGTGACTGATTATAGCTAATTGTAATGGTTGTAACCGATTGTAATCGATTGTAACTAATAGAATGTATTATGTAATGTTATCTAAATTTTCCCCTCAGGAAAAATTGGACAAACATGACTTCACATAGAGAAAATGGAAGGATCAATTTGGCCATGTGAGCTCTCATTGGCAAGTTGAAGCTTAGATCAGCAAGAAAATGACACGAAATGATAAGAGGGAGTCGGGATCGAGTCAATAATGACTTGTTGAGCCGAAGGCATGAAGATTTGCGGTGTAGAAATGGTCAAGAAATTTACAGAGTAGAAAGGCACGAAGTCTAAAATTTGTGGACTTCAAAGATTAAGTGATTTGGATTTCTCACCACACAAAATGCAAAAATGAGCAGAAACCCCAAAATTCTGAAATCCAAAAGGGTTTAGGGTTTTCAGGGTCAACTTCCTTTTTAGGGTCAATGACACAGGAACTTCAGAGCTCAGCATTAGAGAAGTATGAATCGATGAGCTCAAAAGGCCCAAAATCCCAAAACCCTAAAGTCTAAAAGGGTTTGGGGTTTTTAGAGGTCAATGTCTTTTGAGGTCAACCATTTCGGGGGTCATCTTCAGAGGCACATTTCGGGAACTTGGTGGAACGGATTCTGAAAATGGGAAAGGTCAAAGTCTGAAACCCAAATTTTAAATTTTAGAGTTCCAGATTTTGGAGGTTCAGAGGTTTCAGCAAGTTAGGCGGATAAATAGTTCTACAAGCCCAAAAAGCAAAAGGTCCAAAACTTGAAGTCTAAATTTTAGACTTTGGCGTTTTGGAATTTTGTAAATTTTGACTCAAGTGATGAATAGTGTCACATGACATGATTTGGAGTTTGAACTCTAAAGTCTGAATTTTGAACTTTGAATCTTCATCATTTCAAAACTCTCGGGCTATCTTGAGTGATGAATAGTGTAACGATCTCTAAAGCGAAAACTCCCAAATTTATGAATCCCGAAGGTCCAAAATTTTGGATTTCGAAGGTTGTGATGTAGGTTTAGAGTTTGAAATGGTGGATTAACCACTGGGCATTTATTGCAATATGGCACTCTCAAACTTCATATGGCCATAACTTTTGGTTTGGAGCTCAGATTTGCACAAAATTAGACTTTTGTGAAATCTCTCAATGTCCTCTACACAACTACAACTAGATTTATTAATTTTAGTAAAGTTATATATTTCAAAATGTGGAAGTAAAGTACTCTATTTTAGAAGAATGTTTCCAAATTTCTCACCTACCAAAATGATTAGGTATGGGCTTCTTTTCTTCCCCAAAAAGCAAGGTACATGCACCCCTCTCTCTCTTTAAGGACAATGATGGATTTTGCAAGAGAATGGAGTGCCTTTTCAGATTTTCTTCCCTCTCTCTCCTCATTTCCTATTCTATAAAATGTAAAACATTTACATGCAAAAAAAGGTTGATCATCTTTCTTCTCCCATGCACCCCATTTATTCTTGGGGCTCTAAGCCTTCCTCCAAACAATGTAATGGCTTCATGCCTTTCTCCCACATGCAATGTACTATGTATACTTCATGAGAAATAAAAAATATGTTTTGTGTTAGTTATTTTAACCTTTGCATGATTTTTGTTTCTCTCTTACCTCTCATTGCAATAGGGTGTTCTATGCATATTTCATAGTTATTGCAGGATATGGGTGTTTTATGTTTACCATGAAATGAAGATTGTTTACATTTTGGGTTTGTGTTGCAGTTGTCCAACCTTCCCTTAATGCATTGGTGGAACATGGGTTTGTGTTGCATTTTTCCAACCTCCCCAGTATTCACCCTTTCTCCATTTTGCAGGGTTGGGAAGAGTGATCAACACTCCTTTCTTGGTGTATCACCGCTCTTAGTGTAGGTTTTCATTCCATGTATCTTTCTCCTGTCCTCTTGGAAGCATTAGATTAGGATTAGTCAGTAGTTTACCTGCATTAGGAGTATTTAGTGGTAGGTAAGTTAAGAAGAACCATCCTTCCGAGAGAGACCTATCTCATTCCACAATGTCCCACACTCAAGATAGTTTAATGTTATGCAATCACACCAAATGTCCCATTTAAAACGAGGCCATTCGGGTACAATGATTTTGCATCAACAATAACTAAAGGAAAGTTTTGATACTAGAGAATTTTGTTGTAAACTATTGGAGACTATTTTATACTGATAATTTGACTATATCTCCCCTAAGACACAATTTCTCGGGGGGACACAAGTGGCCACCACTATTGTCTAAGACTTGGCACTAGTGTTTACTCTATATTTTGGGACCAAGTATGATTCTAATCTAATCGTAACTCTATTCCTATGTTGATTTTTACTTTTTGTGTTGTCTTTGAAGCTCGAGCTATTGTAGAGTTGATTTTTCACCTAATAGGTCCCCCTTTTGTTTTGGGTGCATGCAACGACTATAGGTTAATGCGGTCTAAATGATAGGACTAGAAGCTAATATGCATATTTGAAAGTGGATACATGTATGGGTTAGGGGATGTGCATGTTAGACATTAAGGTACATGTAAACAAAATAGGCTAGAAACAAGTATTGGTGTAAGGAAAGTTAGCATACAATAGAAGATAATGTAACAAGAAAGTAGGAAGACAAGATGGACTACGAAAAGTGGGTTTCATATATGGGACATTGCTCACAATGTCACAAGACAATTAGGGTTGAAGTGGCCAAAATCATACAATGATCAAACAATACATAGGGCATATCCCATAAATAATAGTAAAATATAGCAAGAAAAGAGTGATAGATATCCATGGTTGTATGTAATCCTGCAAGGAAAATGCTACACATGAAGAACCCATTATCATGTTAGAGAGATAAATAGTATGTCCAAGCATGTATAGATTAGAAAAAGTAAAGTGACAATGATGAGAAGTAGTAAATAATGTAGCAATAGAACATGTGATGTGTAGAGTATGAGAGTGTAAAGGTAGATGCCCACAAGAGCATCAAATGGAATGGTAAAGAGAAGTGTCAAGCATTATGCATTGTGTATGAATCTTTGAAATTTTAGTGATTCACCTCAAGATACCAAGTGAATGTGCATGTGTATATAGAAAAAGATAATGAAATACTAAGTATCTAACTAACATGGGAAGCAAAGTGTAACATGTAAGTAGAATAAGATAACAAGAGTAAATGCAACCAAGATATGAAAATGAGGTGTAATTGAAATAGCATGTTTGATGTACAAGATGTGAAGGAGGAGGAATGACATTTCCCCTAACGAGATGCATGTGAGATGAGGTTCATTCAAAAATGATCCCTTAATAGTCAAGAATGAATCATAGAATAGGAGTGCATCATCGGGAAATGAAGGAGTATTGTGTGATAGTAGATGTTATAAAATATGTATCATGAAGCAATGAATGTAAAGTGTAGCTAGAGTAGATCATGTAGGGTTCATTGATGAATTAATCTTCAATAGTCAAGTTTTAACTATAGCACTAAAGTGTGTCATTGGGAAATGAAGTTGTTATGCAAGAGTAGATGCTAGAAAAGATGCATTGTGAAGCATAGAGCGTGAAGTGTAGATGATGTGAGGTTCATTTAAGAATGAGACCCTCAATAGTCAAGTGTGAACCATAGCACTAGAGTGCGTCATCGAGGTAATAATGGTATAATGTGTGTACCAAAGTTGTAGGAGTGTTGAGAAATATTAGACATGAAATGTGGATCTTGAATAAAAGAAGCTATAAATAAATAATAAAGACATCCGATAGTGATGGAAGGAGGAGAATTGTGATTACCCCTAGGTTTGTGATCGATGGAGATCTATGGTGGAGTTTTGAATTTGTCATAAGAAAATATATAGTTTCCACAATGGTAGGTTGGAGCAAGGGTATGACCAGTATCAGTTGTAGGTCTAACACAAATAATGTAAGTAGGTGACTGATCGTAGCTTGTTTTGAGTGAATTGGTTACTTTTCTTTGGATGTTGGTTTCTTGTTTGGGATTGGTAACACTAGAGACAAGTTAATAGGAGGAGATAATGGGTTAAGGATTTTTAAATGTGGTTTCTTAATAGGAAAAGATAATAGGGTAAGTATTTTTAAAGGTGGTATGACACTAGGTTGGATAGGTGGCTCTTGAATTACCAAAGAAGGAACATTAGTAATTATGGAATGATGCTCACTAGACATAGAGGGATCATATTTGGGATCCCATTGGGATTTAGCAATTGGAGATGAGCATGTAGCATAATGTTGTGTAGCAAATGAAATAAAACCATGATGCTCAAGGTGCCCAATTATTCATTTTAAAGCATAAAAATCATTATCATGATGTCCATTAATTCTTTGATGATTGCAAAATGGGTGAAATTTGTATTTTCAAGGCGATAAGGAGAGTAGAAATGATTGGATCTAAATTTTATCAACTGGTGATTGAGGAGCTCAAGAATAATATCATGTGTTTTAGAATTTAGATCAAACTTGAGAGGTAATGCTGGTAGCGACCTAAGACTTTGACCTCACTTGTATGAGAACATATAATAGAAATGGGATCAAGATGAAATTTAAAAGAATAACTAGCATGTGTATGATAAATATCCTTAAGATGTTGTATTTCAGCTGTGAGATATGTAATCATGGTTTCCAAATCTTGAAATTTATCTTGAAATAAATTATGTAAAGCTTGACTTGACTCAAATATGGGTTAATTATTTATGGTATCACTTAGGCTAGGGTCATCGAGAAATGATCAAAAATGGTACTTACTTATGTAGGTGGCATATTACAAGGGAGGTACATAGTGTCTAAGGATTTTTTGAGAACATCTTTTCAAGTTTGGTGCATTTGACGTAAGTCATGCAAGAATATTTGAGGAATTTTATGAGCCATGAAATAAGATCCAATAGAATAGGAAAAATAAGTATCCAAGTGTTTGATCATGAGTGGGGTTCACCAAATGATTTAATATAAATTGAATTAAATCTATATTTCATAGTAAATACTATAATGAATTATATACAAATGATAATATACAGTAAGAAGCAATCAACAAAGCATATACAATATGAAACCCTAAGAAAAATATGAAAGAAGGTGACTTATCTTATTTCTAAATGATCAGGAAGTGGTCTGGAATGAGGTACTACTATAAAATAATTGGAAGAATGTCATTAAGGATCATTAGTAGTTTTGGAACTCGAAATGTGTATGATAGGAGCGCCCATAGGAGGACAGGAGCGCTCCAGTGCTAGTGACTGAATCCGGGCACTAGCCTCCACCCAGATGCTTAGGTTCTAATCTTTTCTATGTATGAGGAGCTTCATTTTTTATCTCTATTTATCACTCTAGATTTGTTTCAATGTTATTATTTGCACCTCGTAACACATATAATATAGACCTAGTTGCACATACTCACAAACCACATCAAACCTAATAAATAAGATGCAAAATGGGGAGTCGAATGACCCCAACAATCACCTGAAGAGTGAACTTAGTACCAAGTGTTGTACTACATTTCAGACTCCATGTAGTTCTGTGTGAATGTGTGTGTAATGATTTCCTAGGATGCCCTTGTGCAAGTTACACAATGATAGTGGGCTAGATATAGAATATAGAAATGTATAGAATGTGTGAGATGGAATAGAATGAAATTCCCCCTCCTATGTTGTGTATGTAGAGTGATGTAACATTTTCCCCTAAGTGAATGTGTTAGACGGATGCTTTGTAATGTTCTTTGTTCCTTTGGATGCAATCTTAGGTGATAGTATGTAATGTTTAGTTTTTGTCCCCTTATTTGAGAGAAATTACTAAGTATATATATTATACCCTTGTTTGAATTTCATACTTGACAACCGGAAGGTCAACCCAAATGTTTAAAATATCCCTAAGAATTAAATTAGACCCAAAAGAGTGAGAAAAGGATAAAGAGGGCCATGAGTTCCTAGGAAGGATAGGAGCGACTAGGTGCTAGTTTCTTAACTGTTCACTAGTGTTTGAGGAAATAAAACATAAATAAGTTAAGTTTCGACAGTCTATAAGATGTGTAAGACTTGAAAGAAGACAAGAGATAAAAAAATGCTAAAAATATTTGTCAACCACTAGTTTTCTTGCTTAGGAATCATGTGTACATTGGTATGCTTTAATACCTAAAAGTACCCAAGTGCATAGATTTTGTGTCTATAGGGATCAATTGGTCCATTTTCATCAACAAACCCCTAATTATATACTTAGTGTGACATTTAGACATGTATTGGGAATCAATTGACCCATTTACACCATTTAAACCCTAATTATACACCTAGTGTGATAATTAGACATGTAATAGGGATCATTTGGTGTAAGGGGGCAAACCAAACCCTAATCATACACTTAGAGAAACAATTAGTCATTTATTAGGTATATTTATCCCATTAGCACTAATCAAACCCTAATTATACACTTAGTGCAACAATAATGCATGTATCAAGGATCATTTGTTGTAAAGGCGGTCAAATAAACCCTAAGCATACACAATGTGAAAATTGGAGATTTATTAGGGCTCAATTATCCTATTTTCACCAACTAAACCCTAATTATACACCTAGTACAATAATTATACATGTATTTAGGGATCAACTGTGTAAAGAGGGCCAATAAACCCTAATTTTACTTTGCATCCACAACCATCAATTTATAGATATCAATACCAATAATATGGTCACCGATACGTGATTTTGAATTAGGACTACATGGATTTATGTGGAAAATATTGTACTTTACATATGCATTAATAGATCTTAACTTTCATGATCATTCTTCCATGAATTTATTAATATCACTACCAACAAGGTTAGGAAATATGAATTCTTAATTAAGACTACATGGATAGATCTGAAAAATCTTGTACTTTGTGAGACAATGATAGATCATCATTATCGTAATTATTTTTATATACAGGATCTATAGATAATGATGATTTAAATACAAATGTGTGTGTGTGTGTAACTATTCAAATTGTATTCACTTCAATTAATTCATTGACATAACTATCAACAAGGTCATTGATGCACAATTTTTAGTTAGGACTACATAATAAGATATAGAAAATCGTGTACTTTATAGATTCAATGATATATCTTCACCACCACAATAAACTTATATGAAGCAATCAATAAAGAATTAAGATTTAAACACAACTTTTACGTATCCTTGAAATTTTAATCACTTCCATAAATTTATTGAGATCACTATTAGAAAATTTGTTGATACACAATTCTTAATTAGAAATGCATGGAGAGAAATGGAAAACATTACACTTTGTAAGTGCACTAATATATATTTTCCATTATAATTATTTTTTCATGCAAGAATCAACATAGATTGATGATTTCAATATTATAAGTATAATTGGTCAAAGTGTAGTCACTTCCATAAATTTATTGAGATCATTTCCATCAAGGTCTTTGAAACATGATTCTCAATCAGGACTACATGGATGGAGATGGAAAATATTTTACTTTATATTTGTAATTAATTAGCATTTTGTTAGTTGCAATGCTACAACTCTTCTATATTTAAACCATTCTAAAATTAGAAATGTTACCAATCACATCATCAATTTCCATTTATTAATTTTTCTCATTTTCTCTCTTTTTAATTCAATCATGCCCTTCCACCACCACCAAATCCCCCAAAAAATTTCAAAAAAATTAATAACAATTAAAAATCCAAAAGGAGAAAAAAATTAGAAAAGAATAATCAAACAAACTGATGAAATAAAATATTTACAGTCATTTTATCCCCTTCATCAAGAAATAGGACTAGTATATCGCTTCTGATGATGAGTATGAAAGAGACAAGAAGTATTAAAAAGGGGAGAGGATGAAGACATGGATGATGAGGAGAAACGAGATAAAAAGAAGAGATAGAAATGGATAAGTTATTTAACCCAAAATATAATATAGTGTACGTGCATGGAAATGGAGGACCAAAAAAAGCATAGTTAGTTTCCCAAAATAGATATATATGCATGTATGCATTGTATGAGGGTATGAGAGAAGAAAATAGCAATTGTTTGCATGTTAGTTTTCTTGGTGAGCAAGAAAGAGTAGTTGAGTGAGGGAAAATATTGAACATCTGTGAGGTGTTGGAAGACAACAAATCTTCATTGTATTTCCTCTGTAAAGCACTGAATAATAATATTTGGTCATTTCTTGGTGGACGTAGCCCACACTGGGTGAACCACGTTAAATCTGGTGTTATCTTTCTCTTGTTTATTTTATCTTCTAGTTTATTTCCACATTCATTGCTTGTATGTATTTATCTGATTTTAGATCTGTGCAACATTGTTATATGGTTAAACCCCAACAACTAGTATCAGAGCTTTGTTTGGAGGTTTTGTGTGTTGATAGGATTTACTCATAGAGGTTTTCTGATTGAGTGGGAGCATAACAATGGTAGAAGATAGTAAATACCAGAGTAGAGAAATTTGATGGTCGTAATTATCAACTATGGAAGATGTAGGTGGAGGATTATTTGTATCAGAAGGATCTATACTTACCATTGGATGAGCATGCACAGTGACCACATGATGACTGATGAAGAATGGAAGGTTCTTGATAGAAAGGCTCTGGGATCTATAAGATTGAGCCTGACAGCATCGGTGGCTTCAAATTTTAGATGCAAAAACCATGGTAGAGTTGATGAAATCTTTAGCAAAATTTGTATGAAAACTCCTAGTGCTTTGAATAAGGTTTATTTGATGAAAAAATTGTTTAATTCTAAGATGCAAGAAGGTGGATCTATATCTAATCATTTGAATGATTTCGGTCTATTGTAAATCAATTAAAATTGGTAGAAATTCCATTTGATGATGAAGTGAAAGAACTTTTATTCTTATGCTCTTTTCCAGATAGTTGGGATAACTTGGTAATGGTTGTTAGTAATACAACATCTTCTTCTAAAGGTTTGAAATTTGATGATGTGGTTAGTGTAATCCTTAATGAGGAAATATACATAGAAAATCTCAGAGAAGCATCATCTGGAAACACTTTAAATGTAGAAAGTAGGGAAGATCTAAGGAGAGATCATCAAAGAGAAAGAAGAATGGGAGATCAAAGTCAAGAATGGAAGATCTAGATCCAAGTACAAGAGATTTACTTTGCTGGAATTGTGGAAAGAGAGGACACGTAAAGAAGGAGTGTTGGTCCAAGGAAAACAAAGAGAATACATCGATAAAGGTAAAGAAAAAGGTAAAGAGGAAAATGTTGCAAGTGAGGTAAAGAAAGATGCCCTTATTCTCTCCTTGGATAATAAATTAGAATCTGGGTTTTAGATTATGGAGCTTCTTTCCATGCTACCCCTAATAAGGGTTATTTCAAAAATTATGTTCAGGGTGATTTTGGACAAGTTTATTTAGGAGATGATGAGCCATGCAATATTACTTGGTAAAGGTGATGTTCATCTAAAGTTGCAGAATGGAAATCCATGGGTATTGAAAGATGTGAGGCATGTGCCAAGCCTCAAGAGAAATCTAATATCTGTAGGGAAACTAGGTGAATCTGGATGCGTGGTTACATTCACAACTGATTCTTGGAAGGTTACCAAGGGATCTCTTGTTGTGGAAGAGAGTAAGAAGGTAGGAACTTTATATCTTGTCTACTGTGTTACTGATTCCTTTTCTATGCTATCTACTATAGATTCAGATGCAACCATGTGGCATAATCGGCTAGGCCATATGAGTGAAAAAGGAATGCAGATCTTAAAGGCTAAGGGTAAGTTATCAGATTTGAAACAATTAGATCTTGAATTTTGTGAGCATTGCATATTTGGAAAGTAGAAGAGAGTGAGATTTCTCAAGGTTGGGTCAACAAAGAAGGAGCAGAAATTGAGCTTGTACACTCAGATGTGTGGGGACCAACTCAGGTAGCTTCTATTGGAGGATCCCAATATTATGTGACTTTCATTGATGATGCCACAAGGAAGGTATGGATTTATTGTATTAAGCATAAATATGATGTTTTTGAGACTTTTAAAAGGTGGAAAGCCCTTGTGGAAAATGAAACAAACTTAAAATTAAAGTTCCTTAGATCTGAAATGGTGGTGAGTGAGTACGTAACAAGGATTTCAATGATTATTGTTTAAGTGAATGGAATACGAAGAGAAAGAATGGTTCCTAGAACTCCACAGGAGAATGGAGTTAGAAAAGAATGAAACAGAACAATCATGGAATGTGCTAGAAGCATGAGGATACATGTCGGTTTTCCTTTGAAGTTTTGGGTAGAAGCAGTGGATACATGATGTGTACTTGATCAACCATGGGCCTTCAACAACACTTGGATGGTGGAATACCAGAAGAAGCTTGGTCTGGAAAAGAGGTAGATTTTTCTTTTCTTAGAGTTTTTGGCTCAAAAGCTTTTGTGCATGTTGATAGGGAAAATAGGAAGAAGTTGGATGCTAAATCTAAGAGATGTACTTTCATTGGTTATGGCTCTAGTGATTTTGGATATCATTTTGGGATTTAGAAGATTCTAAGATTGTTAGGAGTCATGATGTTGATTGGAATGAAAAAAGAATGTACATGGATCAGGTTTTGGTGCCTAAACATGAACAGTTGATGATATTTTGAAGGAAAATCAAATTTTGGATCTAAAACAAACATCCACAGACACCGACGTCGGTTCTACAAAAAACGATGTCGGTCGGATAACTCGGTATCGGCAGATAGGATCGGGTTCAAAAAAGACAACTATTGGAACCAATGTCGGTACTCCTCGAACCAGTGGTGGTGAAGCAACCACATTCGGTCGATAGATAGAGGAACCATGATCGGTTACAAAAACCACATGGTCGGTATCGAGGAGACGGGCATGTCGATCACTGACATTGATTGAAATATTGACATGAAATGTGCAACATAGGCACAAAATGAGCCCCAGACACCCCAGATCTCAGTGAGAAGGTCACAAAGAGTAAGTAGACCTCCAGAGATATTTTCACCTTCCTTTTCTTATTTATTATTGACTGATAGTGGTGAACCGAAATATTTGAAGAAGCAATGCAGGTAGATACCCATGAGTAGTGGGAGCATGGCATGGATGAGGAGATGGACTCCTTGGAACAAAATCAGACATGGGATTTGGTCAAGTTGTCAGCAGGTAAGAAAGCACTACAAAACAAATGGGTTTACAGATCAAGGAAGAAGAGGGTGGACTGAAAAGGTACAAGGCAGGCTTGTGGTAAAGGGATTTGCACAAAAAGTAAGGTATTGAATTTGATGATATTTTTTCTCTATAGTTAAGATGACTTCTATTCATATTGTTCTAAGTTTGGTTACAACAAAATATATTTGCATTTAGAACAACTTGATGTTAAGATGATTTTCTTCATGGTGATTTGGAGGAAGAGATTTATATGCAGCACCACTTGGTTATGAAGTCAAGGGTAAGGAGAAACTTGTGTGTAGATTGAAAAAGAGCCTATATGGGCTCAAGCAAAGCTCCAGGAAATGGTATTTGAGATTTGACAGTTTTATGCATGAGCATGGTTATATGAGATGTGAATCTGACCATTGTGTTTATTTTAAGAAGCTTGAAAATGGGAGCTATGTTATTTTGTTATTATATGTGGATGATATGTTGATTGCAGGATCTAGTATGTAGGACATTGGTAAACTTAAAGAAAGGCTAGCTCACACATTTGTAATGAAGGATTTGGGAGCTGCAAAGAAAATCCTTGGCATGCAAATTCACCGAGATAGAAAAAAACAAGAAGTTGTATTTGTCTCAGGAGGCTTATATCAATAAGGTGTTGGAAAGGTTTAACATGCAAATTCAAAACCTGTTAGTACACCTATGGTTGGACACTTCAAATTGAGAAAAGATCAGTGTCCTTCATCACACAAGGAGGTTGAGTACATGGCACATGTTCCCTATGCTTCAGTAGTAGGAAGTCTTATGTATGTCATGGTTTGTACTAGACCAGACATTGCACAGGTAGTGGGAGTTGTGAGAAGGTTTATGGCTAATCCAGGTAAAGAACATTGGAAAGCAGTCCAATGGATTCTCAAGTATTTGAGAGGGACATCGACATGGAGTTATGCTTATGGAGGTTCAGATACTTCTTTACGTAGCTATGTTGATTCAGATATGGCTGGAGATTTGGATGGTAGGAGGAGCACCATTGGATATGTTTTCATAGTAGGTGGAATGAAAGTTAGCTAGATTTCAAGAGATTACAGAAGGTTGTGGCTTTTTCTACTACTAGAGGCAGAGTATGTTGCAGCTACAAAAGCTAGCAAGGAGATGATATGGATGAGTAGGTTCATGGAAGAGTTGGGTAAGGAGAAAGAGGATTGCAGATTATACAGTGATAGTCGAGTGTGATCCATCTTGGAAAAGAACTCAACATTTCATTCAAGAACAAAACACATTCAGTTGAGGTATCACTTCATACGGTAGGTGTTGGAGGATGGGCAGCTGAAGTTAGAGAAAATCCATATGGATGAGAACCCTACGGATATGCTAACAAAGCCATTGGTAAAGGAGAAGTTGGAGCTTCACTCCACTTTTGTTGGTCTTCAAGTTTGAGACTTGAAGAGGAAGAAATGGGCCAAGGAAAAGGATCCAAGGATGGTGATGTACAATATAATGCAACAATTGATCTCCAAGTGGGAGATTGTTGAGTGTGGAGCTTAATTGCTTCACAAAAAGCTTGTTTTTACATGTTGTTGATTTGAAAGTGACATGACATCGGTCGAAGTGATGTGGCATCGGTCAAGATGTCGACATCAGTTAGTTATCAACCAATGGGTCGAAGTGACCGTTATCGATCAAGAGTAAGTGCAGACATCGATCGAGCGATGGCGCATGTCAACTTGTGCTGATGGTGCTTTTTTTTTTTTGGCCAGAATTAGAATAAATATTTTTCTTTAAAGATGATTTCTTGATTGTAAAAGCATAGTTAGTTTCCCATAATATATATATATATGCATGTATGCATTGTATGAGGGTATGAGAGAAGAAAATAGCAATTGTTTGCATGTTAGTTTTCTTGGTGAGAAGAAAGAAGTAGAGTGAGGGAAAGTGAGGGAAAAATTGATTGAACATCTTGAGGTGAGTGTTGGAAGAAACATCACAGATCTTCATTGTATTTCCTCTATAAAAAACTTGAATAATAATTTTGGTCATTTCTTGGTGGATGTAGCCCACACTTTGGTGAACCACGTTAAATCTGGTGTTATCTTTCTCTTGTTTATTTTATCTCACATGATAAAATGGGGTGTACACTTGAGATTCTTATGTTTTTTAAAAGAAACTAAGGATGAAAACCTTAAAAAATAAATATATGTGAGCGGTGTTTTTATTCAAAACATAGATATATAGTCCAACCTTATGTTTTTGCATAGGCTTAGATATCCAAGCCAAAGGGTGGGAAGCCAAAGAAAACAAATGAACTCGTAGTTTGTTTTTTTAGTGGAAAATTCAAATTTACACTTTAAAATGTTCTTGCATTATAAATGTTATAATGAGAGAACATTATATCACACTCATTTCATATCATTTTTATTTTTATAACGTGATAGAACCATAACACACTCGTGTTATGTGTAAAATGGTCAAAAATATATATTTTTAATACTTTTGGTCCCTCATCTCCATGCACATGCCATGTAAGGATCTTAATTATGTTTGAACTCTATAAAATAATGCTCAATAAAAATATTTTGAATAAATACAATGAAATTTAGATATGATAAAAAATGTAAATACAATAATGAAAGGTCATTCTATTACGCACATGCAAAAATATAGTAATAAACAAGAATAAATATTAACTTACCTCTTTGGATGTCTTATAGATGTTATGGATTTTGAATTAGGGATATAGATTGTAACTGGGATAAAATTACTTTGTATTGGATTTTGGACCCTAAAACCTTCCTAGACACTAATTCCAAGTTTGAACATTGGAATCGGGAACTAGTGTCCTATTTGGAACTAGTGTATAGTACCAATTTTCAACTTCTAGTCATATTGGATTTTTTCATCACTAACTATAGATCCTTCCTACACTTTCACTATTGTTAGAATCTTCACATATGAAACTTATATGGTCATAACCCTAATTCTCCTATACTATTACTTTAGCTACATGATTAGATAACAAAAAAGGATTTTGTGTGTGGTGTATTTGGACTTCCTTTGTATCCAACTCCCTTGTTGATTCTAACCAAGTGTTACACTACACTTCCCAAATTAGTGGCTCAATCCCCATGTAGTTCTTCCGGTTCTCATGAAAGTGTGAATGTAATCTAGAAATCCATCCAAATATGTTTTACCTTTTCCGTAACACAAATATTGAATTTAGTTATAAATGTAGAATGTACCATTTGTGATAGATAGAGTGCTTTAATACATTTTTGAAGTAAATTTCCTTAGTAGAGTGCTAATAAATAGCAAAACTTGAATTTGGAGTTTTGGAGTATAGATGTTTGATACACATTGAAAATATATTGGAATGATTTTGAATTTTTTTAGGATGCTCTTGGAATAGTGTGGAGTGTTTCAAACCTTCAAAGTGAGTTTTTCTTCCCTCGATTTAGGGTATCTTTTCTAGAGATATGGAGATAAAAATCATGTGTGCCTTTCTATTTCCATGTAGGATTCAATTGATTACCAAGTTTCCCTTGTTAGTAAATGAGATTATTTTTATACCTTTTCATGGGATAGAATTTCACATTAAGACCAACCTAGAAGCTAATTAGGATAAAATAAAAAAAATGACCATTAATACTTGCAGAGGACACTATCATCCAACTTCAAACACTACTAGTGTATACCACTACAATCCTATTATATGGTAGTGTCCAAAAGATAAAATCTATAATAAGAGTCTTAAATGGAGGCAAAATATGTTTATAATAATTTAGATTAGTAGTGAAGGTTTTTAGTATTTGAATGAGATAATGAGGAATATTTTCAATCCTTAGGAGATAAGTAGTATAATTCTCGAAATCTATCTAAGTGTTGAAAATAATAGATGTTTTGAAGTTCTATAATTCTCAAGCATATTTAATAGGTAGTTACAAAATTCTCCCAAACCCTTGAATTTGAAAATAACTTCTTAGTTTTAATCAAAAATTTGGTACACATTTATAATTTACATGAAAATTACATCCAAATGTTTGATTGTTGAAATGGTTTCTCCTTTTTATTTCAAAATTTAGACTTTTCATGCACATTTTCATTTTTTTGTGAAAATCATAAATGTTCCTTCAAATCCCAATTTTCTTTCAATATATTGGGTGGAATTTTTATGTGCATGAGTAACTCAAAATCCCAACCAAGTATCGAGATAGATTTTTGAGGTGTGCACAAAACTCAAAATCTTGAAGAATATTTAGGAAGATTTTTTATGTGTGTAAGATACTCAAAACCTTGATTAAGTCTTTGGGGATTTTTGAGGTGTGCAAAAACTCATAATCCCGACCAAGTCTTGGGAGGATTTTTGAGCAGCTTAAGAAACTCAAAATATCGATCAAGTCTTGGGCAGATTTTTGAGGTGTTTGAGATATGAAATTCTAAAATTATTCCTAGATTTGTGGGAATTCCCTCTCAACCCTACCCTATAAATTCATAATGAACCAAAAATGAAAAATTTAATTGTTAGAGGGAATCAAGATGACTCAAAAGATCATAAATTTGAAGGAATGAGTTAATCAAGAAGAATATGTGCAAGAGGAAAATCCTTAATTTGTAGCTATATATTGTCAAATTCAATTTTACAATTCTTTTGATGTGTATTTTCATGTATGTAAAATATCACTTTATTATTGGGAAAGTGCACATCAAATTCATCGTTCTCATCTTATGCAAATCAACTTAATTAAACTTATAGGTTGTGCAATTGACTTTTTCATTTTACAATTTTATATTTTGGGAAAGCTAACTCATTCATCTTTGCATGTAGCTATAGAATAAGGAGACTTCCCATATAAATATTTTTAAATCATTATAGGATACTTTTACAATCTAGCAATTTTTTCCTATTGGAGGAACTACTTTAGGAGTCTTCAAATATATTTCTTAAGGGTTATATGGAGATATTTTTTTACTATCCATGATATTGTAAAAGTAAATTTCATCATTTCTTAAGGATATTAAAATATTTGGAGACTTAGAGGGATTTTTGGTTAGAATTTTTTTGCCCATGATTTTTACAAGATCATGTATGAACAGAAGAAGTGCATGAGACGTTTGAAGAAATAAAAGTAGATTTGTTGAAATTTGTGTCATGATCTCTTTAACAATAACATTTGTAGTTATTGATGTGTTTATCCCTCTTCATTTCTTTCACACATGTAGAATCATAATCATAATTTTCTCTTATTTTGAAATTGATCTACTTGCAAACCGGAATAAGTGTTGGGTTTACTTATTGGAAATAAAAATTCCTTTCTTTATTTATTCTCTCTAAATTCTCCATTCCTTTCTTCTCACATTTCAATTTATATTCCTAATATGGGACTAAAATCCCACCCCTATAACTTAATTGGTATAAATATGTACATATAATTTCTTTCTAATTTTGGATTTGAATAAGGGGCACCTCCCCTCATAATAGAGGAGGGAATTTATCCCACACATTGTCATCAAAGCACAAATTTTCTACATAAAAATATTTTTTTCCAACAAGTTTGGAAAATCTACAAGGAATCTTTATGCTTTCCATGTAGCTTATAATTAATATTTGGAGTGTGAAGATTCTTAATTTTAATTTCTAATAATTTTTACTTCTCTAATCCTACTCAAGAAGAGGTAAATTTACTCACACATGTAAAAACACTTATTCTATCATGATTAATATTACTTCCTTATGTGATAGAAATAAAAATTGTACCTTGGGGACCAATCATAGGGCCATTTTCTGTAGCTATATACTTACATGAAATTCCTACGGATTCAAGGGAAAAATTAAGTATAGATTAAATGTGCACAAAATCAAGATTAAAAACATAAGATAAAAACCATGATAATTTTTTTTTTTTCTGACAACACTTGGGCTCATTAATTCAGAGGATAGTGATCCGGAGGACATTTTAGATCCTTCACTCTTCCTAGAATAATTTTCAACCCAGTTAGTATGGAAGATCCTCTCGATAGCTTTCCAACACATATTGGAATGGGTGGATCGGAAAACGTATGCTCTGGTGCAGTGGTCAAAGTCTAGTCATCCTGCCCGATCAAAGGGGAGTCAAGTGGTGATTATGTGGCACTGGGAAAAAGGGTTGTGTTTTCACCTCCGCCTTTGTCGGTCATTTATAAAAGGTTGTCTAAGGAGACCGTGGCCAGTGGGATCTAATTTTATATCGGAGGGGATCTTGTCACCATGAGGACAATTATCATTGTCGCCAATGAGGTAGGTCCTCAAGCCACCATGTGGCTTGCCACCACGAGTTTGATTTCGCTTGATTTTCCTATCGAGAATTGAAAAGTGGACTATATATTACAGAGTGCATTTTAGGTGGATAATCAGCTCGGGTGAGCTATTTTATTAGCTCGATGGGGTGATCAGCTCCCATCAAGTTGATTTCATATTTCCACATTGCTTGAGTCAATTTTTATTATTTCCACATTGATCGGATTAACTCGGTCCGAAGCCTATGTTTCTACCTTCCACATTAGATGGAGTAGATCAAACAATGCACGAGGGATCTATATTATCCCATTGACCTCAATGGAAAACTTAGCAATAGTCAACAACATAGCTCGGCTATCAATTTGGGATGACTAGCACAACACATAGCACGGTGATCAGCAAGAGTCCGAGTAAAGGGGCATACGGGGCTGAACCCACATATTAAATAACAGTCGGTGGTATTTAAACCATTGACCCACCTTTCTCACTAATGATGTGGGATAATTCCCACTAGTGGCCAAAACAACCCCGACCCCCTTTGTTAAAAATAAGTCGGCGTGAGCATTGAGAGTGGGATTTGAACCCGCGACCACATCATCGAGTGGAGCGGCCCAACAAACTCGATCAACAAGTTGGTTGGGATAAGGAATGGTAGATGTGGTATATAACCACATATCTCAGCTTTTTTTGGCCTATATAAGGACCCCTCTCTTATTCAAGACACACAAGCTCATTGTTCAAGATTAGTCTCTCCCATGCCTAAGACGAGGAGGTGGAGCATTAGTGGTTCGCCGTAGAAAATAAATAAGGTCATTATTATGGAGAGATATAAATGCTTATATCTTATAAGCATGATGGCCTATATTATTTATTATAGGAAAATTATTGTAATAAGTCATATATTTTATTATAGGCATATTTTTGGAGCTAAGGCCTATATAGGCATGTAAATACTTAAGTGCTATTATAATATTTAATGGGAAAATTATTATTATGAATATGAAGCTCCGGATCCTCTCCGTCAAAGAAGCACTCGAGCCCAAGCTGAAAAGGACAACAGGTGAAGTTTGAAGGTGATCATGGTGACATTATGGAGACAGAAGACCTATTTTAATATAGGCATTATGGAGAGATACTAAGACCTATATTGTATAGGCATCGTCTTCATTAAGGACCGATATTTTTTTATTGGCAAGATGAAGATAAGACCTATTATTTTTAATAGGTAACATTGTTATTGGGAGTTATTCAAACTACCCAATAGGCCACATTTGAGCCACACTTTAGAATGCAGAGCCTAGAGAATCGACTAGGGTGCCATCCGGAAGACCAATCGGTATACCAAAGGACTTTGTGCTGAATGAGAATATTGGATTGGATCTATCAACTAGGGGCACTACTTGTTATAGATATTCTTGTTCTTATGTATTTAGTATTATCTTGCTTAAATTTTATTATTTTTTACATGCGTTGAAGTAGATAACATATCGGTTCTATTGATAAGCTTTGAAAACATAGGCATTCTGTCAAACTTCGTTATCAACCTGTGTGCAGTGTGTTTCAATTCTTGCATTGCTTTAATTTTATTTTAATGGGGTAAATTCAAAAAATAATTTAATGCCTATAGGGGTGGGTCTATGATCAAGGAAAAAATTTCAGTCAATTTTCGGATCACTCACTTGGTATAACTCAACAACACAAGATACACTTACACAAACATGGACCCACTCATATAATGGGATAAGAAAATACTTAACACCAAATGTGAGGATGACTCACACTACCAAGCCTACCTATGAGGCTTACAAAGGGGAGAGACCATCATATGTACTACCACTTATACCTCCACGAAGGAATCCTAGCTAGCCTTTGGTTCCTCCAAGATGAAACACACCATAACAACTATAGCGAGACCATTATCCCTCCATTTAAAACACGTTCTTATGCATCCACTAAGAATAGCCATGATTTCCCTTAGTTCTCTCCCAAAAACACACACAATTCCTTATTCCTCCCTTCACTAACAACACCTTATCCCTCTAATAAACAATGATGAAATCTCACCCCAACATAATACAACTCACATACAAGCATGACATCACAATTTACTTCCATGTACACTCAAAGGAAATAATCACAAAACATGTGTAAAGATCATCGAAGAGATAAAATAAGGGGTTGCACCCACAATTACATACATTCCAACACTTATGTTCTTATTACTAGTAAATTACTTGTTTATCCATTTGTTTTCTTCTTATTTTAATAGTGTATTCTTAACATATTTAATGCCACATAAAATGGTTTTTCAAATTTAAATTTCTATTTTCAAATAAATATGTTTCTCTTAAGGAAACACGCCACTTAACTATTAATAAGATTTATATAAAGGTTTAACCACATATCAGAAGGGAGAAAATCAATGTATTGTTTATATATATATATATATATATATATATATATATATATATATATATATATATATATATATATATATATATATATATATATATATATATATATATATATATATATATATATATATATATATATATATTCTTATTAGTATAATCATTCCATATAGCTTCCACAATCCAATTATTCATTTACTTGTTATTCACAAGAGGGATACACATGATAATTTCCATTGTAGCTCAATGGGAGTAGGAAACAAGGGTAGGAAAAATATAAGAAACAAGCTTTTGTTTCCCTTTAGGGGAAACTTTCTTGGTCAATTATGATCCACACGCCCACAATCCTAGTTCAAAAAATAACCATCCATTCTACAAAATAATGAATAAAATACGTACTATGGGATAAGGATCACACATGACCGAGTCCCAACGAGTTAATAACACATAAGGAAAGTATTCAAAAATGAAAAATGGAAGATCTCAGTAGAAAAATATATCTACCCAATGGTAATGTGATCAAATTTCATAAATATAAGTTGTGTAGCTTGGTATCCTATTAAGTCCCAACTTACACATTCAAGTGACTATAAAATTGGGGAATTTACAAGGGTCATGGATTTGGTTTAAATTTTTCATTTTCTTTCTTCATTTCACTAAGGAAAAAATAGAACACGAGTGGCTTTAAGGGATTTCTTATCAAAAATATGTGTTGATTTCATTTCCTTTCTAATTAGTTCATTCAACCTACAAGGATAACACAACATGTAAATAATTGGTTTCTAACATTTACTAACCTATTTAACTATACCACACTATTCATGCATACATTATATTTTTATAAAATATGATTTATATTTTTATAAAATATGATTGATATTTTTAACTTCAATCCTTTCAACCAATGTAGCTACATTTCATAATAAAACCATATAATAATATCAACAATAAAGATCTCAAAATATCTTTTCAAAAAAATAATAAAATGATCCATTTGCAATATGACCATCAACTATACTACACATTACATTGTCACGCTCCTCCTATCACCTTCATCAACATAATGTGAATGTAATGTTCACATGGATCCCAAACCTTCCATATAAAAATTCTATCAAAAACATGTAACAAAAACTAAAAGAGAGAGAAATAAGATTACTATTTCCTACAACATGTCAAATCATAACTACTTTTATAGGTTTAGAGAGAGAGAATCATTCATTTTCTTTATGCAAGAAATAATTATATGTACATGACCAAAATGAGGTTATTGAGAGATAAAAATCAAATTTTATACACGACATTAGAAATATAATCATCTTTCGAGTTGAAAGAGTTTTTATTTCATCACACAATTCTTGTTTTCACTATCATAGGGAGGTTCAATCGGAAGGGAGCATTTTCGCACAAATCATTATTTTTCATTTATGATTTTTTTTTAATGTGTTCAAATAGGCTACTTAAGTTCATAAAACATGTTTACAATCATCAAACTAGTTTTAACCACTCGGGAGTGTCTCAAAAGGTCAAAAATGGGTCCACATGGCTTAATTTTTTTAGTGTACAACAAGCCTAAGTTGCTTCTGAATAGACTTGTAAAAGGCTCAAAAACATCCAAATGGAAACTTTAACATTTATAACCTATTATATGCTATGTGGAAAAACCATATAAACTTATAATACCAAAAATGTATAATTGGACATCATTTTGGAAGCATCTTTCTAGATCCAATTGGTGTAATTTTATAGTGTGTACTTAGAAATTTAAGCCAACGTGGATTCAAATCAAACATATAACATTGCTCTTCGATGGAAGTAGGTGAAAAATATATGTTTCACAATTATATATATCAAAATGCATAGGTTTTTAGTTGTATATTCCATTTTCTAAATCTGTATGTATTTAAACTAATACAATTTCGAAGGGGTTTTGTAACATCATGTAGTTACCTCCTACAATAAGCTCTCCAAGTTTCTTCTAAAACCCACTTCAAAAACATGTCAATTTTTTTAATGAGATTTAATGATTTTATAAAGATCAATATATATTGGATAACAAATTTATCTAATTAAAATGTAGGGGAGAAGTGTTGTCCAGGGTACCCCGAGCTATTCTCGTAACTTGTAGAAAGAAATCTGGACATAGATTTTTTGAGCCTTAGTAGGCCCTTTCTAATAATTTTTAGTTTCACAGGTGCAAAAAAAAAAATGGGCCCGAAGCCCTGATAGAATTCCTTATTAGGTTCGGTGAGTTATCTCACACATTGCATATTCCCAGTATTTGAAAAAATGTGCAAACTGCCTCCGAAATATCGTCGCCTAACACCACGTAGCATCTTTGCAGGAATCAAGATCCAACACACATGAAGGTAGGCCAAATGAAATATGAAAATCTACATTTTCCCCCAATATCTAGTAGTCTCCTCATTACGGGTCTCCAGACTTTTCTTGCATTAGAACATCTTCCCAGGCCAATGTGTTATATGTTAATCAATCCCTAATTCTTGGAATTGAACCTCGGGCCAACACGTGGCATAAAATCATAGTTCAAGGGTTAACACGTAGGAAATGCACCCATGATAAAAGTTAATCCCCTAGAAAATTATTAGCCGCCACGTGTCACTAGATCTCTATCTCGTTTCTCCCGGGCTATAAAACTATAAATGCCCATATCTTTCTCCTTTTACTCCAAATATAAAAAAATAGGATCATTAGAAAGGTCTCATTGGGACTATAATCATCAAACTAATAAATTCAGAATTTGGTAGTGTTGGTAGGTGAGAAGGATGAAAATATTTTGAGCATTAATGTGCGCTTTCAAATAGCTCAACTTCTAGTTTTAATGAAGAATGGGAGCCCCATTTTCACTTACATTTTTGATAGCATGTTTTTGGACATGTCGATGTACATTCCCCCTCTACAGAGAAATTATACCGATCCTTTGGAATGGTGGGTGGTTAAATCCATTAAAACATAGTTTGTGACCTCTCTCTCTCTCCTGAAAATCTACAAATGTAAGTGCCTTGGCATAAAAAAGGGTTCTCTTCTATCAAATTTGGGGCTCTATCCTATATTATTTTCCATTTTCACACCTATATACCTCTACAATTTATATTTTACATAATATTTCAAACCTCTTCTCTATAATTTGGGTGAAATACTATTAATACAATTTATTTGTGGTTGTTCTCCTTTCAAACCTTCTCTGTTTGTTATGGATGTTTACCCTCTTATTTTAGTATTAAGTTCATTCATTCATTATCTAGGTTTTGTTTATCCTTTAAAATTATTTCTTATGCAATCGCTCTATGTCTATTTGGTCGAGTTTCAACCCTATCTCATTGTTGGTGCATCACCTCTTTTATCATTCTGTAACTTTTCCTCTTTTCTAACCTTGGTCCCTATGAATTCATAATTTAGGTTTAGTTTAGTTACATTTCATGGTTGTAGGTTAGTTTGCATTAGGCTGGGAGAGAGAAGGAACTAGCCTTCTCTAGAGATTTGTCTCACTTATAAGGTCTCACACTTGAGACAAATACATGTTACCCCAAAGTTATATTGTTAAGGAAACAACACATGTAGAGGATGATAACAGCTTTTAGCACACCCGTTAGGAGACCCCTAATTTTATTTATATTTCACCAAGGTTTGGTGTGGTGAACACCATATTTTTAGATGCTTTGTAAAACACATCTAGCAACTATGAGCACTCTATCTAGTGGTTTCATGCAAAAAAATGTCTATTTGTTATTAGAAGAATCCAAACAAGGTCAAGAACAAAAAGAGAAGAACCTTTTGATTACTTATAATTATCACCAAGGATAAGGAGAAGAGGCATAGTAGTGTTGACATCACCATCTCCTCCTAATATAACTATTTCTAATCCTCCTTCTCGATAGTCCCTTCTTTCTACCTTCTAGAGTTTTTAAACTCATTTCTTTCATGGATCTACAAAGAAATTTACCTATTTTAAGTTTCGATGGTGGTAGTCCTTTGACCCTTAAAGCACAAGATGATATATCGGTGTCTACGGTTAAAAGTCTCCATTTCCTCACTAGTGAAAACCACACTACCCCAGCTAACCATATCCAAGATGTTGTTAATGTTTGTTTAGTTTACTTTTTTGTTGAGGATTATGTAGCGGTCAAACTCTTAGATTCATCATTCAAAGGAAATCACTTTAATGGTATAGAAGTTTGATACTTACTTCAATTCACAATTGAGATGAACTTGGCATAGCCATTTGTAACCATTTTGAGGATAAGTTAGATCACATGTCCTTGGTAGAGAAACTAGAAACTATAAAAAGAGTACCTAATGAGCCTATGTCTAACTTCAACATCGATTCAAAGGACTTGGGACTAAATTCCTCAAGTGGTAATACCTACACCCCAACATGAATTTCTTTATTATCTAAAGGATTTAAACCGTGATATTTCTGTCATGATTCATTCAATAGGGGTATAACCTTACCATCTCGCATATGCAATTGCTATTAGAGAAGAGAATAATCTTATTCAAGCTAGGAAACTTGTTCCTAGACCTCCAATGCCTGTATTTCCATAAGTAAGAACATTTTTTCCCCATTACATTCTTGAATTAGCTCTCATTCCATCCCCTAGAAATCAAATTTCTAGTAAATCATCCACCTCCTTGAGTACTTCATCTAAATTGCAATAGGTAATGAAATAATTGCAAAATTTTGGTAATTAATTGGTATCCATTAAAATAAACAAGATCAAAGTTTCAAACCTTATCATCCTCCATACCAATCAAATATGTCCCCTTCTCAACTAAACAAACCTTAATTCTAAGTCGCTCCTCAAAAGAAAAATCAGATTTCCCCTAAAAGAACATTT
This sequence comes from Taxus wallichiana var. yunnanensis, assembly GCA_018340775.1. Lineage (NCBI taxonomy): Eukaryota > Viridiplantae > Streptophyta > Pinopsida > Cupressales > Taxaceae > Taxus > Taxus wallichiana. The sequence continues at coordinate 193,399,869 of CM031235.1, forward strand.
CAACCATATAATACAAATGTGGCTAGTTCATCCAAAGCCTTGTGTTGGCTATATTTTATGCATAGCTGAAAACCTAGGCAGTCATGAGACAAATCTCCCTCATTTACCAATGAGGCTCCTGTGTAAGATTTGTTAGTTAAATATGCTAGTATCTATTTGTGGGTATTACTTTAACCATGCAGCTCATGAACCATAGCTGTATAGTTTTGCAGCAAGTAAGCAATTAAAGAAAGGAAATATCTGATGAAGAAGAAAATAGTAGAAAACAAGAAAGAAAGAGGGAAGATGTGCAACCCAATCAATAGATTACAAAGTTGATTGCATGCACATAGATAGAACAAATAGATATTAACATACAAAATTATAAGCAAAGGGAACTTTCAGATCTAGATCTAGAATAACGCAAAGTTTATGAATAGATCTAAGATAGAAAGTTAGAAACAAAATGCACCATTGACACAAAGTTCTCCGGAAATATGCTCCTTTCTATTCCTCTACTTCAAATAGCTATCGGGGTTTTAGCACAAAGTCTGGAACACAAGAATGCTGCTTACAAATTCTGATCATTAACCCGAAGGTTCTTCCTCTACTTATAGAATGTAGAAGGGAAATTACAAATGGGAAACTTAACTAAACTAGAACATAAACAAGAAGTAAAGATAACATCTGAAATCATCTTCCTTTAATTCCTCTCTAAGTGACATGCATCAGGAGTTCTAGTCAAAATTATGCACATCTGTCATTTAACTTATAGAATCGTTCCACACAACTTAAAGTAATGGTTTTCAAACCAATAACTTTTAAGTTTTACAATTACATCCGGGAACGTAGAAATAGAAGAAGAAAGATCTGCCAGCTGTAACCCCTACATCTTCTTTTTGCTTTGATACTGAATATACTTGTCGAACATGTAATTCAGCAACTTCCCATCTGTTTTAGCCACAACTTCTTTTTCTATCCTGAATTGCAGCAAGCCTTCGTTCAAAACCTCGATGCATGCTTCCACATCCTTCAAGCTAGGCCCAAACTTCTTAATGTCTGATTGCAGTTACCAGCTTGTTGATGGAATCCATCGTGAAAGGCCTAACAACTCCATCAATCCTCTCTTGCACCATCAAAAGAGATCCTTCCAGGGAATCAGGCACTTTGTTAGGAATGGTCCTTTTGTATGAAGAAACGTTCCCGACCACTTCCTCATTGGTGAAAGCAATGACATTGTCTGATAGTGATGATGCCATACTCTCGAGCACCCGCATTCTTTTCAGCATGATTCTAAAGATCTCCAAGTGGAAAGAAACTACAAACTCAAGTTACTTCCCCTTTTCAACCGATCCATTGGGCACAATTCGTTCTGCAGTCAAAACCTCCCTCGGCAACTTATTTATCTTGACCAAAGTACTCATGTTACTTTCAGCTATTGTGTTCATGTCCATCGTGCTCATCACTAGTTGTTTCAGCTGAACCAATGCATCCTTCATAACCTTTAGACAGGTCGGCACCTCCCTGAGTTGTACAAAAGCTTGGCGAATGATTAGATTCTTCCATTCATTGATAGCTTTAACTTGGTTACCTACATCTTCCACTTCCTGCATCAGATGATCACTCACCTACTTATGTGTTGAAATTGGCTGAGTGGAAGATTTGGCAACTTTGGCAATAATCTCGCACAACTGAGACACCTACTTTTGAAGTTTAACTTTTTCTACCTTTTCTTTGTCAAGCCTAAGGAATAAAGCATTTATCAATGTCTGTCATGTCTTGCTTCAATCCTTCAGTAGTGGTTTGACCTATCGGTACTTTGGTCACTATTATATCCACTACCGTGAGCTCACCCTTCTTCTTTCCTTCTGCTAGAACTGATACCTCAACGAACTTCTACCCTGACTCCTCAATAATCAACCTCGAAGTCACCTTAGCAACTTTAGGTCTTCTGTCTTTTCCACCCAAACTCAGGAGCAGCTGCAAGTCATGTTCCTCCAAGTTGATCTCCTCTCTAGCCTCTGGGACCAACTGTGAAGCCAACCACTTTGAGAAATTACTTCTTGGAGAATGAGAAGTTGTCGAATGTACCACCATCTCGTGCTCTAGTTCCTCTCCATCTAAAATTGCTACAGTGTCATGGCTACCGTCCTCTATATTGTCCAAAGACAAAGCTCTTTCAAATTCTACCATCTGTAACTTTAGTGTTTCTTTAGGAAGAGGTATAGATCGAGTGGCTGAGGAGAAAACACAAATGTTTCCTGATTCAATGGAGGAATGGAAGTATCTTGTTGAGGTGTAAAATTTGGTGAAGTACTTGATGTCAAGAAGTTGAGAAGCACCAGACTAGCACCATAGCCATAGAAGTGACCTTTTCCCTCGAATGAGACTTCTTGTGCACTTTAATCTTTTCAGGCCTTCTGCTACTTTCTCCCTCATGCTTCCTTTTGATGGAATATCTTCTACTGAGGTATCCTGTGATCTGATTCATCAAAGATTCATCAAGGCAATACCCCTTTGTCAACAACCAGTTTGAAGTGTTAACTAGAACAATGGAAGACCTCTCCTCGATCGTGTGATAGCCACTAATGTTCTCCTAAGTGTAGCTCTATCCCCTCCCATCTGATGGTATGTGTCAAGTAACACATAGGCCATCATCTATAAGATCTATAGGTATCCGTGCTAATCCATAATCAAACACTTGTCACATTGATAACCTGCTGAAGTCTTTCTTCCTAACTTCATACTCACTTCTGCACTTCATCCAGAAATCTTCTAACGAAGGCACATGCACGTATTCTTGGGAGATTGTCTTTCTTGCTACCCCATATGGATCGAAGTTCAGCCATGCTGGGAAGAACTCATGCTCATACTCAGAGAACATCTCCGCTTCAATTCCTCTAGCTCTGTGAATGCTCAGCAGCTGTAATAGCCCACTTGTGATTGGAAAGAAGCCTGTAGACTTGTGCCATTTCGACTGTAGGTCATGCATCTCCATGAGTTATCTGCATAATTCCATGACGATCAATCTATCGCTTGGATATCTGGGTAGTTTGATTGGTTCCCCTAAAAATCTAGTTGCCCTGATGTATGTGAAGTCAACGAACTGGATGAAGATACAACCATGCTGGGATACAGCTTCCCAAGCTTCCTTGCTTACCCTGTTGGTCTTCAGATCACCGTTCAGCCTGCAAATGAATCCGTAGAAGAATCCATCATTGACCACCTTGTAATATTTATTGCATTCAGGCATAGTAAGCTATGGATAACACTCAAAAATAGGATCCTTCGAGAGTACGCCCCGTCTATCCAGCTTGGAGAAGATACCCTGCGAGGCTACTACATATACCAAATATGAAGTCATCTTGAAGCTGTAAGTCTACCTCACACTCGGAGCTGCTCACCAATGTTGTCACTGATGATCTCCACCAATTGATTATAGAATCTACTTTGTTGATCTCAATGGTCCTGATGAAGGCATACATCCATGAGTGGAATTTGTGAATGTTAGCTTTTCCATTTATCCTACATAGAAATTTGGTAATGTCATCCATCTCTGCACCAGATTGGATCGTGGAAGAGTCCTCGAGAACTTTTATGGAGATCTAGGGTTTCTTCATATACCTGTTGTTCATTATGCCCACACAGTCGACTTTATGCTTCTCCCATATGTTGCCAACATCCAGCATGTTGATGGTAGTCACCACCTATCATGTTGGAATCTTCATACAATAATTGATAAACTATGTGTCCAGCCGGATTATTGTCTTCCCGCAAACATCCCAAATTGATCTGGATAGTGGATGGTATGACCTTGCACACTCCATGATGAATTCTGGAAACTGAGCTGTGAATGGGAATGCTGAAGCTCGAATGATTCCACTGCTCTTGACTGCCCGCATGAGAGATGTCTTTCCAGCTCTGGATCTGTCAATCAACTCGGAAAGAGGTTTTGGGCCTAGATCCGTATCACCGATATCGACAAATCTAGAAGTAATGCATGATTCCGCTGAGCCTTCTCGTTCATCCCGCTTTGCCATAGTTGGAGCAATCTTTGTCTGAGTAATTCTTTTTCTTTTTATTCGGCGAATTCTTTACAACTGGTGCAGATCTGGGAATTTCTTCAGATTCAGAGGATATATTCAATGTATCTGACATTGATTTAAGCTCCCTTTCAATTATATAAGCACCTGTAATGAATACTTGCAATTAACTCAAGAAAAGACGAAGAACGAAACATGAACACTTGATTTTTATCATAAAAATTTGCATATAAAGCCCACTACCCTAAAATTTGAGGCTTTGCTTGCATGCAAAGCAAGCATAAATATTTTTAACTTCACCTGGGCACCTGTACCAATATGCAGATAATTAACCAAGCTTAAATCAAGCTCCTCCAATCCTAGGCGCCAAACTTTGAAGCTTTCCGGCAATGAAAAACACTTCTTTATGCAAAAATCCTCCTCCTTTTGGGTGCCAAAACTGTCCGGCTGCACTCCTCTGCTAAAAGAATTAATTACTTCTTTACTATGGCAGCCCATGCTTATATAACTCTTAGCATTCTATATTTAATAATTGCCTCTCCTATTCCTGGCAATTAATTAAATAAATAACATGTTTATTCCTTCAACTTGGGCACCTAAATTTGCATGCTCATGGCTGCCATTAAATAAATAAATTTAATTTATTTTTAGCCCTCTTCTTTCACTTCACATCATGCATGGACCTTCTATTTCTCCATGGCGCCAAAATTAGGAATAAAAACTATTAATAAATGCTTCAAAAAGCATTATTTATTCACCAAATGGGGCACACTTTTTAGCATGCTTCAAGGCTGCATTAAATAAATTAATTTAATTTATTTTTAGCCTTCTACCTTCAGTCTTCTTTGACCTCTTATCATGCATTGACTTTCCATCATCCCTGGCGCCAAAATTAGGAAGGAAGACTATTAATAAATGCAATTAAAGTTATTCTTTAATTCCAAAAGGGGTCACACTTTTTGAATAAGGTTGATTTCTATATTTAAAAGTCATCTTTGATGGGATTATTCACCCTGCATGGCAGCTCCAAAAATCCCTTCATCCACTTAAGCTGTTTGACTTCCATAATGGGAATTTTTACCCTGCAAGGCAGGTAAGAAATTCCCATCAATGCCTTAAGTGATTTTTCTTTATTTTATAATGGGAATTTTCACCTGTAAGGTAGGTAAGAAATTCCCTACCTACTTCCTCTCTAATTTTCCCATCGTAACTTAAGTGACTTTGCCTTCATGGGAAAAATTACCCTGCAAGGCAGGTACAAAAATCTCACCTGCCTGTTGCGACCAAAAATCCCACTACAACTTAAATCCATCCATTCCCAAAAATGTGACTTGTCCAGAAGAGGTTTTTTTGTGCATGACTTCGTCTTTTTAAAGAGAAGCTGACTTCCTGAAGCTGATTCCTTCTGGCATGGTGGTCGTAGATGATCTCCAGATACTCCAGGCAAGAAAACAGACTGTACTAGCGAAGGAATTGACCTAGGGGAATTTCACAGAGAAAAAAATGAGAAAAATAAAAAAGAAAAAAAACATTGCTAGAAGTCATAGACAAAGCCCAGGATCCATTCCTGGTGAAAACCCTACTGGTATATGTGAATATTGACATGCAAAACTTCAACAGGGCTAAACCGGAGCACAATTTACTTCAAACGGGGCTCTAAATAATTAAATAAAATTTTCCCATAAAAAAAACTTGATGAAGGGATAAAATGATTTTCAGCATTTGGGTATTTGTCAAAATTGGCTCCTATGATTCACTGGGAATATCTTGACACAATACAAGCATCTTCTAGCAATAAAAACACAAAATGACCCATTATTTTAAAAGTGTGAAGTTTTTTTTTACATGGGGTAGTCTCAGATTTCATGGTGAAATTTAGGGACACCACCTTTGTTCATATTCAAAATAATATAGTGCAAGATTATGAGTGGTGTTTCCTTTTCATCTTCCACACAACTAAGAACTTTCCCTAATGTAATTTTGAACCAAGATTTGATGGTTCAAATTTCATCTACTCTTCAAGATGCACCCATAAAATAAATTCAGAACGGGAAATCACTCAAGAGATACCACCAAGTGATGCTCCACTGTGAATTGGAAAATGGATGAATTTTGTGGGGTTAAATCATACTTCTCCTCAAGGTATGCTTGCTAATGCTAGATCTAAGAAAATAGTTATGGAGGAAAAACAATCAGCAAATGTAGATCTTTCTCAATCTTCCCTAACACTCCAAGAGGGTGACCATTAATATTCAATTCCTAATGTGAAATGAAGAACACAGTCGGCATCAAGAAGTCCAAATCATCTCAAAAGACCTCCCACACTAGCTCAAATGCAATAAAATGTTGTTAAAAGTAAGTTACAACAAAATGATGATTTAACTCCTTTCAACATCCTTGAATAGATGAAGAAAACCAATGTGAGTATCTCAATGTGGAAAAATCTAGTAAGTATGGGATAGAGAGATCTCTTGCAAGTGATTACGATCAATTTCTCCATTCTAAGTGAGTCGCCAAGGAATAAGCTGAATTTATTCTTACTAATGTAATATAATAAGAGAAAGATCAACCAAACAAAAATTTAAGCCTCCTCCCTTCTATGTATCTCTGATAATGTGTAATCATTTAGTTCATAATTATATGATTGATTTAGGGGCAAGCGAAATTTCAGTGATACCTAAGCAAATTGCAAACCAATTAAGTCTCAAATATGTATATGATTATCTCTCTAAAGGATTATTCTAGCTATATGGAAAATAAATGGAAACTTTTGGGGTTATCAAAGGTCTAGGCCTTACATTGCATGCATGCCCCAAATTTTCTATTCCCCAAGATATCTTCATAATTGATCTACCTCCACTCTTTTCTCTATGTTTATCCAAAGACTTTACTGCCAAAATTGTAGGATTTTTATTAGTTGACTAGTCTCACATGTTCTATAGAACCGAATATGAAACTAAGGCTACCATCAAGTTTGAAAAAATTTCTACATATCATATAGAACCTTATGTGTCCAACCCCATCAAAGCACAAATTTTATTTACTTTGATCAAGGAGATTTCTCGAGTATTCAAGAAGAGGACACTTAGATTGAGAGCATTCCTAACTCATTGCTTGATGAGTGGGGAAATGAATTCCATGGTTTTGATCCATATAAATAGATTGAGGAAGTTGGCCTTGGTATTTATTGTCTACATGAGGAAAATTCACCTCTTCCTAGTATTGTTAAATCAAATGATGAAGAGGAAGATGGCATTTGGAAAATGTTTTTTGATGGATCAATAAGTAGATAAGGAGTAGGGGGTGGTGTAGTCCTTATATCTCCCATAGGTATTTCATATTAATCCTCTTTTAGATTTCATTTTATCTACTCTAAAGAACACAACATATTATAAATCCCTCATCTATGGCTTCTAATGGGAAACATGTAAGAATATCAAAAAATGTTAACTTTTAAGATGGTGAATTGATTGTAAACCAAGTCAGAGGGTCAGACGTTTCTAAGAATGACTTGTTAAGAGCCTATAAGCATAGATTATGGGATCTTTTGGAGGATTTTTATACCTTCAATATCCAATTAATACCAAGAAAGGAGAGCAAAGAGACCGATAAGCTAGTGGTAATTGGATCAAAATTTGATGTTGTGGAGAATGTCAAGAGAGACAAGTTATAACCACACATCAAATTAGTTGTGAGGCCCAGTATACCGATAATGACACAAATTGGAAAGTGTTTGAGATTGATCAATACATTGTCAATTTTATCTAAGAACAAGTTGAGTTTTCATCAAAAAATCAGGAAAAATTGGAGCAATAGTATGGTAATCGAGTTGTCAACATAGATCGGATAAATTTCCCAAAGGCCTAGTGAATTTGGAGTCTATCTTAAACTCTAATGATCAGCTCAGAAAAGAAAAGGCAAGCTTGAAATTTAAAGGTGAAGATTTAAAACTCGTCTCGGTTAGCAAGGATAAACTACGAAAATTGGGAAAGTGAGTACCCCATAAGAGAAACATTATTTTATATAAATTTGACAAGAATTTGATAATATTTTTCATGAGCTATGAAGAACATAGAGATTTTGATCCTAATTTATCTCAACACACCATTGAGTTGGATTTAACTACTAATACTATAAGGTAAAAACAAAGACCTGTTAATCCACACATTGAACCTCTCAAGAAGAAATAACTAAATAATATTATTGAGACAAGTGTAAATTTAGTTCCAAAGAGAAAAATAATATAGAAATCAGGTTATGAATTGATTTCAGATACTTAAATAGGGATTCTTTGAATAATCATTACCCACTACCTTTAATGTAATAAATATTTCTAATAGTGGCTAGATTAGAGAGGTTCTCTCTTCTAGATGGCTACTCAAGGTATAATCATATCATAGTAATGGAAGAATATTAGTTCAAGATGGATTTTCCTATGCTTATAGGAAAATACCATTTGGTTTTTCAAATGCAAGAGAAACATTTCAAATAGCCATGGATATGGAATTCAAAGGACTGATTAGTAAATTTTTCCTTGCCTATCTTGATGATATATAGTGTTTTCCAAAGAATCATACGATCATCTTTTCCATCGAAGACATGTATTTGAAAGGTGTAGCCAATTTGTAATCTCACTTAATCCCAAGAAATGTATCTTCCTAGTACATCAAGGTAATATCATTAGATCCAATATTTATAAATAAGGATTAATTATTGATCTAGAAAGGGTTAGTGTAATCCTTTTAATACCATTTCCCATTCATAAGAAGAAACTTTAAAGCTTCTCAAGAAGGATATATTTTGTCATGTGGTTTATCCCAAACTTTTCCAATTTGGTCAAGCCACTTACACTGATGCTAAAGAAGAGTATGAATTTCAAATGGATTGTTGAACGGAATAATAGCTTTAAACCACAAAGTAAGAAATAATACAAGCTCCAAATCTCATCAACCTAGATTTCTCAAAGGATTTCACAATGTATGCTTTTGGAGACACAGATACAATATTTTTATGCTAATATAACTGAATGAAGAAGGGTTAGAATAACCCATTGTATTTTCTATCCAAGTTTTAGAGGATTATGAGGTGATATATTCATTTATTAAGAAACCCGCACTTGTTGTTATAAGAAGTTTGAAGAAATTCAGGCATTTGATATCCAACAAAAAGATTCGAATAATTATTTCACATGATGGTGTGAAATATTTCCTTTGAACAAGGACTTGGATGAAAAAAGAGATCATTGGAAAACAAAGGTAATTGAGTATGATATTAATATCTTCTAGCTTCCCACTCATTTCTGCGTATTTTTGACCTTTGGTGTCGTCCTTCTTCACCTGCTTTGAAAGTCCCGCATGATTTTTCCATAACTCTTTATGCATGGTTTTAACATGCATGGTATTCCTTAACTTGACTTCCAATGTGCATTTGTGAGCCAAATTTCCTAAAAATAGTCTTGATTATGGTATTCCTTCACTCTTTTTTTTTAAATAGGTTTAATTAATTTGAATTACCTCTTCACCCAATGATTTGGCACTCCAAGGTTTTCTTGTGCATGAAGGAACATCCCAACCAATTCCTATATATTCAATGCTTGTATTCAAGCAAATGGCTTGAGAATTTTGTGTATCTTACATAGTATTGCTACCACAATCCTGCTAGAAATTGCATAGCCAAGCTCTGTTCACTTGTGTTATCTCTCTTCCACCTACATTATAACCATACTTCCTTCAAGCTTCCATTTCTCAAGCACCTTCTCCTCCTTTTGCATTCCTAATTCCTTGGAATCATATGGACACATAGAGAAAGAAAGGATAAACTAAGGGGACAAGAACAAATACAACTAGATTTTCCAAAGCTCTTGCTTATCCAGGTTGGAATTATTTATTTGTTTGCTTCATTTGTTCAAGTTATCAATTCTGAGTTATTCATTTCAAATACATATCAAATAGAGTAGAAAAATTGTTCATTTCAGTTAATCAAGCAATTACAAATAGAGAAAATCATTAGAAAGCTTTCTCTTTGACATTATGGGGAAGTAGTGGGGAACAATATGTTAATGATTTGTTCTCTACCTCTGAGGTAGGGTTTAAAGGGTTTTGATTAAATTAGTTTAGTTTTTTTAGATCTAGATTCACATACTTACACAAGTAATTAACTACAACCGACTGATTACTTGTATTTAATTTTGTTTATTAGATTAGAAGCATTGTTTAAAAATCCCAGAAAAGATCAAAAATATTTACTTTTACTAGATTAGTTTTTCTTCCATTGTTGTTTTGTTCAGATATACTTGTGAAAATACCAAAAACATAGTTTAAATTTCCTTTGATAGTTAGTTTTATTTATCAAATCAATTCAATTCATTCTACATGACCATCAAAGGTCCACAACAAGAGAAAACATTCAGTTGTGATCCATTGGTCCCACAACCCAATGGGCCTAAGTTGTTGACCGACATTGATATGGGTTTATGCTTGTTAGTTTTATGCACACACTACTAGGTATTATGAGAAGATAGAACAATTAAACACATTAAACATTGCAGCTGATCAAGCCTACGATTATTGGAATACTCTTGGAAACAAGGGCTTGATTACGCATATGACCATACAAAGACCACATAGCCTCCAGGAGTTCATGTTTGTGATCCCCAAGTCCCAACCCAATGGGCATGTTAACCAATTAAACATCAACACTGGTTTATATGCACTGGTATTTAGATCATCACCACTTCCACTTGACATCATTGTATAACTTTCAATGTTGAACATAACAGTCGATCAGGCTAAGGATTTTTGGACTAGACTAGAAAACCTCCCATAGACCTTTGTGGTTCCATTACACCTCTCGTTCTCACTTCCATGACCTTGTCTAGAAATCTATACGAGGCATCCATAAGTCACTTTTCATATGTTCCACAACCAGTAGAAAAATCTCGATGGAGCTCATATCATCACTAGAGCCTCCGAGTATTCTATTCTATATGACCATTCAATTACACCACTTCAGCTTAGGATGGATTTCTTTTCCTTGGACTCGTAGATCTCGATATTACATGTTGAAGACATAAGGTTTCCTCATTAGCTTGTTCATCATACACACACACATCCATTTCCATTCTACACCGGTTGTCTCACACCTTGGGAGGTCGGGTGTGAAGAAGGTCACGTGTTGATTTTCTTTCATATAAATTGGTGAACCCAACGTGAAGAGCTAGTCTCTAAACATTTCCACTTTCTTCATCCATCTTCCTCTCTCCCATTATTTTGTGGGTATTCTTATACCCCCAAATATGTCAAGATATGATGAATACGGTCGACCCCTCTCGGGTTTTGATGTGTACAACTATCAAACAGGTAGACAACAACAATCACCTTTGCTCTCTACATGGCAAATAACCATTCAACTGCTCAAGCTCAAAATCCTCTTCTTCAGGGAACCAATGTTGGTTCCTCCATATATATCGAGGATCTTGACCAAATCACACAGACATCCCTCTTGAGCAATCAAGTTCTAACAACATGACTTTCACTGGGGAGGTAAGTTCATCTCCTCGGGTTTTGTTCAAACAACCCATTAGCATGCAAAGATGACCAACTCCTGCCTCTAGATGAGGATTACTTAGCATGATATGCCAAAAGTGAACAATCCTTCCATAGAATATAAACCAGGATTTTGACAAGTTGCAAGGACATGTTGATGTCTTGCTCCAAAAAATAACACTACCCCTCCAACAATGGAAAACATTGCCAACGAGGGGTGGTAGAACAACAAACAATTCATAGCAGGATACCACACTCCTCAACAACCTCCAAAAGTTCAACAACAAAACAAAACAAAACACCACCCCATCAATGGGTGACATCATCTTGCAGTTAGTAGACAAATTCAAAGAGTTAGAGCTTTCCCAAAATACTCAAAATTCATATGTGGGGTAAAGTAAGAGTTTCTCACTATCCATAGAGTTATGGAAAAATACCTACTGCACATACTCCTCTAGTTTATATAGGCACTCCAAGCCCTAGATATTTGCTAATTGGGATGGGAACCTTGGGTATATCCCCCACCACATATGGATATCCACAATAGGCACTAGTCGGAAGTGCATTCTCAAATTCCATACCATCTATAAAATGCAACATTCCTTGGCTTTGTGCCTTCAACTCCATATCAAAATAGTCAACCCCCTTACATACACATGTACTCTAAATCACCACAGGGGGATATGTACACTTACCTAGTCCATATGGTCAGCCACAGGGGATGCCATATGCCCCAAAAATGTATACACTGTACCATTTCAACAACCGATGCAACCTCCACCTCCCCAATAAGGATCTTCAATGGTTGAAACATACACAATGGGGACCTATTCTAAATATCTTAAGGAGCCTCTAGACTTCTCCATATGGATTTTCATGCTCCCAAGACCCTTTCCCGATCTTCCAAAGTTCAAAGGGGAGGGGATCCTAATGCTCACATCAAATCTTATGCAATGGCCATTCGAGAGATGCTCCCATGGGATGCGTTATTACAAATATTTTCCCTAAGACACTAGAAGGTATCACTCTCGATTGGTACTATAGGATACTAGAGGATTTGATACACTCCTTCAAGAAACTCATGTCATATTTTATTAAGGATTTTGATATGAACAAACTTTTAAGGACATGAATCAGAGAATTCCTTCATATCAAACAAGAGCACAACGAGTCCACTTCCCACTTCATTCAAAGGTGGCGACAAGTTCTCTATTCCTCTGTAAGCACTCCAAACATGGATCAGATGAGAGCTTTGTGATTTTTCCTCCACTCCCTCAATAGAGAGACAAAGGAAGAAGTCCAAAATTTCCCACTAAGGAGCTATGAAGAGGTGCTTAGAGGGTGCTCTCCGAATTGATCAAGCAAGCCATATAGATAGTTTCATAAGACTTATGGAACAAATGGGAGGTTAGTCACTCCTAACCAAGGTAACTCCAATTACTCCAACAATGTGAACAATAATCAGGGACCAAAGGTCCTTAATAAGAATCATGGGGTTATAACTGACAGTGTTACCGATCAACCCAAGAAACCCAATGTTGTTAGCTCTCCCAATACAAACACTACCAACAACAAAAAAACAATGATGAAATAATCAAATAAATAATAACTTCTCACCTTCAATCAATGTTGTGGATTTTAATCATCCTCAAAACAAAAAACAATAACAACAACCTCAACAACCAAATAAAGTGCAGACCCAAGGCCCTAGTCAATACCCAAGTGGGTATCAAACCAATTCCAAAACCAAGGGTAGGGGTTCCCAAATTTTAATTATAACAATCAACAATTGAACAATAATCATAATTTCAGACCACAACAAAGTGCAAACCAAAGGCCTCGAGATTATGATCCCGATTTATATTATGGTTTCCATAGGGTTACGGGCATGATGCAAGAACATGCCATGATTGCAAAAAAATTTCTACAACATTTTTTCCAGAGGATCAAAGATAATTATTTGTTGACATGTTTTTGGAAAACCCAACAGTGCCAACTCAGAACACTTACACGGACCGGTATCCCCATAGAACACACCACTTAGGATCTTTAGTGATCCTCTCCCCACATGCACCAAAAGATGGTAGAATAGATCCCAATGGTTCAAACAAAGGCATTGCAATAGGAACCAATGATCATGAAGCCTCAACTTCATCAAACTCACAGGTAGCACCTCCTTTGGATGGTCACCAACAAACAAAAATTGTGGGATTGGTAGAATTGGACACCGAACCTCATATTAACGTTGCCACTAGAACCAAAAGATTATTCTTCACAACCTATCCCAATCTACCCAACTATATCAGATGACATTCATGAAACACTAGGAAAGCCAATAGGATCTTATGACTTGATCAATGACCTACCAAAACCTTCTCTCACATTTCCTTCTTGGATCTGTTAAAGAATTCCCCTACTCACATAGAGCCACTTTATTAGAAGCACTAGGTCTTGGGCATTTGATTAATGTCACCCCTCCTCTAGAAGCATAGATAAACCATATAGAATTTGATGTTTATCCTCAGGGGCAAGCCTAAAAGAGATGTTGGATTCATATTTGACATCAACAAGATGCCCACGGACATTGAAATAGCTCATAGAGGTGATCCGGCCTTGTTTTTACAAGTTTGGATTTACAATAACTATGTAAAATGTGTGATGATTGATGATGGGGCATAGTCAACATAGTCCCCTTCTCTTTCCTTCAAAATTTAGGTTATAGAGAGACCAATTTCTCCTCAACACAAAACATGTTGAGAGGCTATGACAGCCTCAAAGTGACGTCAATTGGAACTATAGTGTTTCAGTCACCCTTGGACCTAAGATGGTTCTAACCAAATTTTATATTATAGATCAAGAAACCAACTATAATATGATCCTCAACCATCCTTGGATTCATCACATGAAGGTGATTCCCTCCACTTTGTTTTAGGAAGTAAGGTTCCTACATTTAGGGAAGGTCTTCATGGCGCAGGGTGACCCAAAACCCTTCGACATACATCTAGCTAATCTAAAGAAGAGGCCAGGGGTTCATTCTAGTTTGAGCTTCCTACAAACTAGTTAAACAAACCTACAAGCTCAACACTAGAAGAAAATTTGGTTCCTACAATGGAACTAGAAACTATGGGTTTGATTGAAGGAGTTCCTTCCGTAAAGGATGAAAATTGTAATTGTTGAGACAGTGTCAACAGAATGACAAAAAAGATAGTCAGTTGTTGGAGAATGACCTACCCCTTCTTCTTTCATTTGATTCCATGGGTATAGGACATGCCCTGGGACTCGGCTCTCTCTCTTGGTGATGACATATGCATGGTAGAGGTCTCGAAGCAAGGGAAGATAATACAAAAATAATCCAACTTCAATCTTCCCAGATGATTGTTGGACCTTGAATTATGATGGAGCAAAGTGTCACTTTGGTGTTGGGGCAGGTGTGATACTTACCAACCCTCAGGGAAGGGTCATGCCCTTCACCTTTAAATTGAATTTTGAATGCACTAACAATGGAGTAGAATATGAGGCTCTCCTTCTTGGTCTCATTGTAGCCAAAAGGATGGGTGCTCTTAATATTAGGGTGTTAGGTGATTCACAACTAGTTGCAAATCAAGTATCTGAAGTATACGAGACTAGGGCTGAACATCTACAACTCTACAAGATTTTCATCCTCAAGTTAAGTAAAGTTTTGATTTCATTTCAATCGAAGCTATACCCAGAGAGAAAAACCTCCTTGCTTGACTCTATAACAACTTTTGCTTCTCATTTTACCCCAAGAAACAAGTTAGAAGACACTAGCTTTATGGTTTTGGTTTGTGTCAAACCTTTGGTTCACAAGATACCAACAACCCCAATTCTGGCTTATGTAGAAGCCGAGAATGAGTTTATCACCTTAGATTACATTGAAAAATGATGAAAGCAATCCTAGGGTATTTGAATGCCTACATATATTTGCATCCCACTCATCATAAGATCGGATTTTCTCTCATCCCACACTCTTCCTCTTACTTTGGAGATTCCATGATAGACCCTTCCTCTACGGAAGGTCTTGAGGTCTATGAGGTAGAAGAGGAAGGAGACTTAGAGACTACCTCTAGCCCCCACCTAAATTTGAAGAGGGTAACACCTCCTTAATCAAAGGAACAATTGATATAAACATCGGGACGGAGGAGGAACCAAAAATCTTGAAGTGGGATCCTCTCTAACTCCAGGAGATATAGAAATACACACCCAAAATCCTCAAGGAGCATGAAAAATATTTCACATTTAGCTATAAGGAAATGATGGGAATTGTGCCACACGTTAGTTCACAACCTCGTCACTAAGCCAGATGCTAAGCCAATTAAATAAAAGTTGAGACCCATGAAGCCAAAGGTGGCCCTCATGGTGAAAGAAGAAGTGATGAAACTCCTACAGGTGGGGTTCATCAAGCCAGTGACTATTCACAATGGGTATCTAATATCATCCCCATTCTCAAAAAGAATGGAAAAATCCACATTTGCATAGACTTTTGGGATATCAACAAGGCTTGTCCCAAAGATGATTTCCCATTACCATCCATCGATGTTATTTTCATGACGCAAAAATTGGTTATGAGTTTTGTCTCTCATGGATGGGTTTTCTAGATATAACCAAATCAAAATCTTTGAGGAGGATCAGACCAAAACTACATTTATCACTCCTTGGGAACATATTGTTATGTTGTCATGTCATTTAGACTTAAGAACGTTGGTGCCACATACCAATGGGTGATGACTTATATATTCCATGATCTTATCCATAAGATTGTGGAATCCTACGTGGATGATCTTCTAGCTAAGGCCAGAAAAATTGATCACCTTGAGTGCTTCGTATCATCCTTTCTCACTTAATCAAATACGACATCATGTTAAATCCAGAAAAATGTATTCGATGTAATGGGAGGCAAAGTTTTTGGGATACATCATATCTTCACGAGGGATTGATGTAGACCCAACCAAAATATGAGTTATTACTAGAAATGATTCCACCATCAAATGAGTCTAGCATCAGATATTTTCTTGGAAAACTTGGTGCAATCCGAAGGTTTATCCTGATCTAACCTTTTTATTCACCCAATCAACAATTTATTAAAAAGGATTGCTGCATTTGATTGGATGGAAGAGTGCAATGAGGCATTTGAGTTGGTCAATGGTTCTTACTATCTCCTCCCACACTCATGTCACCTAAGTCAAATCACCCCTTAATTTTGTATTCATGAGCTACGGATGTCTCATTAGCTTGCATGTTAGCTCAAGAGGATGATGATAAATGAGAACATGTGTAGTCTATTTTATTAGTCAAACATTGCTTGACTATGAGACTCATTACACATAGGAAGAAAAGGAATGCCTTTCCATAGTCTTCACAACAAAGCACTTGAGACATTACATGCTAAATCAAGAAACAAGGGTCATTGTTAAATCGGATCATCTGCAGACATTTCTCACACAAGGGTCCTTATCTAAGAAATTTGGATGCTTCATAACTACTCGATGGGTGAGTTTGAGTTAATGTTTGTTAATCATAAAATCCATCAAAGGAAAATCATTGTGGATTGGTTGGCTGATAACCCATTAGATGGAGCGATCTAGTAAATCTGGACTTCCCCGATGAATGTGTGTATTTTTTTGAAACCAAGCCTCCCATTTCTACGTGCCCATGGTACACTTGACATTATTAATTTCATAGTGGATCATACATATCTAGAAGGGGCAACATCACAACAAAGAATATGGTTACGTGTTATAACCACTAAGTATGTTATCTTGGAACATGTGCTCTATCATAGATCCTTTGATGGAATGTTGTTAAGATGTGTTGATGAAGAAGAATCCAGAAGATTCTTTATGAATCACATAGTGGAGTATGTGGAGGTCACTTCGGTGGCCACACCACTACTCGGAAGATACATCGGATGGGCTACTTCTAGCCCATGTTAGAACATGATGTGGTAGAGTTTTGTGTGCAAATGCCATAAATGTCAAGAGTTCTCCCATGAGATCCACATACCATAGCATAGGCTCTCTAAACCAATTACAACACCATGGCCCTTTTCCACATGGGGCCTTGATTTGATAGGGAAGTTCTCTCCCTCATCAACAAATGGTCATAACTTCATAATCATGGCCACATAATACTTTACTAAGTGGGTAGAAGGCCATGCCTCTTACCACCATGCCTAGATGTGTAATCACTAAGTTCATTCTAAACCAAATCATTTGTAGGTATGGGGTCCCACAAGTCATTATCTCTGATAATGGCACATCTTTCAAAAATGAGGAAGTACGTGAATTGTGTGAAAAGTTCAAAATAAATCACCATATGGAATTCTCTCTATTATCCTCAGCCAATGGACAGGATGAGGCTATGAACAAGACATTAAAATCCATTCTCCTTAAGACTATCAAGGAGAATAAATGAGATTGGCACTTAAATCTCTTTCTGGCCTTATGGGCCTATCAACATCAGTAAGAATGCCGATGGGGGCAACCCCCTTTTCTTTGGTATTTGGTGTAGAAGTGGTTTTACCACTTGAGGTCAAAATACCTAGTCTTTGTATCTCATTGTAAGGAATTTTGGGAGAAGAAGGCTATCGAGAGGCACGAATCTCTCAATTAGAAATCCTTGATGAAGTTAGGCTCAATGTTGAATAATGACATAGTGTTTACGCTGACCAAATGGCTCAAAAATACAATAAGAAAGTCTACAGAGCGTGAAATATATGAGGGATATTTGGTTTTAAGACTCGACAATTGAATAGACAAAAATACTAGCAAAGGAAGGAAATTCAGGCCCAGGTGGTTGGGTCCATATCAGTAATAGAAGACTATAAAAATGGGGCATTTCACCTGTGTACACTAGAGGGTGAGGAGTTTAGTGAATCTGTAAACTCTCTTCACCTAAAGAGATACTACGCATGATCTATTAGCATTTCCATATGTATATTATTACATCCACATTGCATTTTCATCTATCTGGTTCATTTCATAAAATTTGTGATCAAGGGACTTATTCTTATAGAATTCCTAAAAACTTCTGAAAACATTGGAAAAACATTCAAATCATATCTCTTCAAATCTCATGGTATCATCAATTGTTTCTGAATCATTTCATCAATTCAAGAAAGATAAGACAAATCTTTGACAGTAACCATACCAAGGCCTACATACTTGGTTCTACTTATAGTTTCTTCTAGATTAGGTGTCTTTTCCTATAGTCTGTTCTAGAAGCTTCATGGTGTCGCATCTATCCCATATACATCTCTTTGGAAATAAGAACATTCTAGACATTTTTCCTAGATAAATAAGTCAAATGTAAATCCACAAAAAAAATTTTATTTTACACATTTCTTTTCCCTACCAACCTTCGGTGTTGAGCCTGCATCTCTTACTAGTGATGTAGGGTTGGGAAAGGAGAGAAGTTCCCTTACTCACCTATGCCTTGTCCATGGTGATGAGCCCATACTTCCTACTGGTAGCATGGGGCAAGGTGTAGGGGGTCTCTTTGAAAAATTTAAAAGTTAGAAATAGTTCATTCAAATGTTGTGAAATCATAAATTAACAAAGTGAGTTAGATGTTCAAATTCCAAAAGAGTTTAAAACCTCAAAACCAGATTTTGTCAACCAAGTGGCCATCTACGGATCTAAGTCTAGATAAACTAGAAAGCAATTCACATTTTAAACTATGAAGAAAACTTGAGTAGAATGAGGTTGTAGTGTCTCAATTTGGTTTTTCCAAATCCTTGTCTTTCTCTCATCATTACCATTCAACAAATTTCTATAACTTGTGCCCCTTCTGGCTCTTGGTGTTGAGCCCTCACATCTTACTTGGTTGTGTGGAGTTAGGAGTGGGGAAATTTCATTCACTTATCATATCACTCTTTCACCATGTTTTTCCAAAACAATACAAAGTACCAAAATTTTTTAGAGAAACTAAAGTTCAACATTACAATGTGATTGCATTATCATATATCAACATTATAAAACACAAAAAAAAATCATTTTGTTAGCATTCATATCCACTACATACATTCTGAAAAGCATATAAAAATGGAAGTTCTAAACATCTAGAGTACACATGTGAAGTGATCCAAGAGGAAGTCAACTCAGATACAATGAATTACCAACCAAAAAGAAGAGTGTATATATATCATAATAAATCAAGTTTTTATATAATGCCATCACAAGGCATGGTCAAAATGCTTGCAATGAGCCCAAAATATACAAAAAAATCATATAATGCCCGAAAAAATGGCAACTAAGAAATAAAATGCCCAATGGCCTATCAATCCCTACGGGATCCTTGAGATGGTGCACATTTGCGTATAGGACTCCTACTACAGCTACGATGAGGTGGGAGTTCTCATGGTGATGTAGCACTAGCTATGGTCTCACTATGAGAGCATCTCCACTTCATCAATCACTCAATTGTCTCATACGTGGTAACCTAAGTATGGAGAGAATTCATGACCTTTGCTACCCTCCGGATGGCTGCAAAAACATCGGTGTGTACTACCAAATGGTTGCAATGGCTATTCTATGTCCTCAGTCATCTCATCTCAAGTCTTCCCCAAGGGATCAGCAAGGTGTCCATGCACACCCATTGAATAAGCTCTCTCCACTTTTGTGTACTTATACAAGTAAAAAAAAGAGAGGAAATGGTGAGTTAGAAAGTTACCAAAAACAAAAAGAAATACCAACTAACATTTCCAATTGACAAGGTCAAGAGAATAGGATAAACATACTCGGATCTCCAGGCATCTATATACGGTCAGTGGCTACTACTACTACTGATGGCTATGGGGCCTCCCCAAAACTAGAAGTAAGACATGTTCCCATCACGAACTCATCATCCCCTCTCCGTCATGAGGAAGTGGTCCCTCAGAGACAAGTGTCTCCTCTTATGTATTTTTCCTCCTCACGCTCCATTCTCATAACATCTCGAGTATCATGCCACTCAGGATCACTCTCCTCCTCCATGTGAGTTGCCCCACCAACCTCACTACCCAACCCCTCATCACCTATCTCCTCTCCACCAAAGTATTCTCTACATCATTCTCCTCTCCAACTGACTCATCTCCATTCTAATCCTTTGTATACTCCACAGAGTCAAAGTCCACATCTATGGGCTCCTCCTCCTCTCCACTATGAGCAGTGTGGCCTCAATCCGGAGTAAGGGTGCATGAGTAGCACCAACTTCCCTTTAGGCATAAACAACTCACCTAACTACAATAGGCACTCCTAGAATCACCACTGTCTAACCCGGATCTCTGTGAGGGCCCTTTCGGGCCTCCTTCACTATTTTGTACATAGGTTCCACTAGGGAAGCATATCAATATAAGGAAGGCCAAACTACTAAGGAACTCAGCCAAATGGGTGAGTTTTAAGCTTCCCTGTCTTGTCAACTAATTGGTTAGTAGTGGTACAATCCACCACTATGGTCCCATCCTGTCCCCACAATCTTGCCATGTCCTGGTATGGAGTGGCCACCATGTCTATTATGATCAAAAAAATCCATTAGCTAATGTGGCACTCTAAGAACTCGTCATCACCATCCATCTAGCAAACCTGACAACCCTTGATTTATGTACTATAACTCCCCTCCTAGATGGAATGATCCACTCATACACCTAGCTCATAACCAATGTAGGTTGATGTTGTCACCAAATCACTGCACCCTCCGAATGGACAAAATGTGAACAGGACGTTCGGTGTGATTGGGACACATGGGATCACCTCTCAAGCTATGGGACTTGGGCTCGAGGTGAACCTCTAGAGAAGGTCGGCTTCCTCTTCCTAAACTAAACACAACACTACTTCTAATGCAAGATAAAAGGGCTATCTAGTCCTATGCTAACATTTCATGGGATTAGGAAAGATATTTGCAAGGAAATAAAACCTATATTAGAAGTGGTGATGCACCAAATTAAGGGATGTTTAACATCTGGAAGGGTTAATGTGGGAGGTATGCTTGCATCACTAACCACCTTCACCTATCACAACTAGAAAGGGTACAAAATACCACAAACCAGGGGTAGACGTTCCTTTGTTAAACTTGAGTGTACATAAGGGTAGATCAAATCAGATTCAACACATAATTAATTCATCATAAGGAAACCACACATGCATATATCAAACATCTATTTCTGCAACTAGGGATAATAATGACATAAAATTAACATAGAAGGAAAATAAGATTTTCACAACTGACATAAAAGATAGTAGTATTATTCCTTCACAACATGAAATAAATAACCTGAAATAAAGGTAGGATAATCACTCTCACTAAGGAATTGTAAATTCACAAAGTAAACACTGATTAACATTCAACACAATAAATCATATTTTCAACAGCAAGGTGTAACTTTGAATGTAATTAAAAGGTTTCTTAGAATCTTTGAAGCACTCTTCCAAGTTTGAAGAGCAACTCCTCTCAAAAATAATATATCTCTACTAACTGGAAGCATTCAACTATTTATAAGTTCTTAGGCTGAGCCATTACAGTTAGGCCCTTAACTAACATTTAACTAAAAATAGAAATGTCATTAATATTAAGGGAACATGCTCCCATGAAAATAGAAAATTTGTTGCAAGGGTTTGACTCAATCAACCCTATAACTTTGACCGATCCAGAGCTTGGACTTGTCCTTTCATGGCCACTCAACTTTGGCCTGGTTCAACTACACTCTCCTCACCTGCAAGTTTATGTTCTTCCTTCCCACGTGGCCATTCGATGCTTGTACTCAATGAAGCACTTGATAATCCCTTGAATTTCTTCATCTCTAGGCCTACATGTGTCGTGATTCACTACATTTGTTGTTTCGATCTCCCTTGTGATCTTGGATGGCAATCTTAGAAGTTTATTCGTAACTTTCTTTAGTCTCCCTATGAAATTTTGACACAAGACCAATCAGTCAATGGAGTCACTATTGAAATTTTTGGTGACCTCATCGTCACGCTTCACCAAATCCTTGAAATTTCCCTTAATCTGATCCTTAAGAAGAGCATCGATATTTTCATTGAATAATTTTCAATTGGCAACATCAAACTCTTATGAGATGTCATTCAAGGCATCTGTGATTTCTACTCATTTCTCCTCCAACTTCTTGATCGATCCAACAAAACTTGACACTAGAATTCCATGGTATTCAAATAATTTAGAGACATCATTGATCACTTCTTCCTAAAGAAGCAAGCCATGATCCTCTTCTCTGATGTCACTACATGTTGCCAAATTTAGATTTAGATGATTATTATCTTCAGAAAAGGCCTTGTCCATCTTGGAAATGGTGGTTTTTGTAACCTGCAGATCATTATATATTTCAACTACTTCCTTGATCAAAGGATTGGCTTCCTACAAAATTCTCTCCATCCATCCACTCACTAATCTCCCTTTCTAACCTAGCTTCTCAATCTCGTGATAAGAAATATCATCGATTGTAGATGAAATTGTCATAGCCGTAGTAGTTGAGACTTCAGTGGATGGAGTGGGTTGGGTTACTTTACGCAACAATGTAGTGAGCTGCTCAACCTTGGCTTTGAGCTCATCCTTGGTGGCCTTATCTTTTTCATATTTCTCCAAAAGGGCCCCAAGAGCAGTGTGCACATCTTGCTTGGCTCCTTCATGAGTAGCCTTCCCCAATGAGAATTTTGAAATTTGGTAATCTGCAGTTGTGATTGTTTCTTTATTTTTCCCCTCAACAGGGGTGGCAACCTCTATCACACATTCTCTAGATGAGTTAACCGTCAGACTTGACATGGTTCTCAGTCTCTTGGCTTGTCTCTTGGGCATATGCTCGAATATGTTGAGATCTATAACATCTCCCAGAGGAACCTTTTTCTTTTTCTTGGGAGTTTTCCCAAACAACCATTTTGGTATGGGTAAATCGATGAAGATGGAGCAAGAAATCTAATACCCGAAACATTGGTTAGAACCAGATCACTAAAAACCCCACTAGTATTTGATCAAAAGTAACAATGATGGATGGTGTGGATGTAAGTACAGCCATGTGATTTGATAGAACGATGTTAGGAGGTATGATTGAAGAAAATGGAAGTGTTAAAGGAAGTGAAGAGGAAATAGGTAACCCAATATTTTCCCCAGTTGATAGAACTAGAAGTGATGAGAATACTTGGGCCATAGAAGGGGATGGGAAGGAAGAAATGATTGTGGAAGTGGAAGGAACTAATATTGGAAGTGATAATGGAGGAAAAAGAAGGTGTGATGGATCTTGGAGGATACTAGGAGAGTCACTAACTTCAACCACTTCTGTCACAGGCACTGCAGGAGATGTGATCTTGGGAGTAGAAGCTTGAGAGAGAGATGAGCCAAAACAACAAATGAAATCTTCTTTGGGATTGTAGGAGCCTTTTGAGTCGACCTTTTCCCTTAGTGGGTGTTGGTTGGCTTATTTTTGGTATAGCTCCTGTATTTTTAGGTTGATTTTCCCCTTTGGGTGAGATTCCCAAGGTGGCCAACCAACTGAAAGTCCTCTTTAAAATGGGTCCCGCCCTCTCCTTTGTATTACTACATTCTTCCACATACCAATCAATCCATGACAGCAGTTGATTGGAAACATTATCGTCCTTGTATGATGAATCCAAAACCTCATCATTGTCTTGCATGTCCTTTGGTACATCGGCTAGACCAAATTGTCGAACCTCATCAAGGGTCAATATTTCATAATCTCTTTGTCAATGATGTATTCATCTTAACAATGAATCCAAATATCTTCCAACTGGGCACGTGGGCACTTTGACTGACGTGTTTCCCCAAACTTACCCCAATAATCAAAATTAGTCCGTGGATGAAAGGTCCGTAGGGTTACCTCGGCCATTTCTGCATCAACATTTTTCACCTTGTGAATATTTGGGCAAGAATACCTGCCAATTGAAATAGGGAAATGCATTCCCACTTTGTGACGCTTATTTTGGATTTGATGATAATCCAATAACTACCGAACTAATTCCAATAGAATCCATTTGTCAGTGGGGCACCTTGGCAATTTGCTTGGGGCACCTATGAAACCTAGAATCTGGATATAGGTGAATGTAGGAAACTGAAAGTAGATTGCTCCCCATTCCCACACTTCTTTGAAAGATTCATCGAAAATCCTCTGATTATATAGTTCTTTGTCAAAACGATAGAGGATGATAGCAAAGAAAGCATTGTTGACTCTGCAGAAATGCCTACTTCCCTCATCCAGAGTGAGTTAGGGATAAAATCATATATTTGGGAGGTGTTGCGAACACCCCTGGTATTCAAACCAATAAAATCTCCCATAACAGCAGCCACATACACCAGGAAGGATGTCATGTAGAAATTCTTTGTATCTAACACTCTACCCAATTGATAGCAAATGGAGCTACTAATATGCTCCCCCATCGAATAAACTCATCATTCTTCTTAATGGTCACGATGTATAAAAACATCCATTCCTGGAATTCCTTTGTAGAAGGAAGACCTAAACTCTGCTTAACAACACAATAAGATCGTTGACTTCCTGAATAAAATATGACCGATGTATAGTTTTGGGTAATTTGGTGAAATTCTATTGGCTAGATAAATTTTCATCATGATTTTTTAGCATACTTCCTCTTTCTTGTCTCAATGCTCCACTTTGTTAGCTCTGGAAAAAAAAATTTACGTAATATTGAACATTGAGAAGTTTAAGTAGATCTTCAAGAAGTCTAGGTCTAAATGGATTACCACCTTATCATCACTATCTCTGACTGACATGGAGTCTTTGTCAAAGTGGGTTGCTGCAGCTTAAAACAACTCTAGAAATGCATGGATGTGGGAAAACCAGCAGTAAGGGCAAGCCCACTGTCATAGATGGTCTTGCATCCATGGTTTCTTATTTGGAGCCTTTAATATTTCCCAAAAATATGGAAAATCAATTTGTCCTAGGTCAGTGTCCCCTATATTCCCTAAGTCAAAAGATAGGAAGGATTGAGGAGAAACCCCAAGAAATGAGTATTTCATCTTCTCTTTTCCCTTTGAAGTGGAAGCAGACATCAAGCCCTATGTTTTGAAAGTCAAGTTGTAGAAATTCTGAAAACCCAAAAGAAAAACTTCTAAAATTCTAAACTGAAAAGTTCTAAAAGGAATCACTAAACTAAAATATCTAAAAACTTTCTCTGAAAAAGTTTCCCAAACTAAAATCTCTAAAACTTTCTCTAAACTAGAATCTCTGAAACCAAAAGTTTCAATGGAAATCTCTGAAAGAATTTTTCTTCAACAATTTTCCCGAAAGAAATTTCCAAAAATAAGGATTCAAAATTTTGTCCGAAGAAGGAATTTTTTAAAGAGTTTCTCTGAAGAAGGAAGCTCCAAAAGAATTTCTCCAAAGTTGAAAGTTCCAAAACCCGAAGGAAAAACCTCCCAAACAATATCTTCAAACAATTTTTTCGAAAAGAGTTCCAAAAACCCGAAAGAAAGGGAAAAGGACTTTGTCAAACAATCACTAACTCCCAAATTCTGAAAAATGAGAATTGAGAAGAAGAATGAGAGACTCGAGAAGATCCTTCAAACAACTCTGAATACCTGAAGAAACTCAAAATGCAAAACATGGTGAACCAAGGGGTCAACATTTTGAAAAAAACATAGAGGGAGACAAAGAAAACCAAAATGAGAAGGAAACAAAGAAAAGACCTAAAACCAAAAGAAAATAAAAAATTACCATACCTTGAAAAATATGTCGTAAAGTACAAGAAATGGAATGTTAGAGCAAAAGTGTCAAGTAAAAATGACAAGTAAAAAAATGAGTTTAAATAGAAAACTGATATTAATGGTAGAAATCTAATCCATACGGAGATAGGTAAAAATTAATTACATGAAGGACCTCTAAAATTCTAAAACTCAAAAGCCCAAAATTTGGAATTTCGAGGTTTTGGACTTCGGAGATTGGGAGACGAAAAATGAATTGCAATGAAAATTTCTGAAACCCAAAAACCAAATATTCCAAAAATTTAGATTTTAGGATTTAAGACTTTCAGAAGTTTTTAAAGTAAAAATCTTTAAAATGACTAGGAGAATTTTGAAAACTCCGAAAGTTTGAAAATTCAGACTTTCAGAATTTCAGGAATTCGGAAGTCCGAGAGGGATTTAAACAAAATGGGGCCAAAAGTCCCAAAACCCAAAAGCCCGAAAGTCTGAAAATTTAGACGTTCAAAATTTCAGACTTCAAAAGTTTGAGAGAGTAATCTCTAATCCAAACTATAAAACTTTGAAAGAGAAAAATCTCTGAAGTCCAAAGATTGAAAATTTCAGATTTCGGCCTTGGAAATTTCATTGTACAAGGATTTTCTAAAAATAATTTCTAACATATTTTTCTTCAAGGTAGGTTAAATGGTTAAAGGTGGCTCAAATACTTCCCTATAACCCGATAATCCAATACAGGTCATGATAGGTACTACCAAGTATATATGTTCCTCATGGGTAGATACAACCATATGCCTCAATCTGCGTAATGATGGGAGCCTAGCAATAAAGTAGTATCACCTCCCTTGTCTCTCGATCAACCGAAAGGCCAAAATATCCATGATGGCCTTGTGGATAGTAAGGATGGGAGTATTAGCAATCGATCAGACCTTCATCCCCTTCTTTGAATCAAAGGAAATTATGGCATCCCCCATATAAGTGGCCCATAGATTCATTGTGGCTCTATATCCTATTGTATCCAAATTCAATCATCTACCTAGTATCGGAACCCCAAGAATATGGTACACATCCTCTAGCGTGATTTTCCACTCACCCCTAAGCACCCAAAGAATCGGAATATATTATGTTCTACATCCCATAATAAAACAAGTCACATAGTATGTGACTAGCATGAGTGACATGGGGCACCCATGCAATCCTCCATATGTCTACTCGTGAAAAGTATCATTATAGTCTTGAGTCAATTGATCCAATATCACTTGGATCCAGTCACACTCCCTCTCACAACTCCAACAGATATACTCTTCCTTCTTCTACATCCACCAAAACACAAAAAAAGAGCAAGTTAGTGACATATTTCAAGAAACAAGCTCATCAAAAACATAACAAAACATTAAAAATCCAAAAAAAAAAAGTTAGCATGAGTTTTGGTCATTCTGCTCGTAACCATTGCCGGTGCGGGGCGGCGGTTCTCGACTACCACCCCCGCTCAATATGGTGGTCCTAAACCGATTCACCATACGAATTTGGTACCTTAAAAATGCTCAAAATGCAAAAATAGGTCCTTTTTAACGAAATAAAAGATGACCCCAGTAGCACCCCCTAGAGACTCATTTAAAATAAGAAATTTCAAAAATGATCCCCAAGCAAAGATTTTGACATTTTTACATTTTAGGTTTCAAAACACACAAGTGAGAAGAACTAACCTAAGACCACGTTGGTCAATCTCCCGCTCATGGAGGCATGATCACAATCTCACAACAAACGTTTTGACTATTTTTTAACAAAAATAGTCACCGTGGGCCCAAAGCTCAAAAATCACCAAATCAATACATGTAAATGAGTTTATTTTGATATATATATATATATATATATGTTGTTATAAATTTGTTATGAATGCATATGTTCGTAGGGTTGGAGCACTTGCACGTGTATATTTTTAAATCCCCGCACAAATGCCAATTCCTCTTTTCATTTTAATTTAGTATTTATTTTTGATATTTCATCTATCTCGCACTTGAGTCTTCATTTTCATTTTACAGTAGCGGGAGTTTTAATGGTGGCATTCCAACACACGAGTGTGTCAGGTATAGCTTCTAACTCCCCATTTTGGGAACACCATACTCGAACTCTATGTTTTACGCCTTTTCATGGGTAAGACACTTCTCTAAGGGGGCAATATGTACGCACCCAAAATTGCATGTGCTACATTATTGGAAAACAGTTACAAAAGTTCCCAATGATGATTCATGTCCTTTTAAAAGGTGTTCAGTTTTGAAACCCATTCACAGTGTATATTTGTAACTCCTGACATCCTTTTCTTAGCTTTTCCACACTTTCTTCTAGTTTCCCACTCATTTCTCGTGCATGTTTTGGCCTTTAGTTTTAGGATCGCTGCCCAAGAAGAGCGACGTCTCTTGTGACCACCACTCTACACTTTGGCGGCGGTCCTATGCACTTTTTCTAGAACTCTTCATGTGTGGTTTTAACACGTGTGATTTCACTTAACTTCATGTGTGGTTTTCCTCTTCTATTTTTAAATAGATTTAATTAGTTTGAATTACATCTTCACCCAATGATTTGGAACTCCAAGGTTTCCTTGTGCATGAAGGCACATCCCAGCCAATTCCTATATATTCAATGGTAGTATTCAAGCAAATGCCCGAGAATTTTGTGTATCTTTCATAGTATTGCCACCACAATCCTAGCTGGAAATTGCATAGACAAGCTCTGTTCACTTGTGTTATCCCTCTTCCACCTACATTGCAACTAGACTACCTTCAAGTCACCATTGCTCAAGTGCCTTCTCCTTGTTTTTTTATATTCCCAATTCCTTGGACTCGATGGACACACAGAGAAAGAAAGGATAAACTAAGGGTACAAGAATGAATACAACTAGATTTTCCAAAGCTCTTGTTTATCCAGGTTGTAATATTTTATTTTTTTACTTCATTTGTTTAAGTTATCAATTCTGAGTTATTCATTTAAAATACATATCAAATAGAGTAGAAAAATTGTTCATTTCAATTAATCAAGCAATTAAAAATAGAGAAAATCTTTAGAAATATTGCTCTTTGACATTATCGGGAAGTAGTGGGGAAAAATAGCTCTTCTAGAGTTATGATTTGTTCTCTACCTCTAAATAGGGTTAAAAGGGTTTTGATTAAATTAGTTCAGTTGTTTTATATCTAGATTAAGATAATTGCACAAGTAATTAACTAAAACTAGTTGATCACTTGTATTTAATTTCATTTATTAGATTAGAATCAATGTTTAAAATCCTCGAAAAGATAAAAATATTTACTTTTTCTATATTAGTTTGCATCCATTGTTTTTTTCAGATATACTGTGAAAATACAAAAACATAGTTTAAATTTCCTTTGATAGTTAGTTTTCTTTATTAAGATCAATTCAATTAATTTTGCATGACCATCAAAGGTCCAAAACAAGAGAAAACATTCAGTTATCATCCATTAGTCCCATAAACCAACAAGCGTGAGTTGTTGACCAACATTGATATGGTTTCCACTTGTTATTTTTATGTACACCATTAGGTATTCTAAGAAGATAGAATAATTAAACACATTAAACATTGCAGCTAATCAAGCCTATGATTATTGGACTGCTCCTGCAATAGGGATTGATTATGCATATGACCATACAAAGACCACAACCTCCACGAGTTCACAGGTTGTGATCCCCAAGTCCCACAACCCAACAGTCTACTAACCAATTAAACATTGACACTAGTTTACATGCACTAGTATTTAGATCATCACCACTTCCACCCGACATTGTTGCACAACTTTCAGTTTTAAACATAGTAGCCGATCAGGCTAAGGCTTTCTAGGCTAGACCAAAAACCTCCCATAGACCCTGTGGTTCTATTATGCCTCTCATTCTCACTTCCATGACATTTTCTAGAAATCTATATGAGTCATCCACATGTCACTTTCCGCATGTTCCATAACTAGTAGACAAAATCTCAACAGAGATCGATATCGACTGGAGCCTCCAAGTAGCTATTCTATCTAACCATTCCATTACACCACTTCAACTTAGGATGGATTTCTTTTCCTTGGACTCATAGATCCCGATATTCACATTGAAGACATAAGGTTTCCTTGATAGCTTGTTCATCGCTATCACACACATCCATTTCCATTCTACACTGGTTGTCCTGACATAACCTCAGGAGGTCGAGTGTGAAGAAGGTCACATGTTGTCACGTGTTGATTTTCTTTCGTATGCAAGAAAATTTTAGGTTGCTTGATACAAAACTGCATAATGATGTATTTCCATATCAACAATCGATGTTCACATAATCATTTTCCTTGTATTTTTTTTTTGCAACATAGATATCAACATCATACACCATAACCTTTGTAATCTAACCTGCTCTCTTCTCATTCAATTCCTTGTTCAATAGAACAATTTAACACTTGGATGAGAGACTAAAACATGTATCTTATTATAGGAAATCATGCAATTGAAGTTCTTTATTCCTCTAACTACTACAAGATCCTACTTTTTCAAGAAAAGTGTATGTTGTTTTGTAGTCATGCGACTCTATCCAAATAAAGGAAATGGGTTGTTCTGTATTCTCATCATTAACCTAAGTTAATATGGTTGAAATGGTTTCAGTGTCTTGCAAGTGCATACATCGTGAAATATTTATCAAAATTAGGATTTTCCAAAGTAGGAGATTCTGAAATGGCTGATTTAATAGCCTCAAATCCTTTTCCTCCTTCACTAATCCAAGATAAATTTATAACTTTCTTCAACATAGTTGTTAATGGCTTGACCAATGCTACAAAATCTAGAACAAATCTTCTAACAAAGTTGATTTTTCCAAGAAAACTTTGTAATTCCTTTTTATGATGAGACAGAGACAATTGTGAAATTACTTCAATTTTAAAAGGATCAATAGCTAAACCTTTCTTAGAAACAATATGTCCAATTAATTTACCTTCGTGGACTAAAAAGATAGACTTTTTGGGATTCAATGAGATTCCAAACTACCTGCAAAGTGAAAACGCTCTATCTTAAATGCATAAGATGATCATCAGAATTATTTGAAAATATAACAACATCATCTAAATAAACTAAGATACGTTTATTCAAAAGGATATGAAAACCCATATCCATTGCACATTGAAACATTGCACCAGCATTAGAAATTCCAAAAGGCATTCTTTTATAAGCATAAGTCCCCCACTTTGTGGTGAAGGTTGTTTTGTATCTATCTTCTTCACAAACAAGAATCTAATTGTATCCATTGTAACCATCTAGTAGGGATAACCTATATGAGGTTGAAATTGTTCTTAAGATCTTATCCATATTAGGCATTGGATAATGATCTTTTAATGAAGCTTTGTTAAGATCTCTAAAATCCACACATTCTTGAGATTTCACCATTCTTTTTCTAACATGCACAAGATTAGCTACCCAACTTGAATGCTTAACTGGAAATATAATATCTGATTCAATCATCTTAGATAAATTTTTCTCATCAAGGGTCCAATCTTAGGATTAGCAAGGCTTTATTTTTGCCTTACTAGTTTTGAATTTGGTTGCTGACTCTATGGTATCTTTGACCTAAACTAGGATCGAATCCTCTCAAATATTTGTACTTCCAAGAAAAAACATCCTTAAATTCTTTGCATAAATTAATGAAAAAAATTTTTTCATCTAAATAACATACCTTTCCAATGAATAACTTATTTTCATCATCAACTAAGACCTCTTTGTAATTACCTGCATGAGTTGAGATCTTTCCTTTGTCTTTTCTGAGCTGATCATTTGAACTGAAAATATCCTCTAATGTGACCAGCCCTTGAGGTAACTTGTTTATCTTCAATTGAACAATCTAGTAACCATATAAGTGTTATAATTTTTCTTAACTACAAAAATTTAGCTTCTTTTGCATAAATCATGTGATTTGTTCATCATCTTCAAGAACTTGCTAGTTTTCTTCATTATCACACACTGAAGGTCTAATAATAAGCTTTATATTTGGCTATAATTTTTGTTTTTGAAATATTATAGCACTTCAAAGCTAGCACTAACTTATGTTGCATCAAACTCATGTACCATTTTTGTTCTTTTCTCCATCTAAATGAAGCCTCCATAAGCCTTATTTTGTATTTTCTTTTTGGACAAGTAAAGAGATAGGTGCATATTCCTCATGTAAACAATAAACACCAAACAAACCTTCTTCTACTTCCTTGAAAGGATCATAAGCATGTTCTTCTTGAGTTTTTTCATCCATAAACAAGTTAGAAACACCATCTAATGTATAAACATGTGTTGTGACATCAAAATCAGTCTAATCTATGGTTGCATAATTTGCTACAACATTTGAAGCATGAGGTTCAATATGAAATCTAGCCAAAGGATTTAAATTAATTGTAACTTTAGTTCCATACCTCATATTAAAGAACAAAAATTACCGTTAGTGCAAATTCACAAAGACCCCCAAATGAGTTATGGATCTACTTTTCTAAGGCAAATTCATTTGGTGTGATTACATAACATTGAGCTTTCCCAAAGTGTGGGACCTTTGCAAATGGGGAAATCTCTCCAGAGAAGGTTGGTTCCTCTTCCTAAACTACCTACCACAAGCTATTCCAATGCAAAAAAGCTAATCTAACCTAATCTAACTTCCAAGGAGACAAGGAGAGGAAGAAAATAAGGAAAAATAGAGCCTACACTAAAATAGTGATACACCAGAGAAGGAAAGTGTTGATTATCTATCAAAACTACCATGGAACAAGAAGAGGTGAGCAATGGAAATGATGAACAAGTGCATCACAGACCAAAGATGGATTTCACACAAAAAAATGTTCCAAAATTCCATGAACATAGCTCCAAAACCTGCAATGAACATCCAAACATGCACAAATACCCTGTAATGAAGAGAGGTAAGGAAAACAACAAAGAAAACAAGCCAAGGATGGAAAAATGCATCACAAAAACATGTTTTTATTGCTCAAAATTTACACAGTGCATCATTTCACGGGTAAGAGGAAAAAATGCCATTACAGAGTAGGGGAGGAGGTTCAAACTCCATTTTCAACCTTGGGGAAGAAAAGAAGGGAGAGGTAGAGAAGAAGGATGAACAACTTTTTACAAAATGAGCCAAAACTGGCTTTTATCGCTCAAACAGAATGAAGGAAATGAGAAAATGTGGGAAAATCAATTTTAAAAATCCAACCACCGACAAGATCCATTTAATTAGCTTGCAAAATGATGGGTTTCCATGAAAAAGCCCATACTTCATCGTATCATTTTCATCAAAAAAATCCCATACTTCATTAATTTTGGTGGTTGGGGTCATTTTCTATAATTTTTCCATGCTAGAGACATTTTCCCATTTTTATCCCACAAAACTCCATCAAAATTTAAAATTGAAGTGTCCATCATGTAGAGGATTTCAACATCTTTCCAATGATACCAAAATCATGAAAACTGAGCTTTGGTTTGAAAGATATGGCCCTCTGAAGATTTAGGGAAAATTTGGTAAAAA
This sequence comes from Taxus wallichiana var. yunnanensis, assembly GCA_018340775.1. Classification (NCBI taxonomy): domain Eukaryota; kingdom Viridiplantae; phylum Streptophyta; class Pinopsida; order Cupressales; family Taxaceae; genus Taxus; species Taxus wallichiana. Next base: position 193,433,636 of record CM031235.1, read on the forward strand.
TAGAGTCAAAATTGGGGTCGGCAGGGTCAAACTTTAAATTTTTACCATTTTTACAAAATTGGAAAATTTTAAAAAAATCCTCCACGGCCTGCGCCGCTCCACGATGACATGTGGCTTTGCCTAATTTCTGCGGGACTCAAAATCACATTCTGCCCATTTAGCCCACAAGGGAAAATTTTTCCAAGGTATTCCGTGGCCCGATCTCCACTATTGATGTGGACACATGGCACCTTCTAATTTGGTGTGGAGATGTGGTTCAACTTTTCACCTTTGCACTTTTATGGTTTTTCCAAAAAAACTAAAAATCCTTACAACCCCCCGACTCTGGCTGCTGACGTAGACTTGACACGTGGCGCTCTCCAATTGGTGTGGGGCCTCAACAATTTATTTTACTCTGTGGACTTTCGGGCCGAAATTTTTGTTTGAGATTTTTGCCCAAAATGGCTAAGTGCCAAAAAATTTCCCATGGGTCCACCTTGGTAAATTTTCCCTCCAAACCCCATCGAGCCATAACTAAAAAAATACAAGTTAGAGGACTTCTTTACCTTTCTAGAAAGGGAAAGAAAAATCCTATTTGATGAAGCCATTTCCAGAATCTTTTGAGTGCTTGCAATGTGTGAAAATTAAATTTGAAGCAAAAGGAAGGAAAGAATGAAGGTAAGTTAGCCAAAATAAGCAAGGGCTCATTTTGGATAACAATTTTGGTGACTCAGAGGGGTCATCTGCTACTTAGATGAATGATTAGTGGCCTTTTGAAGCATCCATTGGGCATGGAGTCAAGCTTGATAACCAACTTTGATCTAAACTATGAAAATCTGACCTCTGAGCCACTTGAAACCCACTGAAACTTGGAGTTGATCCTCACCAAAAGCCACTGAATGCACTGTGCAAGAGCAACCAAAACAACACCAAACAACTATGTAAAAATTAAAAATCATACATACCCCAAGTGGGATATGCAGAGTGTGCACAAGCACTTCTTCTACTGAAAGAAAACCTACCTACACTACTCTAACCGGAAGCAAAGGTGAACTAAACAAACCCCAATCAATGGTTGTGTAAAATAGCTTCCTTTCTTCAAAATGGGAAGCCATGCAAATGATTTGGAGCTGATCATAGCTGGTTGGATGAGTGGAAAATCAACAAGAATATGGTCTTCTACCCAAATTAGCAAGGTGTCAACTAAAACAAATTGAATACCTCTTTTAGTTGCTCTACATTTGGATTATAGAGGTATGGCAGCTGATCCTTAGTACTTTGTAGCTCATCCTCATGCCCCGAAGCAAGCATGAGCATGACTGATTGTGGATTCTCCTTTGGCCCCAATGAAGCCAAGTACTTGATTGGGAAAAGTCTAATCCATTTGATATGCCCATAGCTTTGAAATTATCCTCCATAAATGGAGTCCTCTTGTAGACCTTCTTGGGTGAATGGTGTGAAGAAATGATGAAGTTCTCTTGCTCTTTTCCTTCCTCTTCCAAAAAGAACATGGAAGATGAATATCTTCCAACCTTGATTCCAAAGATCTGCTTTATAAAGTGTAGGCTGTTGTAAATGAATGTTGTCCTTCATGTCGGTAGGTTCTTGTGTTTGGAATATGGATGATGAAGGAGAAAACAATGTGATTTCAACTCGGTTCCTCTCCATCAAAACAGTCCTCCAAATCGGCGAGATAAACTACCTCCTTATTGTCCTTCTCAGTAAATGCTCAACCTCTTCCAAGGTGATTTTTAATCTAAACTTGATCACCATGGTTATCTTCATTCTCATAGATGAAGTTTGAAAGATCAAACTCTTCTTCAACATTGGAGTTTGAAGAGAATGAAGTAGAAGGAATAACTGAAGGTTCTTATTCTTCTATGGCCTATTTTGTGCTCAAAGCTTTTGGATCTCTTCTTTTGGACTTTTCTCCTCCACAGTTGGAATGTAGTCCTCTTCTTTGGGACTTGGAGCTTATTGTTCTTCCTCTTCAATGGCTGATTGTGTAACTTCTATTAGATTAGCACCTTCTTCCTTCAAGAGAGTGCCAACATGGACACTACACTTTGAGCAACTTGATGACTGATCTTCTTGCTTCTCTGTTGCTATAAAATCAGCCTTGGCCACCACTTGTTCTTCAACCTTTACCTCCTCTATAGGCTTAACCAACAGGGGATCTTTGTAAACCCAAATTTGGCAGCCCAACTCTTCAGATTGTCTGTCATTTCTTTTCATTAGGCTCCTCTTCTTACTGTCCTTGATTGGATTCTTGAGTATCTTCCCAACATGGACTTGGGAAAGTAAGAGGAGTGGCAGGTTGGGGTTCAACCAGCTTTGCAATTGTTTGTGGTGGGGAGGGAGGTGGAACTTCTTGTTTGTTTGGAGGGATGATTGTTTGGAAGGGAAAAGGACAAAAGAACTGAGATGAGGTGGAAGACTAGGGAATGGAGAAATGAAATCAACACTTGGGGCAGCATTCAATGGGAAGCTTGGAAATTGAAGCCCAAATTGAGATGGTGCTACTTGAGGAGTAGAGAGAAAATTACCAGATAATGGTGTAGAACTTACCCATTGACAAGGTTTCTCAACACCAAATTCATAGGCCCCTATCTCTTTAGTCCATTGTGCAAGTTGGGGTAGCATATCCACCATAAAGTCAACTTTTCTTGAGGGATGAAGTGTCTTGAAAAGGGCCAACCCATGGACAAGGTGCCCTGTAACCAATTAAAAGCCTTCATTTGAGCTATTGCTCTTGATTGCACCATGTCAATCTCCATATTTTGATCTTCTCAACAGACCAGCATCTTACATTTGATTGTGTTCATTATATGCATACCCCTCTCTTAGAAATCTCCATAGCCAAACTGATTTTGGCACTGCTGCTCATAGGAGTAAACATGTTGATCTTGAATTTGCTCAAAATGTTGATTTGAAGGAGTTGTAAAGCACATTGGAGATGGATTGTATTGCTGTTGTAAATGCGAATTCCATGATGGAAATGAAGTCATGATTTCACAACTTCATGGAATGGAAAAGAGTGAAAGGAATGGAAAGAGAAATGAATGAAAATGGATGGAAAACAGGTCTACAACTTAGAGAATGAGTTGTTTACCAGATGGAGTCACCAGATGTGCAAACTGTAGCTTCTAATAAGCTGGAAATTGCAACAAGTGCACATCAATCTTGTTGCAATGAAGTGGAGACCTCTAAGGTCCCACGGGCATGCATGCCAAAACTATTAGTGCAAATTCACAGCACCCCCAAATGAGTTATGGATCTACTTTTCTAAGGAAAAGTCATTTGGTGTGATTGCACAACATTGAGCTTTCCCAAAGTGTGGGACCTTTGCAAATGGGGAAAGATCTCCAGAAGGTTGGTTCCTCTTCCTAAACTACCTACCATAAGCTATTCTAGTGTAGGAAAGCTAATCTAACCTAATCTAACTTCCAAGGAGATAAGGAGAGGAAGAAAATAAGGAAAAATAGAGCCTACACTAAAACAGTGATACACCAAAGAAGGAAAGTGTTGATTATCTATCAAAATTGCCATGGAACAAGAAGAGGTGAGCAATGGAAAGGATGGACAAGTGCATCATAGACCAAAGATGGATTTCACACAAAAAATGTTCCAAAAATCCATGAACACACTCTAAAACATGTGATGAACATCCAAACATGCACAAATACCCTGTAATGAAGAGAGGTAAGAGGAAACAACAAAGAAAATGAGCCAAGGATGGACAAATGCATCACAAAAACACATTTTTTATTGCTCAGAATTTACACAGTGCATCATTTCACGGGTAAGAGGAAAATTCCATTACAAAGTAGGGGAGGAGGTTCAAACTCCATTTTTGACCCTGGGGAAGAAAAGAAGGGAGAGGCAGAGAAGAAGGATGAACAACTTTTTACAAAATGAGCCAAAACTGGCTTTTATCACTTGAACAGAATGAAGGAAATGAGAAAATGCAGGAAAATCAATTTTAAAACTCCAACCACCAACAAGATCCATTTAAGTAGCTTGCAAAATGATGGGTTTCCATCAAAAATCCTATACTTCATCATACATTACTTCACAGAGCAAGAAAGAGGCCCATACTTCATTAATTTTGGTGGTTGTGGTCATTTTCTATAATTTTTCCATGCGAAGACATTTTCCCATTTTTATCCCACAAAAATCCATCAAAATTTAAATTTGAAGTGTCCATCGTGTAGAGGATTTCAACAAATTTCCAATGATACCAAAATCATGAAAAAGCAAGCTCTGGTTCAAAATATATGGCCCTCTGAAGATTTAGGGCAAAACTGGTAAAAATAGAGTCAAAATTGGGGTCGGCGGGGTCAAACTTTAAATTTTCCCCTTTTCGTGAAATTGGAAAATTTTCCAAAAATCCTCTGCATCCCCGCTACTTCCGATGACACATGGCATCGCATGATTGGTGCAAAAGGGTCTCAAAATCACATTTTACCCATTTATCCCGCAAGGGAAAAATTTTCCAAGGTCTTCTATGACCCGATCTCCGCTACTGATGTGGACACATGGCACCTTTTGATTCGGTGCGGAGATGCGGTTCAACTTTTCACCTGTGCACTTTTATGGTTTTGGCAAAAAAACCAAAAATTCTTCCAACCCCCTAACTCCCGCTACTAACATAGACTTGACACATGGTGCTCTCCGATTGGTGCGGGGCCTCAACAATTTATTTTACTCTGCGGACTTTCAGGGCTGAAATTTTCCTTTGAATTTTTTTCCCAAAAGGGCTAAGTGCCAAAAATTCCCAGCAGTCTGCGCTTGCAAATTTCCCCTCCAAACCCCACCAAGCCATAACTTAAAAAATATGAGTTAGGAGGAATTCTTTACCTTTCTGGAAAGGGGAAGAAAAATCCAATCTGATGAAGCCATTTCCAAAATATTTTGAGTGTTTTATGCAATGTGTGAAAATTGAAGTTGAAGCAAAAGGAAGTAAAGAATGAAGGTAAGTTAGCCAAAATAAGCGGGGCTCATTTTGGATAACAATTACCAATCCGAATAAATATAACATGTTATCTTTGTTGTAAAATATCTTGATAAAAATAAGGCAAAGTAGGGAGGTAGATCTACAATAGTTACATCTTGTAAAATTGAAACATTGGGACAAACATGTAATGTTACCTCCAAATTTTTAATGACACCAACAGTGTTAGTTGTTATTCTATCTAGCTATAGCACACTCTTCTCTATAGGTTCATACTACATGCCTAATTTTTCTGCAATTTCTTTAGGCATTATTGTGTTGCTTGCACCATTGTCAACCATGCAGTTATGAACTAGATGATCTCCAATAATCAAAGAAAGATAAAAGGGTGGTGGATTTTTAATATCATGAGCATTTAGAACCTTTTGTACCATCCATTTTACCTCTTTCATACATCTCTTGATCAACTGTACCAAGGACCATATCACTTTCGAACTTTCTTTTCTATTGTTTTTGAAGAAATTTATAACTTAGCAAGCTCTTGAGCAAGTAAATCTTGTTGTCCTGGAAGATTTAAAACATCCCATAATGAAATATTAATATTCTATTTTTTCATAACCTCAACAACATTAAAAGAAGCAACAATTTTAGAAAAACTTCTATAGTTTTAGCATAAGCTTTAGCAAAACTGACTCTACTTCAACATCTTTTGAAATATGAGGTATGAATAATCTTCTAGGATCATGTTGTAATTGTTTTTGTTGTTCTTTAGCAGAGCTAAATTGCTTGTTTTTTTGAAGGAATAACATGACTATTTGTTATTTTTTTGACCTGCACTTATTGATTTATCGAATGGCTTGTAGGTAAAACAAGTCTTTGTTATTTTTCTTCATCTTGAGCCTTTTTCTGAGACCTAGTTGTAACTGCAATAAAATCTTATTCTCCAAAACTGACTAAGTTATGTTCAGGTGGTTTCTGACTCTGAGATTCTTGCTGCCCACTCTCCATTTTAGGCATGTACAATGTTTCAAATTGAGGTTGTTCAACAAGGCTCAAATTTAGGAATGCATTTGGATAATTAGCAGTGGGATGAGGTTGATTGCAAGGTATACACCACTCTTCTGAAGCCATGTTGATTAGAACAAGAGCACTAGATGAACTAGGAGCTTTAGGATCAAATTTTTTGCTGATAAGGCTACCTATAATTCTAATTTTGTTGGTATGGATGCCTATTCTATTGATAAGGTGTTTGATAAGGTCTATTAGGTTGAGCCAATTGTCTCTTTAATGTTGTTATTTCATTTGTATGTGTCTACAAAGCCTTAAGTACTTCATATGATGGTGTTGTAATAGTAGGCTCTATTATGGTAATAGGCTGCGGAATATGTGCTAGATCTGCCATAATGGGCATAAAAGGCCTAGGAGCCAATTTACCAGCTTGAATAAGGTTGTTTTCAGCTCTAATAGCAATGTCATAAGTTATTAGAAGTGTAGTTCCTCCCATAGACTATATCATAGCTGAAATATCACTATTTAAGGCTCTAAGATAGTATAAAAATGCATGATTAGCTTGAGGCTTAACACTAGCTGGAATTCTCTCCCAAGTTCTAGCAAATCTGATATTAAAACTAGCCATAAATTCATGAGGAGCTCTCTTGATTGTAGACAACTGTTCTATGAGAGATAAATGATCTGAATTGTCTTGAAATTGCTTAAGTAACTAGATTTCCCAATTCATCCCAAGTTTTTATCGTCCCTACTTCTAAATTTTGGTACCATTACAATGCTTGTCCTTTAAATGATGCAGATTAAAAATCTTAAAGCTACATCTTCATGAGTAATATTATGAACTAAACAAAGGGCTGCAATATCTTTAATATGCTCAACAGGGGTAATATGATTTTCACTAGTAAATGAGGGTAAACCTTTTAAGGAAACAACAAGTATATCATGATAAATAGGAATAATCAAAGGGATGCCATTATTAAAAGGTACAAAATTTCTAGGTGGTGGTTGAGCCATTAGAATAAATGGGATTTGAACAAAAAGATTGATACGTGGTGAAGCAAGTGGAGGAGGGTTTCCAAAACCAGGCCTATTATAGGGTAAGGTATTGCCAACTCTTCTTCTTCTTGTTGAATTTAAAGGCAAAGAAACAAAATTATGAGGAAGACCTCTTACCGTTGATCTTGTAGTCACCTTAGGCATGGAACATGTTGCAAAACTGGTTTGAAATCAGCCTTATGGAGTCGCCAAATAATTTTCTTTGATTGTCAATGAATATCTACGTAGTTTTGACCTTACAAAAGTGTTGTTTTATTTTCTTTAAATCTGTTGTAACTTGGTGAAAATGCTACAAATCTGATTTGGGTCCTACCGAGCATTCCAAAAATTGTTATCTCTTATAATTACACCTTTTTAGAGAGAGGACAGTAGGGGTTATAAGCTTGATTTATCTCTCACTTTCATAGATACAATGGAAACACCTTAGGTCTGTGGGTATACCTATTATTGAGGTGAGTCTCCGGTATCAAGGTCGGTTCCTTATTGATGTATCCTAAACTAATTTTTTGGGGTTTTTTGGAGTTTTAAGGGTAAAAAGATGTTTGTAACTAAAATTAAAATGGGGTGATACACCAAATTTATTAAGGGATTTGACTGAGTACATGTATAATAAAATTTATAAAAATTGTAGATGCATAAACCAAAGGCTTTTCAGCTTGATCCTAAGGCAAACACTTGTGTGTTTAAGGAATAAATCACAACAACACAAAGAGTTGACATGCACACAAAGATTGTATAGAAAACACCAAATTTATAGTAAGGTAAGATAATTAATTAGGAATTAACATTCACAAGAATTAATGGAAAGATACACACCATTGCAAATAATTGGAAAGGAAATATCTGTTTCTCATTCAAGGCTAAAAACTGCAAAAATATGCTTTAGCACTCCTGTGTCTAAAAATTCATCCTTGTGCCTTGCTAATGCACACAATATATAGCAAAAATAATTCACCCAACCCCTCCTAAAAATAGGCTACAGTTTGTACTCACCCATGCATGTTATTTTTAGCCTTTATCATGAATAAATAAAGGAATAAAAATAAACTTGCAGATTTGCAAATGTGGTATTAATAGCCTTAGTTACAAAAATACACTTAGTCAAATTGTAGTTGAATCCTTTAACTCTAAAGTTGGGTGAATAAATTAGCTAATAGATCTTGCTTGGTGTGCAAGCTTTCTCCAATATGCATGCAACTTCTTCTTTGTCCTGTAGCTGATGATTAAATAATAATATTTAATCCTCTGATGTGACACTTGCATATTCATCCACTTACAAGGGTATTTATGTCTTCATCTCTTATCTGTCCTCTTGTGAAGGCATGTAAAAAAACATTATGTGCAAGTAAGATAATTCCCTTTATCTTCATACTTAGAAAAATATATTCACCCAACGGTGGGGACCACTATGAGCACCTATGTAAAAATAAAAATGCCTTATTTTGTGAAAAATAAGGTAATGGTACTCTACTTTAATCATGTTGGCTCTAATGTTGACCCTCTGTGTATGCATTCTTTGTCTTCTTGTGAAATACACATACTTGGAAAAAGGGTGTCCTTGCAAAATTTAAGGTGTTTTTGAAATTTTAAGCTAAAGAAAACTTTGACCTTACTTTTGCATTATTGACCCATCATTGGCCCCTTTTGGCAATTCACATGGCACTATATTTTGGTAGGCATGTACCTTTTGAATAATCATGACATTACAAAGATTTGGGTCCCTTTTGATTAATCATCGCATAATAATATGATCTCAGTCCCTATTCAATATTCGATCATAAATAAAATAAACCTTAATAAGGTCAAAGAGATGATTTTTTTTAATACACAAGGCTGGTCCCCTTTCTCATGATGAATCGACCCATCCTGTTTTGGTGGCATTTAACTTGAGGTTTGATTGTGGTGAAACCATGGTGAAGTTGTGGTTTACATGTGCACCACTTGATCTTTACCATTTCGATCTCCATCGTTGATATCTAGTAATTGTGGTTTTTCATCTTGATTGTTTGATCCGTACACTCAAATTTTCATTATTGATCATTTTACCTTAATTAGCTTGGTTCCATTGAGGTTGCATTGAATTCAATGATGGATATCAACCGTTGATCACAGTACCTTCCTGTATCTACACTGATAATTTGTCAACCCTGGTTGGTATGGTGATTTGGTTGGATTTTTCCTTTGAAACGTTGATCTCTGTATTGTGAGATCTTGTTTTCAATTGTTAACTCATCTCTAACTCGAGGAGTTAGGTTTTTTAAAAAATCTTCGAGCTTATCACCTATTCATTTTTTTTCTCTCCTAAGTGACAAAGCCATGCCAAATTTTCTAATTAACTGTCATGAATTTGATCTTTCGAGCTCAATTATCTTGTATCTTTGCATATAGGGCTCTCTGACTCTCCGTATATTTGTATATTTCTACCTTTTTTATCTTTTTGAGCTCTCAGTAGAGTTATAAGTCATGATTTTTGACTTGGAGCTTTTTTTCTTTATCGTGAGAAGAAGTTTGATATTTCTTTGGTGTGTATATTTTGTTCTCTGAAGCTTTATTATGGATTTCAAGGACATGACTGCCATTTTTGACCATTTCAATTTCTTTTCTCTTGGCTTAAACTGGTGTTACTATGCATTTTTGATCTGATTTATTGTAAATGAAAGGATGGTGATTCATCCTTGATGTTCGAGTACTATAATTTTGCTCTTGTATTCTTGTCTCTTTTATGCACTAACACTTCATTTTTCTGCATCATTTTGTGTTTCCTTGTGGTCGTGAGTTTGAAAAACATTTTGTGACTTGTTTTCTAATCTAAAACTTTGAGGGTTTGTTCAAGTTTTACCCCAAGCTGGTAAGTTGTTTCTCTATTTGATTATCTCTACAAAAATAAACAATTTTTTTATAGTTGTTAACTAACTGAAACTTAGTTCATTTTCTCTAATTTTTTTGTTAATTCTCAAACTCCATTTCCATATTCTTTCATGGGTTGTATATGTTCTATTTATCTTCTTCCTTGGAGGATGTTGAACTCAATTTTAAGCTTTCTAAACTTTTCTTATGGATTTGGTAGCATTTAACGTTCTTTCTTAGCTCTTTTTAAGCTTAACTATAATATCATGTGACATTTATGTGTATCTATTCTTTTCACACTTTGTTTACACTCAATTGAGTTTAATATTCTCTATCGCCACCTATGAGGAGCTCATATACTTACTTCCTTATTAACCTATAGACTGCTTTTTTTTTTCTTAGAACTCTAGCATTGTTGAAGGACCATTTTTTTGGAGATCAATGTTACTTTTGTATGATGGTCATGAAACCCATACCTTCTTTCGAGACATTTATGAATATTGTTTGATCTTATACTATCTATATTCTTGGTTGATGATTCTGAACTTCTTTGTGGTGTATTTCATCCTTTATGAACCATATAGTTGATTCAATCTAGAAATGGGATGTATTTTAATATATGTGATACTTTTGTTTCTATGGTGAGAGCAGCTTTGTCATTTTTCAATTTTGTTTGCATTAATCTTTTGAACCTTAGTATTCTTGTTATTCAAAATCAATGAAACCAATTATGCTCTTAGCATAATTAGATTGATTTCCTCCCCTTTTCCATGTTTCTTATATGATTGTAGATTGAGAAATTTCTATCGGTGTGACTTCTCGTCATGAAGAACTAAAATTTTGGATCTGTTGATCAAGTTTCTCATCAGCTCTATGTGAACTATAGATGTTGGGTCAAGTGACAATGGCATTAGAAATCTTCTTGTGAGTACTTGATCAATTTATGTTGAATGACATCATGAACTTAATCTTTCTAGATGTCAATATTTCATATTATAAACCGAAATTGATTATGAGCTTATGCTTGATGAGCTAATGAAATTCTATGACCTCTTTTCCGAGTTCATCACTTCTCTTCTTATAACCTAAGCTGATCATTGCACCTTGACTTTAGCATTTACTTCCTTTAAATGTTGTTCTAAATCTATAATTATTTTCAACTACATGTTTGAGGAACTGTACTCTATTCCTTTGATCTCAATCTATGTGGGTTCTTTATTTATATATGTATCTTATACTATGATGAATGGATTCTTTTCAATACAAACTATGTTTATATGGCTTGATGGTTTCCTATTGTATCATCTTATGGTATTGGAAATCACTTTCATATGGAAATGAAAAATGTTCTTTACTACAACTGTTTTGATCTCCTTTAGTTAGCTTTTGATCTAAATATTTCAAAGTATGCGATGATTACATTTTTATTCATCAATCTTTTGCTTCTTGAAAGTAGTTTTGTTCTTAAATACACAACAGTTGGTATTTCTTTCTTTCTTCTTACATGTACCTGCACATTTAGACAAACTAGTAAAAAAATAGGCTTTTTGGCCTCTCTTGTGTTCCATGGTGACTTTCTTTCTCTTTATTTTATGTCTCTCATGATTGATGTGAATGCCATGAGATTCTACTAGATAGTATTTTCATTCATGTATCTAGTTACTTAATGTATCTTACATGTTGATTTCAAGAGATCCATTTGACTGAAACTAGAAGCATCAAAGCATTCGATTGAATCTTGAGCTCAAATTTTGACAATTTATCTATTTTCTTTCAGCTACATTATTGCAATAGAGTGATATAGAGAAGATGAAGCTCAAGAGCTAGAGCTAGAACAATGAATACCAAGAGGAAACCCCAAGGAAATGATGGGTTCCTTCTTCATTCCTTTTCTTTTAGTTTTATACACATGTATCTCTTATTTCAGTAGTTGTAAGTTACATCCCATGGCTTGTGTGGGAAACATTGAATTTCCTTAATGAATAAATGATATTATTTCTGTAATTGAGTTGTGTACTTCTTTTTACTTTTAGCTCTTATGATATGTAATGATTGTACAATGAATTAAACAACTCAATAACATACTTAATAACAATTAATCATAGGAAATGATCAAATTAAAAATACCTATAACTTAATAATGAACTCGCAACTATGCAATCAACAACTTTGTTTGTTGTTTTTGAGTCCAACTCCTCACCTAAGTTGTGATTCCTACCTTCATCAAATAAATGCATTGGTCCTTCAGTATTTTGTGTTTCCTTAATGAATACGAACATGGAATGGCACCTATGTGAGGTTTTACATTCTATAATAGTGCACATAATCTGCAGATTACATATTGTTAATCAATTTCTACAACTAAAAATATAATGAAAATTTTATGACTTCCCCCTAGTTAGGTCCATTTCATCAATTCCTTCCATCGAATAACAAAGTTTCGAGTTTCCCATTTTTACACAAGTGCAAAAATTGTCAACGAGAATTAATTTCCATTTTTGGGTCAAAACTCATTTCTCCCTTATGGGGGTATTATGGGTCTTGTTGGGAGTTACATAACACTCCTATTTGTACCTTCTTTATGATCTATGAGAATGAGGATACATTTGTCTTACATGCACAATTTCATGGTTGTTGATTGCTTATTTACTACTTAGAGCTATGTCACGGTTCCGTTCGAGAGCAACTTGGTTAACGTACGTATCTTCCCGATTGATCCTTGTACTCCCTCACTCTCATAAATTTAGTCCACTATATTTATTGATATGATTTTTTGTGAATATTGTTGCTTCTCTCTTAATGATTTTGTGTTGGTCTAGGATAGGAGTCATATTTTTATTTCTTGTAGAAACCATAAAATAATTATTATGCTATAGAAATATCTTTCTAAATCCACTAGTATATTATAATATGGGACAACACAATCCATATGTATTTTTAATGATGTGTTTGAGTTACTTTACGGTATAGGAAGGAGAATTATATTTTATTCCTATGTCTTTCTATAGTCATCATTACGACGATAGTAAAAACATAAGTACTATCAACTATATTCTTAGAACATGACATATTGATTTGAAGTGTAAATAATGTGATGATCTATAAGTTTTACTTACCTACTTGTCTATAGTTGACCACTATTAAGAATGTTGCGATGATCAAGTAGGTTTTTGGTTGTTTGAACTCCATGAGTTATTATGTTGTGAATATTTAGTACTTAGCTTGTTATTTTGCATCCTATTATATTGTGGGGATTCCATTAGATATGTATCTTCAAACCCACCTTGAGAATCAAATAATGGATTGAGGATATGGTTCATAGTTTTATATTGATTATGGTATGTATTGAATTTCATTGATTCTACACTTTCTTCAACACTTGATTTACCTAGTTGTGCATGTCCTCATTCCAAGGATAGTATTGTAGGTATAATTGTTATGGATTGAAAGGGAGTATATTAATGATTTGTACTATGGATGGGGACTTATTGAGTGGCTATTGATTTTTATATGTATTGACTATTGATTTTAATAAATTAGATTTAGGTGGTTCTTATTTGATATCTTATGTTGACTTTGTGGACTTAGTGGAATTATCATGGATTTTTAAGTGTCTTATTGGAAATTCATGTAATACGATGAAGGATCATGAAATAAGAGGTTTCTAAAACCTAAATTCCACATCATATTTTTTTCATAAGATACAATTTAAGCAACTTGATCAAAACATTTCAAGTTATGTCGTGAATTCCTACAACTTACAAAATTGTTGAAGAAAGATATGTGCAAATGGTCATATTCATATCACCAATCCATTATATCCTATGGTATTATTATAATAATGAGTATTAAATTACTCCCAAATTATTTTTGTATTTATATGGCAGACTTTTAAATATATTACATTGTTTCATATTTATTTTATACTTCCTTTTTTATACATTATCTTGTTTTGCGAACTATTTTCAAAAGATTTACCTACACATAATGGATTTTGATGCGATCTTGTTGTCAAGATGTTCTAATTTCATATTATGGCTAAATAGATAGATATGGGTGGGAAAAAAGTGGACAAAAATGGAAATTGGTTAAAATGCATATGTAGTTATAAACAACATGTTCATGCTTTCATTGTTGAGTTTGGATGATATCGAGCCAAAAATGTGCACATGCGAAAACCATGTGCACACATTACTATTATATAATAATGCATACATGTTATCGATAGTTATTATTTTTAAGAGGGTTTAATGTGTAAGGTTAGGCTAGGGGAGCATATGTACTAAAAATTTGTTAAGTATAAGAAATAATAAAAGTATAAAAATAAAAAAATAAAACTTATACTTATTAAATTAATTTTAGTAAATATAATAAATTAGGGTTACTCTGCACCTAATAGAACTAGTCTCATAGCTCCAAGAATTGCAATGTAGAATTTAATTTTTTTAAATATAATATTGTTAGTATTTAATTTTTCCCGTGATTTTAGCATTGAACATAAATCTTTTAGGGTGTAAATTTTGCAATCGGGGTCTATTTTGGGAAAACATGTAGTCATTTTATAGGTTTTAGGGCCTTTCATATTGGTTTCTAACACTTTAGGAGTTTTGGATCCCTTTAGATAAGTTGCTTTGACATTTTAGAATTTTCCCCATGAGCATGGAGTTTAAGTCTTAATTTCATCTTAGAATCAAGGTATCATCATATTAATAATTATTATATACATTACAAGATTATAACTATCTAATCAACTATATAGATAGGGCTAACCAAGAAAGTGGATCTTAACTATCTATATCAATACACAAGTTTATAGATTCATCTTAGGAGGGGGTGAATACCCTTTCCATGTAAGATGATGTGATTGATAATGAATCAACATACTCAAACCCAAAACATGAAACTCTTTCTCAAGGATATATCTCTAGTAGATATAATATATGGACCCCACTCAATATCTATATAGAGTTTCTTACCATGTATCTATAAAGAGGTATATGGTGGGGGATAATTAGATATAGGGGAACATGCATCCTAGATGACCACTAGATACGAGAGAAAAGGATGGGGGAGTACCAACTAATTATATAGAATCCATAACCACCCACCCACATTTATTTCAACTTATCAAAGGTATGTTGGGGATAACACATTGATGATCCCAAGATCTCCTATCAACGGAGTTATTTGGTGCCATATGAGGAGAGGGAGGGGATGAGTAGAAGTTTTATATCAAGTGGATTGTTATGCTTTTCCATATATATATATATATATATATATATATATATATATATATATATATATATAGGGGTCCCTACCCCTCCTCAAAAGGGTACCAAGTTTGAAAGGCAATCCATGCTTCATCAAATGCAAGGAGAATACTTTGATACACATAGATATAAGGGTAGAGCTAGTTAACGATTACTTATAAATAAGGTGGGATGGGAGCTTATATAGATGTATGGGTGTACATAGTTGATTGAGTGAAAGAAAACATAGGCATCGAGGCACACATAAACACTTGGGGTTTGTCTTTATGTTAGAGCAACCACAAAATTAGCCAAAGATTTATCCAAGATCTTGAAGTTGAATTTGAAGTCGCCATATACACTATACTTTCCATATACATTATATTATCTAATCCATATCCATATTTAACTTTCACACATGAATAATCCTCACAATAAATGATGTAGAGGATCAACCTTGGTTTCCATCCACATCACAAAGATAATAATTTCAACCTAAATATTTAGATTAGTGATATAAAGGGTTAGGAAAGATGATGATCTATCTAAGGACCCTATGATATCTTCATTTTTTCAAAAGAAGAATAAAATGTAACTAGTAGAGTTAGAAATTGAAAGAGTACATACATTGATCTCTATAAATTTCAACAAAATTTGGGGTAGGAGTTGGTAGAAAATGTGTTCAGATTCCAAACATTCATTTCCTTTCTATGATAAAGAGACATTTTCCTTTATTAACATTTGTGTTGAATAAATTAGTTTTATTCTTAGTTTGTTGTAGTAGGGGTGGAAAAGATGATACAAGTGCCACATATTTCACAAGAAATAAAATATACATCAACATTGGAAGAAATTATTTTCAAATATCCTTTTATGTTGTTGTAGAGAATAATACGTGACACATATATTGATTCCTTTATGGTATCTAACACAAGATCTAGAATGACCGATTGTGTAATAAAGACACCAATGACACATTGATTGTGTAGTGAATAGAGATAATATGGACAAGACACCATTGAAATAAATTCATGAATTGTATAAAATAACTCAATAAAAGTGGTAAGAGGAGATAGTAAATGAGATTGTACCATAAAAATCTCATCATCATTCTCAAGAAGAGATAAATCTAATCCTCATGGGAATTTTCCCTTTAGAAGAAGATAAGAAATAATCAATTATAAATCGAAACATAAGACATTAGACGTGTGATCATAAAAATTTGAAGGTAATTATGGAGTTTAGATTCACCAATCAAGAAGAAGTGGGTGCATCGATAATTGGAATTACATTGTTAGGTAAATAAGGTACACTAATTGTAGAAAACAAGGGTATAAGTGTAACATATGTTATAAATGTAACGAAGACATAAGTAACGTCTTGAATAAATTTGAATAATCCAAAATAAGGAAGAATAAACAATGGGTATGAAAAAAATGCATAGAGGATTTCTATGTGATCTTACAATGAATTGGAACTTCAATTGGATGTTATATAGTGTAATGATTATACAATTGTGATATTGTCCTTTTGTAGGTTTTAGGGCTATTCTTGGGGTAAATTGATCCCAATATCACTATTTATTAAACCAATATCTTAATTATTTCAATCAAGGATGCATTTTGGGTCAATTTGATCCACATTAACCTAATTGTGATAATATGTTGTTATTTGGGGTTTAATTTTCTCCATTTTCATCATTAATTGAACTAATAATTGGGTTTCCTCAATTAAAGATGTAATTTGGGTCAATTTTAACCTCATTAACATTATTATGACTATATACAATGTGATTTGGGGCTTAATTGTCCCCAATTACATATATAATTCTATTAATTAGTAATACTCATATAAAGATATAATTTGGACCAATTTGAGCCCTATAAACTTAACATTTATGACTATACAATATGTTTTTGGCCTCAATTAACCCCAATTGCATCACACATTGCACATTTGGTTGATTGGTTCAACCAGAGAGGTAATTTGGCCAATTTAAGCCCTATGAACTTAATTACAATGATGTTATGTGATTTGGGGATCAATTGGCCTCAATAACATCATGCACATTAAATAAATTATTACTATACAATGTGATTTAGGGTTTAATGGGCCCTAATTGCATCACTAGTTGAAAAAATTAGTGAGATGGATGTATTGTGTAATGGTTTGATTACACAATTTAATATGGTTACAGAAAGTAAAGAGCACAATGTTTCCATGAAGTTTCAGGGAAAGGTAAAGTGTTTTTCACTGTGGTATTTTATCAATGTTTTCACAATGTCATGGTATAGTCATGTGGGTTAAGCACAAATTCTTAGATCAGTTTCTAACTGACACATAATAATAGTGCATAAATGACATGATTTGTTGACAAAACATGTCATAGGATCGAGAAATAGTCATGAAAATAAATTATCCATGGACATGTGTCACCAAAATAAATAAGGCCAACATATAATCATCCCTCACAAATGATCTTATAGATATCTAGAAATATCAAAAGGATTGATTATCCTCAACCACCATATTTGACAAATGTAGGAGGTCATGGAGAAAGATAATGTGGTATTTCAAAGAAGTTAATGAACTCACATCTAATGAAAAATATTTATAACCTAAGAAAACATTAAGGGGTTAAGTTCACCATTTAAGGGGGTAGAGTGGTGAAAAGTAGAGAAGAGAGTTGATATGATATGAACAAATGAATATTCTAAAGGGACCTAGAGAAAAACCATTGTAATAGATCTAATATTTAAATTCATTTTATTATTAAGAGTCTTGATAGTGGGAGTAGTATTTGTAGATTTTTTTAAGGATTTTAAAATTGATATAAATTTATTTGTGTGTGTTTATATGATGTGTATTCTAATGAAATTTATTAGTCGATATTTTTTGAGCAAAATTGTCATTATCATTTAGATTTGTGAGGTTTATAAAATCTAATTTTGACACCTCCAAAACTCCTACAAATGTCATCAACCAATTTGAAAGGCCACAAAACCTACAAAATGACTATATGTGTTCCCAAAATAGACATTGATTGAAACATTACATCTAAAAGCTTTATGTTAAATGTTGAAATCCTAAAAAATAACTAAGCAATGACCATATTGGATTTTGAAAAACTATCTTCTACATTGTAACTCTTGGAGCTAGAGACCACTCCTACCAAGTGTATAATGACCTAATTTCTTATATTTACAAAAATAAATTTAAAAGTATAATAAATTATTTTTTATACTTTAAATTTATTTTAGTAAATATATTCCCCCTATCCTAACCTAACTCATCTAAAACCTATTAAAAACACTAAACATGTCGGAAATGTGTAGACATTATAGTGCATACTCATTCCTATTCCATAAGTTTAATATTTTTGTAATACTTAATGTGTATATATTATAGCATGTATACACTATACAATGTGTACACGTTATAGTGAGTACATGTTTTTAATTCACTTTCCCAAAGTATCTCTCCAAGCTCAAAATGCCTCATATTTCTAAGCTAAAGGATTGGACCATTCATTTTCCCGTGTGAAATTATTTCCATATAGAATTTCAACTTTGATCACATGGAATATATTATGGATTTCACATATAAATTTCATCAAATCATGACTATGAGGAAGATAAAATTGTTCACTTTCTAATGATACCCTTTTTTCATTTTTTTATAAGGATACTAATGTTAAATATTTATAAATATGTCTTCATATGCCATAATATTTAAAGAAAATATATTTCTAACTTTATGTATGTAACCTTTTGTGTATGCATCCAAATTCAAAAAAATATATTGTCACATACTACACCTAATTTTATGCACATTAAAAAATCTCAATTTTAATTAATTTTGAGGTAGTTATGTCTATCGAATGCTCTAATATCTATTTTCTAATCAAATTCAATACCTATTTACTAGTAGAATTCATTAAAATAATGTTTACTATAACATTGTTAAAAATATTTGCAACATACTAGATAATGTTAAATAAATTTTCACAAAAGGATTTGAAAAATAATAAATGATGCTAAAAAATTAGAGGGGTAAACAGACATCTATGAGTTATGTTTTATATAAAAAATAGGAGTACTTATTTGAATATCCTACTCTTCACCATTTGCAAAAATAGATATTTGAAAACTAGACTCAAAATGCAACAATCTATGATTTGATACCTTGTTCAAATTTTGAGTATAAGTACCTCAAATAATGAACGAAAGTTAAAAAAATATTAATTATTCAAGAAAATCTATCCACTTAAGACCCCATTTTTGTAACCCATCTTCATGCATGTACCCTTTTAAGGTGTAATATAAGATTATTTTATCCAACAACAAAAATGTACACATAAACACTAAACCCCTAATAAGATACACATGCCAAAAAGGTACTTCAAAACATCAATGACCCTTAGCAAGATGATCAAAACATAAATATATGCCATTTCTATCTATGAGGACTTTTAAAATGTCTAGGAGCATAAAATTCACCAATCCCTATGTTGGAAAATGTTATTGAATTTCCATCGAATCACATTTTTTTAAATACCTTTAAGGCCTTATTAAGAATCTCATTTTTAATATCTAAAAATGATGAAATTCCATAATTTATATTAAGTGAAGAATTAATCTATTTTTTCTCACTTTTGGGTTTCTTGTTTGAATAGATTTCATAAACAACCTTTATAGATATGCTAAAATTATTCTTACATGTGAAGATAATTCCAATCAAAGACAAATATGCCTACATAACCAATAATCATCATGGATTATAAAAGGAAAAATGTAAGAAAGGTTGATTAAAGAAGGTCAATTGAGAAGGAAATATATAAAAATATGAAATCAATGGAAATTTTAAAAGCACAAAGTGTATTTTTGAGATCTTCATGTGTTGAAATAAGTAATACTAGTACAAATATTGATCAATAATTTGGTAATGGGAGATTTATTGATTGTTTTACATAATCCCGGAAGAAGGCAATGCAATCATTAAAAATTTGTTGTTCCATTTGGACTTAAAATTTCTAGATAAGGTTGAGGGAAATAAGTTAGATTACACTGTTATATATCATGCTCAAAATTGACAATTGGTTTGTAAAAAAACCAAGAATCTCAAGTTCAACTATTTTCTTGTTTTGTATGACATTCTAGAGTAAAGCAAATATTTGAAAAGTTGGGTGTCTTAAATAGTGTTAGAAAACTAGGTCTACACCTAGTCTACTTATTAATAATGTCCAAATAACATATGAAGGAATAGGAAAGTCATCTCAAACAAAAGATCATTATGTTTACCCTAGAGAATTTTCATTTCTATTGTTAGTGAGTCCACCAAAGATGAAGAGATGTTGTGTAGGTTTTTTATTCCATTTTATAGTTTTTCCTACACATGTATTTAACTTGTTTAAGTGTCATTGGGATAGATGGGAGTTACACTTCTCCACCTTTTTAGGTGGCGGTTACACCTCTCTACTTCCTATTTATGTACCTCTTTTAGAGCTATTTTCTTGGTCTCAATAAAAGCTATTTTTTTCTCATGTTTAGTTCTTGTCTCTTACAAAAATATTTTTCAATTTCTATTTACTTTTCCTAAAGTTTAATGTGTTCATATTTTATCAATGCTTGATCTTAGCCCACACTCTTACAAGTTATCAAAGCACATTCTTATAATCAAAGTCCATAGTTTTCTTGTGTCTATTTTTTGTAATCTTGAGTATTCAAGATTGTTGTTTTGATCCTTTAATCTCTGAGGATGATCTTCTCTTTCATCTTTGGAGGATTTGGAGAATCCAAAAAGAATGAGGGAAAAATCATTGTATAAGCATTTTTTAGGAAACTCTTCATCTCATGCATGTTTTGTAAAAAATGGAATGTGGCATTCAGTCTAGAACATGCCAAAACCATAGGAATGACCGTAAACATTATTATGAACTATGAATTAGACAAAATTTTGTATTTTCCAAGTTGTTTTATGGTCCTCCCTAGGTTTTTAGCGGTATTCCACACATGGTGAAAGTTGGGTTTTCTAGATTTTTCTCGGGGTTTTCCAACCTATTTTCCACCATATCCCCTAGTCACACAAATTTTATCCCTAGGTCACACCCAACCCAAAAGGGCTTAACTGGAGGGATGAAAATTATTTTGAAGGCACGTGAGAAAGTGTTTAATTTTACAAGTATTATAAATTTGTAGGATATATAACTTTTTATGGGAATATCCTTTTGAGGTTTCACTTTTTAAGTTTATTTTTTAGATCTTTTCATTGGAGATATTTTAAAGCCTTGAAAATTTATATACACATAAAATTATAAAGTTCTAACTTGGGAGTTATTGTTGATAATTTAAGAGGGGTTATCTTGCTTCTTGTGTTATTTTCTACATTTTCATTTCTATAACATATTTTTTCATTATGGATCAAAATGTGGTTATTATTCTCACACCATTTAACTATCAAAGTGTAAAACTAAAAGCAAATATTTTTAAGGATTAAGAGTTTACACCAAATCATAAAGGGTATTGAAATAAACCATCATTAGATGCAGATAAATTTAAGTGGTTTAATCGATGTGACGCTGTCTCATGTCTATTTGTATCTCCCGATTTATTCTTTCACATAGAGTCTACTAGCACACCTACTAAGATATAGACTGCATTGGAATAAATCTCTAGGTATAAGGATATAAAGAGAGGTTATGAACTAGAAAATTAACTCATTAGTTTGAGTCTAGAAGCTTTGACATTATATAGGACTTATTCAAAAAAATAAAATTACTTAGATTAGAGTTGAAACAATGTGGGATAGATAAAAAGGATGAACATTTGATGCTTTCCATTCTTTCTAAACTAATTCTTGATTAATTTATTTTTGTTTCTACCTTCCATTCCACTAGGAGTTTCATTGAAGCCACATAAAAAAATTCTTTCTTGGATTATTTTTCTACTTCCTTGACTAGGGAGAAAGATAAAATTATTCATATGGGTACATTGAACTCCTCTAATTCACATAGCCTAATTTTTGGACATGAAAACTTGAAGGATTTAAATAGAAAGGATAAGAAATAGGGAAAAATTAAAATTATAAAAAGAAGGATAAAACCTACCACCCAAAATCACCCATTGAGGCTCCTCTTTCAAGTATAAACCTAATAAAGAGAAGGTCAAATGTCCCTACCATAAGAAAAATGGGCATGATGAACAAAAATGTATGAAGAAATAGACTGGTCACTTGATAAACATTCAAGAAAATAACAACATAATTTTCCCCATTTCCATCAAACAAAGGTCATCAACTCAAGAGTCTTCTAAGGAAAAATATAGTGATAAGGGGAAAGGAAAGGGCAAGGCCATTATAAAGCGCCATCTCAAAATACCACATGGGTTCTTGAATCAAAGCTTCACACAACATGGATTCATCACAAGTTTCCTTCACTTCATTAGATCCATATTCTATGTGGAATATTTTGATGGTTTATTACACTTCGTTGAGGTATCTAGGAGAGGATTTTTTTGACATATGTGATGGTACATTTCGGATGTTCTTTATATGCCTTCATTTTCAACTAATATCATATCATTATATCATATCACTCATCGTGGTTGATTAGGAATTTACATGGTGATTATATAGTGGCAATAGAGAGTAGATCAACATTCATAGTTGTACACCTCTCCACTCTTTCCTCTTGATAATCCTACTAAACTTATCACTCACATAGATGGAGTGAGTAAGATATGACAAGAGTAATTTGTCTATATTTGATACCACTACTTAGAGTAATTTTTTTAACTTGATATGGTTACAAGGTTGTCCTATGTCTACTTTATTTAAGGTGTCTCTCAATGTTACATGCTCAATAATCATCCTAAAGATAAGTTTAGAAAATGGAAACCATTGAGAGCTATACATATTTCTGAGTTAATTCACACAAATATTTCTTATCCGATTTTGCATATTTTGTTCAAGAGGACTAGATACCTTCTTACCTTTATTGATGAATTTTCCATTTATACTTGGGTATTATTTATTTAATAGAATTTTGAGGGTTTTGAGAATTTTTAGGAATTCAAGACTTTTTTGGAGAAATAGTCAAGGAAATCCATCACATTTTTACACACGATAATGTTGGTGAGTATGTTAACCATCATTTTAAGAAGTTATGAACATTAGAAGGAATTTATTTATAGTTTAGATATATATATATATATATATATATATATCCTTAGCAAAATGGTTTAGTAGAACGTAATAATAAGTCCTTGAAGGAAATGGTAAAATGTATGGTATACTCCAAATATCTTGCACCTTAGTATTTGGAAGAGGCCATTGAATTTGTGTGTTACATTAATAACCACGTTCTTCATCTAGCCTTCAAAGGTGTCACTCCTTTTAATGCTTCAAATGGTCGAAAGCCATAGGTCATCGCTATAGAGGATTTGGATCTCTAGTTATGGCTTGAATTCCTAAAAATAAATGTAAGGCAATGGAACCATAGAGTAGGCCCTACATCTATGTCCAAATGGTTTTTAGGGACACATATTTCTTCATCCTACCACATATTATTTGTTCATTCAAAGGAGTGATTATTTTTAAGCGAGTCATTTAGACTTGACACTTGACACTTCTCCCTCATTTGACTCACTTGGATATGATTATAGTTATGATGATTATGGTCAGCCTAAGTAGATTATTGATGATGAGTATTTTTATTCTAGTTAATATGAAAAAATAAGTGATGGGGACCCATCTACTCCCTCTCCCATTCACTTTTCATATGTTAAGGAATATCCTTCTATTCTTTGAATTTTGGTCCTCTTTGGGCTAGGAAGACATTACAAATACTTGGGTTAGGGATCCATCGAATATTAGGAGGACACATCCATAGTTATAGGGTGGTCCACATGTCTTCATTTCCTCTAATTTTGATACAAATTCCATTCATGATGCATCTAGAACTCGTAAGTGGGATAAAACAATGTATGAGGAGTATAGTTCCTTAATTAGGAACCATACTTGGGACTCGGTATATCTTCCTAAAGGAAGGAAGTTTTTCCTATGTATGTGGATATATAAAATAAAAAAATTAGTATATTATTTCATGGATTATATCAAAGCATGACTAGTTGTAAAAAAAAATCATAGGTTTTATGTATTGACTATACCAAGACCTTGACACTAGTTGCAAATATAAACTCTATCTAACTCACTTTTTCCTTTACTAAAACTCATCATTGATAGGTTAATCATATGGATTTGAATATTTCCTTTCTTGGTGACCTAGAGGAGGATATATAAATAAAGTAACCACCTTGTTTTATATAGGATTCTCGCCTAGTATGTAGACTTAAAATATAATTATGGCTCAAATAAGCCCCCCCAGGGCTTGGTATGTCAACATGAATTTCTTCTTTCTCCTATTAGGGTTCACTAGATGCCATTATGATATAAACAGATATATTTTGTGGCAAGATGATTCACTTATAGTCCCGGTTCTATATTTTGATGATCTATTGATCATGTAGATATCTTCATCCTCTAGTAGAATGGTGAAATCAAATGTAGAGATAGGTAAAATGGTATGAGATTTACTGAAGACAATAACACAATAATATTTTTACTGTATTCAACATTTCATATGCACAATAGATTGGCTATTAAATAGCCATAGAGATAGTAGATCATTCTCCTAAGAAGTGAGATCTAATAACCTAGGATAGTCACAAGTAATAAAAAATAATATTGTTGTAACTATATAATAATATAATCATCATAGGCATTGATTTATTACTATGATAATTTTCCCAATGTTAATGTGAGCACTATCATGATTTCCTAACATTCTCCCTTAATGCAAACATGGGGAAAAATAATCACACTTTTTCTACAGCTTTTCACCTTTGCATGCTCATGATCTGGATGGTTTTTCAAGACATCCAACAATCTTCAAGGATGGTTTTTACTAGAAAACCACCAATCAACAAGGATGGTTTTTCAAGAACAACTAAAAATATCAAAAATGATGGTTTTCCAAGGACATCCAACAACTTGCACATACATATGGTTTTATAAAATACCCAACAACCCAAATATCATGATGTTACATTTCATTGTTCTTTCATTTGTCCACTATATTTTTCCTTCAGGGGATTACATAGGAATCTACCCACTTATTACAAACTTGAACGGGAATAGTTTCACAATACATTTCATTGACTATAGGTGATCTAGTGCGAATCGAAATGGAACATTAGTGTTATCCCCCCCTCACAATGTGAACTTTCCATTTATTAAAACCACACAAAACAATAAAACACTACACATGAAACACACTAGAAATAGAAACTCTAAAGATAAAGCACACAACTAAATAATACATCACTAATGATTTGTGTGGTCCCATCATTGGTTATTGATAAGAGGTCATTAATTGACCTCCAACCTCTTGTACCTCTATCCTCTAGTGTATGACTACTCAACAAGATGAAATTTGAAGCTAAATATTGCATTATCTTCTATCAACAAGTATTCCCCACAAATCTTCACTTTAGTTCTGAAATTTCAAAGCGAGGTTTAGGGACAACATGACATTAACCCCAGGGGGTTAACAGTAAAGCATCCTTACAAGGTCTTGGGGTAATGTCTTGGGCGCGCTCCCTAACGTAGTATAGGATGGGCTTGAGGGGTGAAGCCCCCGAAGCTATGCATATTTTCCTTCTTCAAAATATTCATCAAAAATGTAATATTTTCCATCTTCTCCTCCCACAGAATAAACATTGGGTTACAACAAAAATGTGTCTGTGAGGCAAAAAAAATCAACTCTTTTACAACTTGATTATTTTGACAACATGATTAACAACAAAAAGACTCAATTTTACAAATTAACATATATTAATTTTGAAAATAAGATTTTGATTTGGCTCTTTTTATTGACTACTTTTGACTCACCCAACAAATTTACTATGAAAAAATGACACATGCATATAATGACTCTAATTCCAATAAATGATTATAAATGACAAATTTTAGTTAACTTATTAATGAGACTAGACAACTAAATTTATTGAATAACTCGGTCTTTTAACAAATAAGGCATGACATGAAAAACTTTGACAAAGTCTATAATTTAATATAACTTGGAATTTTTAATATAGATAGACCCAACACTTTGTAAAGTATTGAAATTGTAACAAATATTGAATGTTATCATAAAAATAATGAAAAAACCAAAACTAATGTCTTTTACAAAACTATACCAATCTCGGCTCAACTTAGCTGCAAAGCAACCTTCGGATACCAAGTTTCCTCTGGTTCATACAAAGGTTATGGCTAGCAGTATGGTTGGTTCTTCAAGAAAATTGGCTCCTTTGGCCTCAAACACTCAGCCTGCTCTTTTGCAGAATGAGAGTGGTCTTCAACCGTTACTAGTTTCTAACAAAGTGGTTTCACCACGAAAGCAGTGGTTCGGCGTTCTCGTAACCCTCCTCACAAGCACAAGGAGGGGGAGTATAGCCCTAACAACCGGTGGGCTACTCAATTGTCTGATTTCATGTACAGTTAACCAACAATGGTTTTTGCAGAACAGTTTTGGGGACCTTAATGGTTTGAGTGAGCTAGACTTATAAATGTATCTGGATAATGTTTCCTCATGAATTTCTACTCATGGAATGTTCTGTGGTCTCACAAACTCCACTCACAAATACATAGTGCGATATTTTAGGAAAAGCTTCCCGATATGGATATTCTATGTTTACAGAAATCAAAGTTACAGGTTTTTGCTTGATTTTGTCGCCAAGACTATTTGGCCAGACAGTTTAGCTATCCCTAGCAACCATGCAGCTGGCAGAGGTGGAATGATCACATTTATTTCTCCAAGTGGCGGCTACATTATGTCAATCATGGATGTGACCCTGACAACCGTATTCTCTGGGTGCTATTCAATATTGAAAATATCTCCTTTGGGATTATTAATGTTTATGCACCCAATGACGCGTCAGAAAGGACGTCACTTTGGTGGTGGGTGGCTGATGACCTTCCAAATGCACACTGGTTAATCAATGGGGATTTTAATATGGTTGAACATCCCAAAGACAAAATGGGCCTTCTACCCATGAGATGGCCAGCTGGCGAAAGGGAAGCTTGGTTTTACATGCGTAATAAATTTGGGTTTTATGACCCTAATTATTCACGTCACACCAACACACTGCCATGGTACACTTGGTCTAATCTTAGAAATGGCCAAGATCAAGTTTTTAAAAGGCTAGATCGTGTCATGATCTCATTACAACCTTTCTTTAAATTTGCTAGTTGTTACTCTCTTCTGGTGGAAGCTTTATTGACCATTGTTCTTTCCGACCACATTTCGATTCGGTTCCGGATTGAATGGTCTTTCAACTGCCAAAAATTAAAAAGATGCAATTTTATTTAAATACTGCTTTACTGCATCATGACCCAACTTTGGTGCACATCCACCAAATTTGGAACCTTGCACCTCACCCTCTTGGTAAGGTGGGTTGGATAAGTTGGTGGAAATACATTATAATTCAGCTCACTAAATTCCTCCGATGTATGGTGTTTAGCTTGCTAAATTTTGGTGGTGGGCCTATTCCACCACCTCCACCGAGCTGAGCCGCTCGACGGTGGCACTCGAACAAGCTCCTTTCAATGTTGCTTTGCAACTCCAAGTGGAAAAATTGTGGCAAAAAATCCACATTGTTGATGACTACACATCTCGGGTGCTCAGATTAAGGCTTGGCTCCACTGGCTTAAAATTGGAGACCGTAACACCAAAGAGTTTTACCAGTGGCTCAAGGCCAAACACATGAACCAACAAATTTCTGCCATTGTTGATGTTGGTGTTCAGATTTTAGACACTCCTTAGATGGTCCAAGCCTTTTTTAGGCACTATGTTTAAGTTTTCAAAGCGCATGACGAGTCTCCTAAGTGAAAATCCACGCTCGCTGAATGCCTCTTAGTAGTTCCTTGCAAGCTTTCACCTACTCACAGAGTTATCTATGATAGATTGCTTACTTTAGAGGACTTATATGAAGTTGTTTCCCTTATGGCCAATGATAAAGCTCCTGGAATGGATGGCTTCCCTTGCGAGTTTTACAAAGCCCTTTGGGACATGGTTGGTCATGATCTGCACAAGTCTACCTTGAGGCTCTCCACTTAGGGTCCCTCGGTGCCCTTATTAATCAGGGTCACATAAATTTCATCCCTAAAGTAGGAGACCCGGAGCTCATCTACAATTGGCGGCCGATTACCTTGCTCAATGTTTCATACAAAATCATAGCTAAGGCTTTAGCTCTTCGGCTTCAGCCCATTTTTCCCATTATCGTCAGTCCTGAGCAGACTAGTTTCATACAAAGCAGGTACATTCTAGATAACATTTTGGTTGTCTGGGAAGGTATGGAGTGGGAAAGAACCTCTAAATAGCCAACCATTTAAATTGACTTTGAAAAATCCTATGATAGGATTGAATGGCATTTCATTCTTGCGATGCTTGAAGCGGACTGGGCTTCGGTTCGGTTTTCATCACCTCTATCAAAATGATTTTTTCAGATGCCACGGCCTCTTTATCTATTAATGGTCATACTTCTCGAGCAGTTTGGGATTTTTTCATTCTATCAGACAAGGTTGTCCTTTAGCACCTACTCTTTATGTGCTAGCCGCTGAAGGTTTTGGTTTCCTCCTTTCCCATGCTCATGATCAAGGGCTTGTGAGGGGTATTCAACTCCCTTCTGCGACTCCCCTTCAACTTGTCAATGGGAATTTTACAGATGACTCCTTCCTCACACTCTTGGAGGAGGAAGCAAATATCAACAATGTCATGCAATGTTTGGACACATATTGTTTAGCTTCAGGTTCCAGTATCCAATGGAGAAAGACCCAATGCTTCAGAAATATTTTCTTCCTAAACCTTGGTTGGCTAAATCATTTTGACTAGAAGTATATCTAACATGGAGAAATTTTTAAATTTTTGGGCATTCCCTTTGCTTTCGATGCTTCTCCCAGTCAACTTTGGCAATATGTTATTAACAAGGTTTCTCACAAATTGGAGTACTAGATTACTAAACCCCTTTCGCTTACAGAAAATTTCAGATTTTCTCCAAGATATTGGTAGCCACACATGTTTATTATTCTTCGTGTTGGGTGTCGGATAAAGCATCTTATGAGAAAGTGGATAAACTCCTCAGATATTTCCTTTGGGCTAGCTCAGACCTTGGAAAAGGATTTCACAGAGTTTCCTAGGAGTATTGTTGTCTCCCTAGGGATTCTGGAGGTCTTGGTCTGACTGACATTGGCCACCAGGGGTCTGCTCTTACAACCAAGTGGATTATTCGGGCTTGCACTAGAAACAAAGCTTGGAAAGTGTTGATTCACAATTGTATTTTTCAAGGCTCCCCACAGGGGTGTAAAACTTGGCAAGGGTTGGATTTTCATAGCCTACTCATTATCAAAGCCCCGGTTAAGATTGTGGGCACCTTTGTTGTCAAAAGCATATGGAAATCTTGGGAGTTACTCAAACCCTTTTTAATCTGGGAAGGGGATGGATTCAGAAATGGGCTATCCATTAATGACCACAACATTTGGTGGTCTCCTCTCATCAATTTTCATGATGTGTCACTTGCCCAAGTGCCCTGGGTTCATGCTCTTAAGTTGTATCGTCGAGGCTTGCACACTCTTAAAGACATATTTTACAGGTAGACCAGATTACTTCTCACTTGGCCTCAAGCTAAAGCCAAGTTTTGACTTGCTTTTGCTGACAGAGAGTCTTATCAGGAAGTTCTTGATTCCATTCCTACCAAGATGCTTCACAAATTTGGTGTCATCTCTCTCAGGCCTTGGTGGAAGGATTGGAAATGGTTTCCATATACCCCTTTTTTAAATTACTCCCTAGGCAAAGGTTATGCTCTGCTCACCCCCAGGTTGCCGATGGTATCCTTGCTTAACTCCAAATGGTCCATCAATTCTGGATGGTCATCCTGGGAAGCTAGATTTCATACCGTATGGAAAGCCATCATTCAGCCCAAGTTAGCCTATTTTTCTTGGTGTCTACTTTATCAAGGTCTTCCTCTTGGGCATAGATTAGCTCATTATAGGATAGCTCCTCGGCTATGCCCTTTTTGTGGGCACATTGAGATGCTCATACATTTGTTTTAGTACTGCCCAAAAGCTCAAGCTATTTGGGCTTGGATCCATGATTTATTTTGATTTTTTAGACCAACTCAATTTCATTTGCAACATCCTTTGCTGGGGGATTCTATTTCCACTCCCCATGCTTTTACACAATTTTGGCATAATTTCAGAGTGAAGATCCTTTTTATATGGAAAGAATGCAATTATGTTGTATTTAAATTTTGTAGTTTCTTGTATTCTTTCGCTTTATGATAAGGCCATGCTTATCTCGAATGTGTTCTTACAGATCCAGGACCAGGCCCGCAAGGTGGATATGGAGGTGCGGCACCTTCAGACCCTTCTAGATCAATGGAATAGCGCTCCTTACATTGTGGCGTGGGAACCTCCTACCTCCCCTTCTAGGAGTGTTCATTCAAGAGGGCATCATGGTCGTGGTCGGTCGGTTAACCAAAATCATCGTCATTTCTCTCCCAGTGCAGCACGAGAAATGGTGTAGCCCTATTAATCGTGGTGGTTAGGGGTCCCTCACTATTTTACGCAAGATACAAGGTGGCTAGGGTTCCCACCACCACTCCTGCCTCCTATGTAGAGGGATGGGTGGGATTCTGGAAAATTTCCCAGGTTGGCTCTTGTTATTTCTCCTAGCCGAATGAAGACAAAGATGAAGAATTTGCTTCAGGCTGGCTGCCCCTTCCGGATGGCAACGATCTTCCTGGTAGTAACTTGGAGGATAAGGGGCCTCAACTCCCCGCCCTATGTTTTTGTGCGGCGGCTAGTTTTTTTATGTTTTTCTGGCATTGTTGTTAAGTTTTTTGTTGCCCCTTGGGCTTGATACTTTAGTCTCCTAGCCATCATGGCTAGTTTGATTGTGGGGTGTGCCCTTTACCACCCATATTTTTTTGGGATAGGCTGTAATATTTTATATTACGCAATATAGACTATTTCATCAAAAAAACTATACCAATTAACATACCACATGATGGTTCAAATACCCATGCAAATATCCATGTTGTAAATGGTTTTCA
Source organism: Taxus wallichiana var. yunnanensis (assembly GCA_018340775.1). Taxonomy (NCBI): domain Eukaryota; kingdom Viridiplantae; phylum Streptophyta; class Pinopsida; order Cupressales; family Taxaceae; genus Taxus; species Taxus wallichiana. The sequence goes on from CM031235.1 coordinate 193,464,895, forward strand.
TGTGGTGTAGTGGTGGAATAGAAAGTGGAAGGAATAAAGATCCTTATTGAAGTTTAAATGGCGAAGGAATGGTATTGAATATGTGAGGCGACATGGAAAGAAAATGAGTTATGGATAATTTACATGAAATGATAACCCCACATGTATAATATTAATGCAAGAGCTTAAATGTTATTAGAACAAATCCTTGGCGTCGTTCAATGCTCCAATGAAATATAGTTTTATGTAATTGCAAAACCGAAGATAGTAATTTTTGGCACAGGTGGTATGGAAATGATAGAAAATATTAAATTCTTAACACCCTCCAAATATGATCATTGTGTGAATAATGTGATGTAACATAGGTGGCTCATATTAGAAATAAAATCCCATGCATAAGAGACCCAAAAATTCCCACATCTCATCTTAAGCCGCAACCACATCCAAACCGAATATATAAACAATATGAAATCACGTTGGTTCAAACATACCACTCTAGATTTTCTTGACCATGGTCAAAGAGGCATGTGACAGGATGTTAAATATCACATAGATCAGTAAATGATATACAATACAAAAATAAATACATGCTTCAGTTCTCTATCTAAGAAAAATCTAAAGCATGGTAATAATTATCTACACAAAGTGTGCTCTACCACCTTGCTCGATCCGGTGCTCTTATAAATGTTATGTGAATTGTTTACAACCTTTGTAAAATGTATGGTAAAATATTCTCAAAATAATGGGAAAATATAAATAAGACTTCCCCACAAATCCATTAGAGTTCCATTACACACAGATTGGACTTTGCTTTGATACCTTATAAAATGGTATGATCTTTACACAAGACAATAACACGATAATATTTGTATTATATTCAACATTCCATATCTAAAATAGAATGGCTATTAAATAGCCATATAAATAACATAACATCCTCTTAAGAAGTGGGATCTAGTAACTTGGGATAGTCATGGGTAATAACAAATAATATAACAATATACTCACAATAGGTAGTTATTTATTACTACAATAATTTTCCCAATGTAAATGTGATAACTACCATGATTTCCTAACAATAGGATATCCATGACTGACTTGGGTTTGTTACACTACTTCCTTGGGATTGATATTTCAAAGTCCGACTTAGCGATCACCTTCACACAATCCGTATTCTTCTAATTTTCTCTAACATTTTTGCATGGCTAATCGTATGCCAAATTTGAATCCCTTTCTTTATGGATTCAATCTTGAAGTTGAATGTTCTTCTCCATTGGTTCATGATACCTTATATTGATAGCTTGTTGGAAGTCTCATCTATTTGACTCACACTAGACCTAACATTTCATATGTAGTGGGTATGGTCTCTAGCTTCATGTAAGAGCCTCATGAGCTATATTAGAAAATAGCTAAGTGATTTTACCTTACATTTTGGTTATTCATAGTTTTGGGATTCACTATGAATCATGTATTGATGTTAACTTCATTGGTTACACATATTCAAACTAGGATAGTAATATTTATCATCACAAGTGCACTTCACAATACATTTTCTCTCTTCTTTAAGGTTTAAGTTTTTGGTCTAAAAATAAGAAGAATTTTTTTGCTATATCATCCATCAAGGATGAGTATAGGGTAGTTGTTAATGTTTTTATTGAGGTTATTTAGCTCCATGGGATTATCACAAATTTTAGTATCTATTTTAGGTGATCCATAATCATATTCTTTGATAACCAGATCATCATCAATATCTGTAGGAATCAAGTAAAACATTAGAGGAAAAATCAAGTCAAGATTCATGGATAATTCATTGATCTCACGTTTTTCCGCACTATAGAGTAGATCGCTAATTTCTTCACCAAACCCTTCACCGAGATAAATTATCTTCATTGGTTATGTGAATTTTCAACTTTTGTGGGATATCTAGGCATCTATTCTTCTTCTCTCTATCACTTGGGTGGGGGTTTGTTTTCTCTCTTCTAGAGAGTTTTTCCTAGGGTTTTCTCCTTTTCTTTACATTAAGAGAGATTTTTAAACATGGGTGCCTCATTAGGCCTTGCTTTTCAAGGCCTAAATATGTTACCTACTTAAACTATGTTTAAGGCGGGGTGTTAGTGTAGGTTTTTATTCCATCAATGGTTATTCCTACACATATATTTATCTTTCTTAAGTGTCATTGGGATTGATGGAAATTTTACTTATCATGAAAGGTTGGAATGGTTATGGAAAGATTAAAAACCAATAACTTGAATTGTTAATCAACCCGTGATATATCCAAAATAATCTCTATATCATCTAAACAAGGCCTAGGAAAACTAGTGATTAAGCTAGTGTAATTGCTTGTGTACTTGATGATCAAATTATGCATTATATGCACCACTAAACTTAAAAATAAGATTTTGAATATGGTTATTAAATCTGATTACCTTTAGTAAAAATATTGTAAAAATACTTGTACAAATTGTAATAATGGAGCACTATAGAACCTTCCTTTTGGCCATGCTTTTATTAACACAAAAAGGCTAAATTTACTAATTACAACTTGAATTTCAAAGCAAGTTTAACTTAAAATAGAACCATTAATAATAGTAAAACATTCATAAACTAATTTTGGACATATATTTAATTTAATATAGATTCATTAAATCCTTGGACAAAGTCAACATGCAAAAAGCTTTTCCCATAATAGAATTATGCAAGCTAGGCATTCATTCAAAGCCTAATTATAGATTTCTCCTAAAGAATGTGCCCCAAGGTTCCTAAAATATAGGTATTGTCATAAAATTAGCATATTTTCAGTTATCTTAACTTATAAAGTGGCTCCAACCTCTTTGGGGATGACTACACAAGAATTTGTACTTATCCGTAAAATCGACAATGACGATCTATTTTTAGTCCTACTTGACTAAACAAATACATGACTGAATAAGTAATTAAACATCCTAAAATTATAATTTTTAAATTATTTCTAAAAATATAAATTATCTAAATTTAGTAGAATTTAAAATTCCATAATTTCCATCATTCCCAACATTCCCCCTTTGATATAAAAGGTAGAAATTCCAATCATTTTTAAAGTCTTCTCAAATAAAATAGTTGCATGAAAACTAATGTAAGGGATTCATATTCAACTTTAGTGGGGGATAATGCAATAGTAGCTTGTTTCTTTGAAGTCCAAGAAACCAAACCACTTCTCCATGTGAAACAATTACTCCAATTAGACAATTTCATCAAGAAAACCTCTCCAATCTTAATCGAGTATCTAACAAGACATAATGAACTTTCTGGTATGAATTGAATACCATGATCATAAGTCCCTTTCACATATGTAAAAAAAAAAAATTACAATTTTCATATGTTTTAGTGAAATCTTGCCCATGAATCTTGAAACTAGTGAAACCCAATAAGTGATACTAGGTCTAATCATAGTGAGATACATCAAACCTCCTATAATACTTAAATATTATCGTCATCTAAATGTATTTTATGATATCTCATTAATTTTTCTCCACTTGAAATCTAAATATATGTAGCCTTAAAATATTGAAGATTGAACTTCAACAACATATCTTGGACATATTTTGCTTGACAAATAAATACTTTCTCTTTATTTTGATGGACCTCCATACCTAGAAATTACTTTATAATTCCAAGATAACTCATCTCAAATTCTAATTTCATATCTTCCTTAAAGCTATACAACATCTCCATAAAGCTACATGTGAAGATCAAATCATCTACATAGAGGCAAACATACAAAACATTAGAATTGAATGCTTTTATGTAAAGATTTGGCTCATTTAGACTTCTTACAAAGCCTTGTGCTAAAAACCAATTATAAATTCTTTATTACCAAGATCTTGGATATTTCTTGAGCCCATAAAGATCCTTCTTCAACCTATATACCCAAAATTATTTACCCTTTACCTCAAAACCTTGTGGCTTCTCCACATACACTTCTTCTTCAATCACTCCATTTAGGAATGCACTCTTTACATCCATTTGATGTATTTTCCAACCTTTATGAGAATAAATTGAAAGTATTAGTATTATATTATATTTCCTTGTAACATGAGCATAATTTTCCTCATAATCAACACCAAAAGTTTGTGCAAAGCCTTTTACAACAAGTCTAGATTTTAGCTTATCAATTGTACCATCATTGTTTACTTTTTTTTTATGACCACTTAGTACCAATGACATCCTTATAATTAGGAGGATGAATAAGTTTCAAGTATCATTCCTCTCAATGGAATCCATCTCAAGTTTCATAACATCAACCCACTCTTTCCTTTGACTAGCTTCTTCAAAACTTTTAGGTTCACTAGCCATAAAAGACAATGTAAACACAATATTTTCATCATATACATCATAAATTAAATTACTTTATTTATGTTTTAGCCTTGTAATAATTCTCTCATATTTATGATCTAAAATTTTATTTTTTGGATATGGATTCAACAACTACTTGTGCTTACTTAGAGTTGTTGCAAATGGATGACTAGTCTCTTATAAAGAGCTAGTATTGTTTCTTGTAGCATTAGAAACTTTTGTAGGATTTTGTAAGCCCTCAAAAATTTATTCAAAGATTTATCCCCATTCATTATTTCCATCTTATCTACATGATCAATATGTTCATACATCTCATTCTCAAAAAAATTACAATCCTTGAAACAACTAAAGTTTTACTAGTAGGATTATATAACTTGTATGTTTTACTTTCATCACTATAACCAATGAAAATATGAGCTACACTCTTAGAGATCCATTTTTTCCTATTTTGATCAGGAACATGAACAAAAACTAAACAACCAAATACCTTTAAATGAGATACATCTAGTTTTGAACCATACCAAGCCTCATAAGGTGTCTTGTCTTTTATTACCATATAGGACTCATGTTTATGATGTAAACTATAGTCTTTATTGCTTCAACCCAAAAACATCTTTCCATGTTCTTATTTTCCAACATATTCCTTGTTAATTCCATGATGTAATTATTATTTCTTTCAGCCACACCATTTTATTGTGGTGTGTAAGGAGTTGTTGACCACCTATTAATGCCTTGTGAAGAAAAAAAAACTTAGAAAATTAATTAGAACAAAATTCTCCACATATATTTGTTATTAGGGTTTATTATGGAATTTCCATTTTATTTTTGAACCAAATATTTTAAATTTATAAAGATCCACTTTTTTCTTATTAACAAAAAACCCACATAAACCTTGTAGCATCATCAATGAAAGAAATGAAATACAAATTCTTACCAATACTTCGCAAGACATTGGTCCACACAAATCTAAATGGATTAACTCCAAAGGTTTTATTTCTATTAATTTTCTAATAGGGAAGGAATCCTATGAATTTTCCCCAATAATACATGACTTACATACAACATCCTTCTTTGAATCTATCTTGGGAAGACCTCTTACCATACCCTTTGTGTCAAGAATATGCAAACTTTTGAAACTGATATGACCATATCTTGAATGCCACAACATGTTAACATCCTCAATGGTAGAGATACAAGTACCTCCATTAATAAAATTTATCCTTAGTGGAAACATCATATTATTTTCCATGTAGGATTTTCCAATCAATCTATTTCCAAATTTCTTATAAAAAATTGAACAAACTCCATCTTCAAAAAGTAGTTTAAAACCCTTTTCAACTAGTTGTCCAACATTGATCAAATTATGATTCAAACTTGGAGAAAAATACACATCATTAATTTCACCATTACCTTTACTTGAGGTGATTTTCATGCTTCCCTTTCCTTCAATTTGAATGGATTTTTCATCCCCTAAATGCACTTGAATTTTGAAGGTGTCATCTAGCATGCTAAAACCCTCTTTCTGACTTGTCATGTGATTTGAGCAACTGATCAAGAAACCACATATTCTTGGCATCCTATTTTCCCACATTGCATGTGAGACAATAATTTGAGTCATATTTCATATCACTTTGTATTCATTTTGGAATTCCTTCTTCTTTACCTCGTAATTATCTTGATTCTTTATTGTCAATTTCCTACAATCTTTTATAAAGTGTCTAGGTTTTTTACAATAATGACAAATAAAGGATTTCTTACTCTTCTCTATGATTTTCTTTCTTTCCCTTTGAATTGATCTATTTGAAAAAATTTCTTTTTTTAGTGTCTCTTTCCCTTGGCTTTTTCAAAATTATATCCCTGGTTTCAAGTACATGCTCTTGATTTCCTACATAAATATTCATCTTATCCTCACAATATGCAGCCATATCGGTGTCAAAGATCTCAAAATATTTTTAACAATCATTTTATCTTCAATAGTTTCTCCATAAAATCTCATTCTATGAACCATATCATTTACCCTTATGCAAAAATATCCTACACCGCTTCTGAATTCTTAAATTTTCAATATTAATTTTGAGAGTTTGGAATTTTGTTTCTCTTACCTTAATAGAGCCTTGATATGAAGTCTCTAAGGTATCCCACACTTTCATGAGAATTTTTTCAGCCATCAATCTTTGGGTAGATGTTAGGATCTATAGTACTCTAAAGATAAAATAAGGCTTGAGTATCTATATTCTCTTCATCATTTTGCACTCTCTTTTAATCTTGAGAGAGAACATTCTAATTATAAATTGGTTGATAATCATTGAACAATATTTTCCCAACTCCCTTCCAAAAATAATTCTCTTCAAATGATCCCTCCAATACTCAAATTTGTCTCCTTTGAAAATAGGGATATTCATAGAAGCAATTAATGGAAGCCATTATTTGTAAAGCCTGGATCTAATAACAAATAAAGGTTGGAATTGATATGGAAGGATAACAAAACCTATAATTTTAAATGATAATCAACCTCTTATATAACCCAAAAATAATCTTTATATCATCCAAATGAGGCCCATGAAAACTAGTGATTAAGCTAGTGTAATTGTTTATGTACTTGATGAGAAAACTAAGTAGTGTATGCACCACAAAAATTTAAAATAAGATTTGTAATATTTATAGTTATTAAATATGAATACCTTAAATAAAATTATAGTAAAAAACACTTGCACAAATTGTAATTATGGAGTATTATGGTACCTTCCTTTTGGCCATGATTTTATTAACACATAAAGGCTATTTTCTGCTAATTACAACTTGACTTACAAAGCAATTTAAATTCAAAATAGAACCACTAATAATAGTAAAAATTCCTAAAATAATTTCATACTTCCATTTAACTTAAAAATAGACTCATGCAATCATTGTACAAAGTCAACATGCAATAATCTTTTCATGAAATATAATTATGCAAGCTAAGCATGTATTCAAAGCCTAATTATAGATTTCTCCTAAATAATGTGCCCCAAGGTCCCTAAAATATAGGTATTTTCATAAAATTATCATATTTGTAGTTATATTAACTTAGAAAGTGTCTCCCTTCTCTTTGGGGACGAATACATAATAATTTGTACTTATTTGGAAAATGATAATAAATAACCTATTTTTAGATTTTTCGATATTTTTTAGAAATAACTAAAAATCACTTAGTTGGTATTACTTGAATAAAAAACATGAATGAAATAAATAAGTCCCAAAGCATCCGAAAATATATTTTTAGATTATTTATAAAAATATAAATTATATAAATTTAGCATAATTTCAAATGCCAAAATTGGCATCATCCCACCATATCCACCTTTTTAGGTGGTCGTTACACCTCACCACTTCCTATTTATGTAAGTTTTCTTGATATTTTTCTCATTCTAAATGAAATTTATTTTTGGCTCACGTTTGGTTCCTCTCTCTCACAAAAAAAAAAAAAAATTGTAGTTGCATTTCACTTTTCTTAAATTTTAGTGTGTTCACATGTTACCGTTGCTTGATCTTGGCCCACACTATCACAAGAGAGTGGCTATGTCACTTAAAAATCATTAAATGTTAGTAGGAAGATGGTATGGACTTATGTGTAGATTAGAAATAAATTAGATGAAAATGAAGATGGGAATGCTTAAAAATAATGTGTTGTCTTACCTATAGTGAGAAGTTTCCAGACAACATAAAGAAAGTTAGTCTTTGATTTTGGGATGCTAACTCATGAGAATCAACCAATAGAACATATGTTTTTACATGAAGGATAATTTTTGGTAAAATAAAGGATCATGAAAATCATATAAATATGATATTCCCTATAAATAGTTGTACTACAAATTTAAGGAAGAACATCCCGATTTTAAATATTGGGTAATGATCATTTGAGAACCTTAGATCTTAGTATACAAGGTTAGTTTTTGTTCATGGTACCTGTTTGTGCCAACACCATGTTGAATATGATATTTACTATGAGACTTTCTAAAAAAATGAGCCTACATGCTACCTCTACATGAACATCAACCTAAATTCTCTCAAGACTTTATTATTTCTTTTCTTTGTCCATGGCTTTAAAGAGGGAAATTTTTCAAGATGGAATGTGTTATAGGAAATAGTAGTGTGTGTGGACATTTGGAAAATATGACTAATTTTATCCATTATGGTTTTGAACTTATTAATGATGGCATTAAGGATATATGGTCTTTATAAATATCCTCTAAAAATTAGTGGTGAAGGAACTAAAGTTGATCTAATTAAGGAGAAAATACATGTTAACATATTTATGGAACAATATTGGGGAAAAAGACATATAAGTATGCCCTCTATATTCAAGATGCTAGGTGGGAGGATTCACAATTTCATATATCCCAAGATAATTTTCCTCTAGGTGTAGTGATTTCAATGGTTGAATTTATATATAACTACACATTTGTAGCCTAGAGGGAGGTCCATAGTAAATATTTCCAATTAGAGGTCAAGTTTATATCATGGTGTATGTGTCATTTAGGAATGCACAATAGGATATTGATGGTATGTAAAGAAAATTTGAGCATTGAAATATCTTGAAAGAAGTACATTTTTATGTTAGTGATGATAATGAGCACTGACATACTATTTTTACATCATTACTTTGAATTTTTTTCTCTCCATTATGGAGCATTGAGTGGAATTCATGTAGCATTGGGTTTGGTTAGATGGTTGTGTATGGAAATTCAAATAAGAAATCTCATGTTATTTTTTGTTTCATGTGCATGATTTACTAATAATTCCGGACACATGAATTTTTCTTTAAAGTGGTCACAAAATGAAGAACATGATATGCAAATGCATGTGTAAAACATGTTATTTGAAGACACTAGTTTTGTATGATGACACCATCTTTATAGATGTAAAATATTTTGTTGAGTGGTGTTATTCACACTTTGTTCAAGGTATTTTAATAGAAAATGTGAAAAACATATTTTGGCTTATGATGGGTGTAGATAGGTGTCACCCTAACACTTTCAAGCTATAAAAAAATAAGGATCTTTCACTCTATAAGAAGAAAAATCAAATACCAAGAAAGAGTCTTGAATGGTGATTATATTCATGTCTTTATAAGGTATGCATTGATCTTGATAATTTATCAATTGTGGAACAAGCTTGTGAGAATGAGACACTAGGTAGGGTGTGTAAATGGATATTCCATTGTGTTGTTACATTGCCTCATGATAGCAATGATAGGGTTGAGATGATTATGAGCCATTTACAAATCACACACAACAGAATGAAACACTAAGGTTTATTTTATTCATTCAAAGGACATTTTATCATCTACATGCATCTTATTTATATGGAGCTTACAATATATCTAATGGATTTTGTATAAATTCTTGGTGTTCTCATAAGGACCTAACCTAGAATAGTTTCCTTGTTCCTTACATACACATTCAATAACTTTGGCTCCTTATCTTTGGTCATTTATATAACTTGGCCACACCTGCTCTTGGTTTAAAAACCCCACTCCAACAACCCCAGTGGTGAATTCAACATATATTTTTATAGTTATGCTTTATGTGCTTCTCTATCCTTATTGAAACTTGTATTGTCTTATTCTAGTCACTTCCAAATCTTCTTGTTGAAACTCAAGTTGATTTCAGGCTCATAAAATCTATAAACTACCTTGTTGTCATATAGACATCCTACAGCCCACATCGACCTAGTTGGGATCTTCTAATAGTTTTGTCCCTTTCATCTACCACTTTTGTCAATTTTCTAAACCACCAACTCTTTTGTACACTCATTTCTTAGTATCTTCTTCACAATTCCTCTTCGTAGTTCTTTTGTGCACTCAACACTTTTATATTCACTTTAACATTCTTCTCGCACACTATCCTTGGGATCATAGGCCTTCTTCAAAACATCTATGTGTCCCTTGTAATGCATTTTATTTTGAAACTCCCCTTTTTATCTTCTTACACCCTCCATGCACTCTTCTACATAGTGCATAACTCCTCCCGTAAATTCCACATGCTTCTAGTCAACTAGATTGAGATAAATTATTTTGTGCTCCTAAAATCCTATTGTCACTACTACACATTATTCTCCATACCTACTCTACTCTACCTAACCAATTGAAATTTTACTACACACTCTATGTGCATTGTTCCTTAACTTATTTCTTTTACACAAAGTGATCATGGACTTCCATACAATCTCCCTCTTGGTCTCTTGTACTTCCTCTTCTTTTCCATTCAATTTCCAACTTTTGTGTGCATCCACACAGCCAAAACAATTGTAGGATTTCCCTAAACCTTGAATGCTTCTACATAAAATACCTGACATACTTAAACTTGAAGTCCCCTCAAGGCTCAACTAGACTAAGTGAGTGGTAAAACCTCCCTTTTAAACTATTAATGTTGATAGTCCTAGATTATTTTCCTCTAAGCCTTATCTTGGCCTTGACACTTCTTCTGATATCTCTTCCACTCCTTTTTCACTTCTCAATGACTCCTTCATGTTATCTCATTCACTTTGGTTTTCTGAAACTCGAGTACCACCATTTGACCCCATCCTCTAAATGGATCCTTCTTATTTTTGATCCTTTGTAAGTCTCCACTCATTACAATCCTTCTCATATACAAACTTCTACTTACAAAAATCCTCCTCCTAAGGCTTCATTTTTTATCCTTATTCTCCACAAGTCTATACCACCTTCAACTCTTTCTTTCTTCTAGTTCAGGAAAACTAGGAAACTTGTATGAGTGTGTTCTCATTGATGTCCATACACCTCCACCTAAAGTCATTGGGGATTTTATTCTCCCTTTCCTACTTCATTTTTGGGCTTCCTTTCTCTATGCTCTTCTCTATCACACACTTATTATTTCCTACACTCTCTTCCTTCATGCCCTTTTCTCTCCATGGGCTTCCACCGTGCACTTTTTCCTTATGCACTCTATCCTTTATTCTCCCTTTATCACTTTTATATCATAGCCCCTTATCTTTATGTATCCTCCTTTTTGTGTTTATTGGTTGTGAAATTTCTTACGAACGTTATCTTCTTCATGTTATTTCTTTTGATGTCTTCTCTCATACTCTTATCCTTTACATATATATCTTCTTACACACTCATGGGTTTAAACCCACCATAGAATGTGCATCTATCAGTCATCTTCTCTTTCTTTAACCTTTTCTTCCTAGGCATTTTCTTATTGTGTTATCTTCTTTGCACATCTCTTCAACGTAGTCTTCATTTCCTTTCTTGACATCTCTTCATGGGATTCTTCTTCACCTCTCCTTCTCTTGACCCATATTGGGCATCCATCCATCTTCTTGCATACTATCAGGCCACTATTTTCTTACTCATATAATTTTTCTTCCTCTTCCTCATAAATACTTGTTTCCTTCTCCTCTTCTCTAGTGCACTCTCATTATCGGGAACTTTCCATCATGCTCTTGCCTTATAGCTACGCTCCTACTTTTTAATTTCACAATATTCCTAAATATGGCTATGAGACACAACTCCTCTCCCTTTTATTGGGGAATATTTTCCTAACATCTTTCCTTCTCCTCTTCTTCTTCTTTTGCACTTTCTCTATTACACAAAACTTCTAGACCTTCTTCACAATGTTCTTCTAGTTTCCTTTGTTTCTTATAGGAAAACCTTCACATCCCATCACATTGTTTCTAAACTTTTACATTTCCTTCCATTTCTTCATGTTCTTTATCTTATTCACCTCTTTCACTAAACAGTCATAAAATCTCCTCCTTGGACCACTCCTCTTTGGTTTCCTTTTAGGATAACTTCTTATTCATCATGCAATTCCTTCTTCCACTTTTGTTGTTCCTATGCACTCCTCTACATACTCTTCTTCCTTGATATCTTCATGAATCTCTTCTTCCTCTAATGAACTCTTTTTCACATTTACTCTCATAGTATCCCCTACAAACTAGTCTACTTTAGTTACCTTCAAGGAAAATTCTTCATATCTCCCCTCTATTTCCTTTGTAATGGTGTTTCTATTTCTATCTTCCTAAACTTGTGCACTCCTTAAATCTAGTTCTCAAATTTATCCTTTCACACAATCTCTTGCACTCTTTTTTCCACTGGGATCTCTTATTTTACACACGCTTCTACGTACTCACATATATATATTTCCATTGGGACATCTTATTTACAATCCATTGTATTCTCTAGTCCTTCTATGAGGAATGTTTATTTTACATGATCTTATTTCTCTAATTGTGCAATATCCTCATTTTTCTCTTATCTTCTCATTTTCCTTCCACCTCTATCTCGAGTGTTTAAACAATCCTTCATGTGGTCATGGTTTGTATTGACGATATTTTTGTTCTTGGAAGTTTACTTCTTTAAATAAACACTCTTACGCATTGCCACATGCTTATATGTGACTTCTCTCCTCCCCCTTTTTCCAGCTTGTTATACCTATGATTGTGATGTCTGTCATGCTTTCTCTTCACTCTTACACTATTCTCATGTAATATTTAGTTGTTCCTCCACACATGGATTTTCTACTCCTTGGCACTCAACCGATGCTTCCTTCATACAATATTATGTGTTGTTGACTCTTCGCTAAGTTTTTCCCTCTTATGAATTTCAAGCCACAATACCCATCCTTATCCATTGGTCTTCTTCCATTTTCTTGTCTCATCCTTAAACCATTTAGCTTCTCCAACATCTACTCCAATATTTCTACATTTTTTTGCATCTTACATGTCTCTTATTCTCAATGATATATTTCCTTCATACACAAGATCTTGATGTCTGCATAGCCACTACACTTTGGTATCTCCTTTACATCCTCTACCCACATTTCTCATAGTGGATAGCATAATGAATTCACTTTCTACCTCACATTTTCTTATCTTATAACATTTCCACTTAATTTTGTATGAAATTTTCCCACTTGATGGTAAAACAAGGTCCAAGATGAGTATGGACCATTTATAAAGCACACAATGGAATAAAACAAAAAGGTTTCTTCTATTCATTCAAATTCCATTTCGAAATCTACATGAAACTTCTCTCTATGGAGCTTACAATATAGCTAATGGAGATTTTAAAATATTGTGGTGTTTTCCTAAATACCTTACCTAGAGTGGTTTGTTTGTGCCTTACATGCACATTCAATAACTTTTTCTCCTTCTCTTTATTCATTTCAAGAACTTGACCACATCCAAATTTTGGTTTAATAACCCAAATGGTGAACTTGACTTGTATTTTTATATTCATGTTTTCCTCTTCCATCTCTTTGTTGAATGTCATGTTGTCTTCTTCTAGATGCTTTTAGATCTTCCCACTCATTCTCAAAGTTGAATTCGGTCTCATAAAAACTTGGAACTACCTTTTCACCATTTAGATGTTTTGTAGTTCCATGTGACCTGGTTTTGGGACCTTCTAACCATGTAGTCCCTATCAGCTACCTTAAATAAATAGTTATGACCTTTTTGTTATTTTTACCAACCACTAACTCTATCACACACTCCTTTCTTATTCTCTTCTTCACCATTCCTTGTCATTGTTCTTTTTTCATCCTCAATAGTTCAAGATTCACTTTGGCATCCTTCCACGTACTAGCCTTGGGTTCCTAGGCATTATTCAAAACATCTCGTGTGCCCCTCACAATCCATGTTATTGCGTAGATCACATTTGTATCTTCTTGCACCCTTCAAGCAATCTTATGCATTACACATAACTCTTTCCCAAATCTTCTTTTCATTCAATCAACTTGGTTGAGAAAACTTTACTTGCACTCCTAAAATTCTATGTGCATCGTTGTGTATTATTCTCCGCACCTACTCTAATACGCCTAACCTTCCACACATCTATTGTGCACTATACTTTCATTTATTTATATTACACAATGTTCTTGCTCACTTATATGAAATATCCCTCTTTTTTTGTTCTACTTCCTCTTCCTTTCCATGCACTCTCCAACTTCTATATGCATCCACACTTAGCAAAAATTATGCAGGATTTCCTTGAACCTTTGATGCTCTTGCATCACCTCCCTTTCTACCTCAAAATATCAAAGAACCTGATGAACCGATGAAGTTGTTTTATTTGGTTGAGAGGGAAAGTTTATTAAATGTTTTATTCATTACATGAATTAAATTCAAACACAAATTATTCATTCTTTATATATTTTATTTGAAATGTTCACATGTTTTCATTTGTATGTAGGAGATGTGTTTTAGATGTGGTTTTTAATTAATGCACTTGGAAATGTAGAACAAGTTGATTACTACCTCCTTCAATGTAGTGCACAAAAATTATATTAGTTAGAGAGTGTGCAGGGATGAGGATGGGATTTTATTTATCAACTATGAAATGGATATTTCTTCCATTTACTATTTTCAAGCTAATAAGAGGAAAGATGGAGTAATTTTTTCATAGTAAATCCAAATAAGATTGTATATCAATATAACCACCATGTGATTGGAAAATAAATAAATAAATTCAAGAGAAAGGAACTATAAATAAAATTCCACAAAGGATATTACATCTAGATCAACATAGTTGCTTATTGAATGTATGTCATATGCTATGTAATCTCATAAATCTATTGTAAATGATGTAATTTATGTATAGTAGATGGGAATTTTTACCACACATATTTTTTTCATAGAAGCTAGATGGTATTTTTTTATAAGAATTTAATTATATGTATGTGACATGTTGAGGGGGAAAAATCAAAAAAATCAAATAATCAATCTTTGGAGGAAGGTGTTGTCCTTGACCCAATTTTTGTTTTTGTCAAATTATAAACATGGAGACTCAATAGTTATATTATAAAGACTTGAAAAATAAGTTTTTAATTTTGGAGACTCAATAGTTATATTGTCCTAAATATAACTTGGCATATAATTATTTAACAAAATATAAAGGAACCACAATCACATCCTTACTTGGCCACATCTTATGTGTGGCTATCCAATGTGGGTAAATGAGAGGTTTCATTAGCTAGTCCTCACATGAGGTCACATAATATGATTTCAAATTTTTTTCATCAAGTTTTGCAAATAAAGGCTTAATGTATATTGTGCTAACTAGGTGATTGTAGACACAAAATCACGTACATACTACTATTTACTATACCACTAAGTATGTTGTTTTATGTATGGATCTTGAGTAGTAAGAAAAGAATTCACTACGACACACTTCTTATTCCATCCACTTGCTTTCATTATTTCTATTTTTTTATCTCTCACTTCATCAATGTTACACCTAGTTATGGTTAGGTCACGGGATCCTCATTGGTTAGTCTTCTCACATTTGTCATCAGTTGTCTCAGGACACTAGCGCCCAAGACTAGACATTAGCACCCAGGTGCTCCCTGTACAACTTGGATGCTCATGTCCTTTTTATTCTTGTTTACATTTTTGACATTTGTGCTCGAAATTTTGGTTTTCTTACTCCTATCCCGAGGTCCTAGTCGGCATGTCATGTCACTAGTGTCAAAATTCAAGCAAGAGATCCCTATATAAACACAACATACATACCATTATGAGGGGGAAATTTTATCAAGGTCTATATATCTACATAATCAAGGGACCGCCCTTTTGGGTTTATAACTCTGCATACACATTACATAGGAAGGGGAAGTTCATTTTTCCATCCACACATTTGCATTCTATCTAACTACCTCCTGTTATCTTGGCATCAATAGCACAAGTGAAACCTAAGATCACTATTGCACACACAAGAACATAGAACTACATGGAGTCTAAGATGTAGTGTAACGCTTGGTCATAAGTTCACTTTATTGACAGCCAAGGACAGTCTGAATCCCCATTTTGCATATTTCTTTTTTAGGATTTGATTTAGTTTGAGGGTTTTATAAGAGATTATTTGTGTTGCAGATTTATAGGTACCTCAATGATCCAAGTGTGACATATAGACAATCATCAATGAGAAAGTGTGAAACCTTAGTGACACTGATGAAAATAGGTTCCCTATAGACTCTAGCACCCCACGATGTCTCGGGTGCCCTCACCCCTACCCAAGTGCCCATTTCTAGGTTAGTTTGTAAATTTTAGAATTCATATCGAGTAGTTCTAGCATTCTACTCAAATTTTCATTGGTTTGTCTAGTTCGGATACACTTTGGGATAGGCAAAAATCAAATAAGTTCCCTATCACTTGCATTTACTTACATAGTTGCATTAATAAAAGTGTTAAACCATTTGTATCTTATTGTATAATAGTGTAGAAATTTCTGAAATCAGATTTTAATAAAATATATAGATTTTTATTAAATCATTTGGTGAACCCGACATGATCACCAATGCCTGTGGAGTAGGTCCCTACCAGCACCTAGATCCGGGTGTTAGTGTCCAAGAGGATGTTAGCACCTTGGTTGCTCTTGCCCAGGTTAGAAATGCCTAGAAATTCAAAAATCAAAAGTTTGCGAAAATCGACAAAAATGAGAAAATTTCAACAAGTGTTTTGAAAATAACCACACTTACCAACTCATTTCTCATATGTGCTTTGATGGCCACCGTCACCATCTCAAATCTTCTTAATCTTGCTACTCTAATTTGAGGCATCCTCACAAGCTCAGAGCTCAAAATTACAATCAATCAAGGTTCAAATGAAGTGACTATTCACTTTTTACCATTACTATATATCGGAAGTTCCACATTTTTCCTTTGACTATAGTCACCATTTGCGCATATTTTTCCAACTAATATATGCTACATGATTTTTCTCATATCTTGAGATCTATTTACTTCCCCATCTGCATCATTCGGTGTAGAACTCCGCATACTATTACATTCTATAGCACTATATTCTAATATGGCATATTTTCAACTCAATATACACACAACTTTGTGATATCTACTATACTTCATTTTACTCAATATTATATCATTACACATCTACTTTCGGTTCAGGTGTTCATTCTTTTTACCACTCTCCCTTTTTCCGAAAGTTTCACTGAAAGGAGGCATACAATCGGGATCACCCTACAATCCCTCTCAGGCTACTACATGATCATTACACATTTATGATACATCATTTTCTCATACAACATGGGACATGTCCTACTTCTTTTTATTGATTCCACTTAATGACGTAATCTAGGAAACAAGCAAAAATCTCTCCATGAGTAATTTATCGTATACATTCAATCTCAACACAATTTTATACTACTTGAATCAAATCAATCAATCAGTAAAACACAACGTAATTTACTATTTCTCCCATATGACCTAACTTGGGAATTGCATCACTTCGTATTTTTCCCGATGACCTAACATGGGAAATCACTTTATATTCTCTATCACTTCTAAATGACCTAACATGGAATCCATCTAGCACTATACACATCATGACACCCATGGAGTGGGGGAAATGAGACGTCATTTCCTTTCCTATACCACTCCTATATGGGTTATTCACATTGGATCGAAATGAAAAAAATTGGTCTTTTCCGTTTGCAGTGGCTGGACCTTTTGAGGATGTAGTCATAGTTAGAGGGTAAAACTAGACCTCTCTCCCTAACACTCTTCCTCTGGTGGTAGGACACCCAAATCCTTCATTTTTTCACACATACAAAATCAAGTTGGGAACTAATCACTCCCTACCCCATCAAATCTCCATCAACGAAACAATTCAAAATATCCAAATCACTCAAAATCAAATCGTCAATCTCTAAGTAATCCTTACAACAATTCATCATCTCTATTTATGCCACATGGATTGACATGTTGATCCATGGTTCACCACGCTATATGTTCTCATATTCTATGTGTACTTCTACAACAGGGCTTCTCTATTTCATGGGTATGTTTCTTACTTCCTTTACACTACTTGAATTTCATTCAAATAGCATAAAGGGGAGAAAATGTAGACACAAAATCATGCACATACTACTATTTACTATACCACCAAGTATGTTTTTATGTATGGATCTTGAGTAAGAAAATTATTCACTGGTGACACACTTCCTAGTCCATCTGCTTGCTTTGATTGTTTCTATTGTTTTTATCTCTCACATATGTCACTGTTACACCCAGTTCTGGTCAAGTAACAGGATCCATGTTGGTCGGGCTTCTCACGTTTTCATCGGTTGTCTTAGGACACAAGTGCCCAAGACTAGACACTAGCACCCAAAACTCTTGTCCAACCTAGGTGCTCATGTCCTCTTTGTTTTTGTTCACATTTTTGACATTTGTGGTCATCCTTTTCAGTTTTCTTACTCATATCTTGAGGTCCTAGTCGGCATGTCATGTCACTAATGTTAAAATTCAAGCAAGATATCCCTATATAAGAACAACATACATACCATTATAAGGGGGAAATTTTATCAAAGGATATATATCTATATACTCAAGGGGACTAAATTTTTGGGCTTATTACTTTGCATACACACTACATAGGAATGTGAAGTTCATTTTTCCATCCACACATTTAGATTCTATCTAGCTACCTCCCACTATCTTAGTGTCACTGGTGCGAGGGGAACCTAGGATCACTATTGCACACACAAGAACATATAACTACATGGAGTTTGAGATGTATTGCAGCACTCAATCATAAGTTCACTTTGTTGATAGCTGAGGATAGTCCAACTCCCCATTTTTCATTTTTCTTTTTTTAGGATTTGATGTAGTTTTGGGGTTTTACAGGAGATTATTTATGTTGTAGAGTTACATGTACCTTGGTGATCCAAGTGTGACATACAGGTGATCATCAGTGAGAAAGTGTGAAAGTCTAGTGACACCGAAGAAATCAGTTTCGATATTTTCTACTAACTCCAGCACCCCACAGAGGTCTCGGGTGCCCCAAGTACCCTCGCCCCTACCTAGGCACCCATGTCCAAGCTAGTTTACTGATTCCATAATTCATATTAAGCACCTCCAAGATTTTACCCATCCTTTTCATCAGATTCGTTCGGTTATACACTTTGAGATAAGTAAAAATCAAATAAGTGTCTTATCTCTTACATTTTCTTACATATTTGCATTTATAAAAGTGTTAAATCATTTGTATCTTATTGTATATCAGTGTATAAATTTATAAAATCAGATTTTAATAAAATATACTGATTTTTATTAAATCGGTGATAAAATTTCTCCCGAGAAAGTGTTCCTTGACACTACCAACTAGTCGAGAATACAAATAATTTAAGTTCACTATATCATATGGATTATAATATTTAGTATGTTGTATGAAGCATTATAATTCATGTTTAACACCAAATAAATTCTCTCGATGAAGCGTTCTAGGATTTTTCATAAGTATGGTCTAATTTATAAATTGCATCATTATATTTTTTAATAAAATATCTCTATCTTCATCTCTAGTATCCATCTACAACTAAAATACATATTATCAATAACGATAAAAAAATTTATAATTCAAAATTACAAATAATTTAAATACCAAAAATCACTTTAATAAAATATCACCATTTTTTTGAATTATTATACTATAAACAATTTTTTTAACATTTTTAATAAAGACTTCACATCTTGAAATCAACGTAACAAAATATAGATACATTAATTTAATCTCTAGTTTTCAATTTTCAATTCAAATTTTGGCATATGAACTTAATAAACAAATATTTGCATAAACTTTTCACTATATATGAAATCATTTTGTGTGCATAGTTTTTGTGCTTAAGCTAAGTTAATGGAAAATAGAGACTAACACCTAGTAGCCCTAATTAACAAAGCTTAAAGCAAAGTACAAAGCACCATCAAGATAACAATTAAACAAGGTTAGACACTATCATATTAAACCTTTGAAACTTAACATGCTAGTTATCTAAATCCTCTATTCTTTTGATTAACAACAAATGAATGAATGAACTTATGTAAGCTCCATGATAATCAAACAAGTTGCTCTTGATATTCCAAGAACCTAGGAATGGGGGCTTATCAAAGTTGGGCTACTGAGACCCTTTTGACACCTCTCATATGACCTAAGCACTTTTGGCTAGAAAAGAGGCTTAACTCTCCAAGTGGTGCACTCTCAAGAAAACAAAGGAGAGCTTTTAGTCTATTTTGTTATATGCTTTGTTTTTGTCTTCTCAAGAAGTTTAGGTGTAGGTATAAAGGTAGAAGGAGGGTTCCTTATATAGCCCAATGGATAAAGGAAACACTTCATCCCTTTGCATGTGGGATAAAGGTAAAACAAGATTAAAAATGGATAAGGTTGCTTTATAAAAGGTAACCTTACTTTAGAAGGGTTTAATTTATACTTAGCAATTTATGGGAGTTGGGGGTGCTTTAATTAATCAAAGGTGATTAATTAATAGGTAGATGTAAGCTTAAAGAAGCTAATTAGAGGAATATTAGTACGATTTAGGCTATTATAAGGGGATTAAATCAATTAAATATTGATTTATTGGTTAAATGAAAGGGAAAGCCAATTAATTAATAATAATTAATTAGTCTAGATAGAAAGGGGTATTTATTAATGGAAGGTCATTAATTAGGGTAATCATTAGATAGGTGACTTAATTAATTAACATAGTGTAATTAATTAACTATGATAGGAGGGAATATGAATGCTTTTTGACGATATGTCTCCAATTTACAAGGGGGATAATTAGCACAATTTAAGTATTTAAATTGCTTGGGCGCAATTATGGGTGTCTACACATTTCACTTCAATACAAGGTTTTCCATGATAAATATTATATATATATATATATATATATATATATATATATATATATATATATATATATATATATATATATATATATATATATATATATATAATTACAAATTTCATCAAGTGCACAACATTTTCTCACTTCCAAGTATAAATGTTTCTTACAAGTTACACCTTCACATTACAAACCTACATAAACAAGTCATAAAACCCACTTAGGTAGATAGAGTATGCAAATCTCACTTAGAAAACATATGCATGCCCAAAATCAGTAGTTGAAATTATCAAATCTCATGTACATGATTAAATTAATCTTTTCCCACTACATGGTTAAGTGTGTAAACAAAAATTGTGCACTTTGGTACATTTATAGGTCCTAAAAGCATACTTGCATTCATATGATTCCTAAGGAAGAAAACTAGTAATTGATATCTATTTTAGACTTCTTTGCTTTGTATCTTGTCTTCTTTCTAGTCTTTTACACCCTACAACCCAGTCAATACTTCACTTTCTTATATTTTATGGCTTTTGAACACTAAAGCACCCGAGATAGGATGCCATAGCCTAGGTGCTCTCATCCTTTTAGGTGCCCCTGACCCTTTTCTATCTTACTCACTTATTTTAGATTTATTTTATCTTTTGGGCATCTCATTTTATTATGGGAAGGCATTCTAGTTGTCAGTTATAAAATTTAACCAAGGGAATCATGTAAATACAAAGCTATGTGACCAAAATAAAGGACCAAGCTCTAAGAATCTATTATCATCACCTAAGGTTGCATCCAAAGGCATAAAAGGCATCTATATAGCTTTCATACAAGGTCTAAGGGACTAAATTTTTACATATAATTCATAAGAAGGGGAAGTTCATTTTTCCATCCACACATCTATTTACATTGGTACATCTAGCTATCTCTCGCTATCACATGCACTTACACAAGGGCTTCCTAGGGCACAATTCTATCACACACGCACAAGAACTACATGGATTCTAAGATGTAGTATAGTGCTCGGTCATAAGTTCACTCAGTCGGGTGATTGTTGAGGTCAATCCAACTCCCCATATTACATCTTTTATTTTTGAAATCTGATGTAGTTTGATGATTTTGTAGGTGGACATCTCTTTGCAGGTTATAGGTGAATTTTTAATCATAATGTGACATACTAGTGACCAACGCAAAACTATTAGTGACCACTTTGCAACACCAAAAAAATTAGGTTTTGAGCTCTTGCACAATCATGGATGCCCAATAGCATACTCTAATGCCCAATAGCATATGCTAGTGCCCAAGTGCCCTTGACCTAGTCCAAGCACCCTAATCTAGGCTTATTTGACAGCTTTAAAATTTATGGTGCTCAATTACGACAATCTGCTCTTCTTGTTTATCATCTTCTCTAGTGTACACATTCCCGGCAAAGACGTACTAAAGCACTAGGTGTAAATCAACTAACTCACTCTTTCCCTCCTTTACACTTAGGGTTTATATTTATCTTACTTATTTCTTATTTCATTTATATTCTAGCAGTTGTTTATCACAATCTACATATGTTACTCTGCAATATTAGGGTTTATACAAAACTATATTTTTGTTAAATCATTTTGTGAACCCCACTTGTGATTGATCTTTCGTATCCTTCTTTTGCACGATTCTATTTCTTTCATTGAACCTAAGGTTTGTCAAATCTCTTTGCATGAATTACTTCAAATGCATCCACCTTGTAAAGATGTTCTTTAAAAATCCCTAGACACCATGTATCTCCCTAGAGATATGCCACCCACTCAAGTAAGTGCCATTTTTATCATCTCTCTGACGACCCTAACCTTTATGATCCTCCATCCAATCAACCCATCTTAAATTCAATTCAAGATTTATGTTGTTTGTTTCAAGATAAAATTTAGGCTATGGAATCCATGATTACATCTCTCAAATATAAAATCCATGATCTCAAGAATTCTTCTCACGCCCATGTTTCTCTTCTACTCCTCATTCTAATTCTATGTCTTCTACATGTGCTCATATCAGTGAACCTCAAGTCTTACCATTACCAGAACCTCTCAAATTTGATCATAATGTTAAGCAAAGATGATGTTCTTCTTATGCTCCTCAATCACCAATTGATCAATTTGCCACCTACTCATTTTTATCCTCCTTATCGGCTTGCTAACTATCAAGGTATCCCATTTTTTAATTATCATCAAATCAATGGACATCATGACAATGATTACTATGCTTTAAAATGAATAATAAATCACCTTAAGCATCAAGGCTCTATCTCATTTTCTGCATAACATTTTGTTACATGCCCATCTCCAAATGCTACATCTAAATGGGCTCCTAAATCTACTCCTTCTATGACTAATGAGAATCATGTTATCACTTCTAATGTTCTTCTTCAATCACTCAAGCATCACCTATGCAACCCACTCCAACGAAGAAATCACCTTTCAAGTTCATCCTCCATCACCTCCTCCTCTCAAGTCTTCTACAACATTACCAAGTCAAACAAAGAAACTACCTCTCAAAATCAATCCAACATCTCCTCCTCTCAAGTCTTCTATAGTGTCATCAATCCCACATAAGCTACAACCAATAATTTTTGTTAAGGAAACTACTCCTTACATTGATCCCCTTAGCAACATCGACTAGATCTACACATCTCACACACTTGGGGAGCATCATAGCTTCCCCCTGCATTTCTATCAAATGTATCTATCATCTCATGCACTTGACGCTCCACACTTAATGTCTAATATTTCCTAAGCATCAATACAAACCCTTTGATACATGCATTGTATCATCATACCACCCTATAACGCACTCTTGTGCTTGTAGACACAAAATCATGCACTTGGATACATTTCTAGGTCCTAACCACATCATACTATTCATATAATTCCTAAGTAAGAAAACTAGTAATTGACATTAATGTTTTCCCTTTTTATGTTTCATATTTTCTATTCGGCCTTCTACATCCTACAACCTAGTCTCGATCTTAATTAGTTTATCTTTCTTGACTCTTCTAGAGACCAGCATCTAGACATGATTTTGGTACCTAGGTGTCCTCGTCCACTCTAGGTGTCCCCGACCTCTTTGTATCTTTCTCGCCTCTTTTGAGCCTCTTTAATATTTTAGGCATCTTGTTTTCTTATGGGTTTCCTTTTAGTTTTCAATTTCAAACAAAGGAATCATATAAACATAAATATATGTGACCATAATAAATAACCAAGATTTAAAAATCTATTATCATCACCTAAGGTTACATCCAAAGGCATTGTAAGAGAATAAAAGCATCCATCTAGCACTCACTCAAGGGACAAGGGACTATATTTTCTACATACACACATGGGATGGGAAGTTCATTTTTTCATCCACACATCTATGTACATTATTACATCTAGCTATCACTTATTATTAAGTGCATCTTACACACGAGCTTCCTAGGGCATGATTTTTACACACATGCACAAGAACGGCATGGAGTCTCGAAATGTAGTGTATAGCTCAGCCATAAGTTCACTCTGTCAGTGAGCATTCAGGTTATTCGACTCCCCATTTGCATCTTTTTTTTAGGATTTTATTTGTTTTAGGGTTTTACAAGCTATCTCTCTCTTTGTAGGTTACAAGTGAATACACTGATCACCCAAGAATACACGATGATCAACGCGGTGAAGGTCAACAATCATCTTGCAACACACAAAAATTGTTTTCTAAGGTCTTTCACAATCACGGGTGCCCATAAGAAATATTTGGCTCCCGGGTTCATATGACCCAATACACGCACCATAGTCCATGATTATCTCGATAGCTACAAAGTTTCGGTTATGGTTGTGACAGTTTGCTCCTCATTTTTACCAATTTTCCAATCTAGCATTCTTCTATATTTATTGTGAAATTAGTTAAGTCTTCTACTCTCTCTCTCTTACACCTAGGGTTTCATTTTTATCTAGCTTATTTCTTGTGTCATATTTGTACTTTAGCATTTCATTTATTATATGTGACTCTACATATCTAGGGTTTTACAAAATTATATTTTTGTTAAATCATTTAGTGAACCCGTCTCATTCAAACTCTTTTGGGTCCTCATATTATCACTTCTTTCATTTTCCTAGGATCATCTCATCATGGATATTTCCATTCATGATTTCTTGTTAGCCAATCTTGGTTGTAGAGCTAAAATTATTTCTCTTGGCTAATACTTGCATTCCTTCTTATACTCATTTGGACATAGTATATTAGTTATTCATAGATGTTATTTCTCAAAAAATCACTTTTCCACCTGATATAGTTTTCAATCTTTATGTTTATGACAATGATCCTCCCCTATATATACCGGATCACATTCATAACATGGGTATCAAGCGAACTATAATCGATAATAAATCTCACTCAATATTTTTACTATGTCACTCCTTCGGGACATCAATCTTTCCTCCACTTTAGTTAACCCAATATCCATTTCTCTCTATGTGTATGGTTATTCTATGCATCCATGCATAGGAGCGATCACCTTGTTGCTCACGAGTTGGGCCAAAAAATATTCTTATTGTATTTTTTGTTATCGATTTCCCAGCCAATATAATTGCTTAATTTCTAGGTCATGGATTCACACTATGTAGGAAGTTCCTTCTACAGCTCACCAATGTATTAAATTCTTACATGAGGGCCTTGAATATACCATAGTCATTGATCATGACCCATTCAAATATTTTCACCTAGATCCGACCATTGTGTTACCTACTCCAACTTCTACTACTATTATGCATCATGTTGATTATCAACAACCCATGGACTATCTTGATAGTTTGCCTCCACTCAAAGGAATTGGTTGTGCATTAGACACAATCCCATCTGCTTCATCCTCACCCCCTCCTACTAATGTTATGTTAATTTATTAGGGGTTTGTCCATACATTAGGCATCATTTTACCTTCCTCATCTTCTCATGAGTGACCTACATCTTCGTTTCTTCCTTCACATGCACTCTTTTCATGAATAATTCTTATTGGCCACACATTCCATTCAATATCACTTACTCAAACATTTTTTGCATATATGAGAGCTTTAGAATGTATATAAAACACAATTTCTATATATATATATATATATATATATATATATATATATATATATATCTTTTTGGATTCAGATCTTCCTTGTATCTAGAATTTTTTGTGGTTTGTTTCTCATGTGTACACTAGATGCTTTAGAATCTCTATTTTTATATGCTTTTTAGAATGTATGCAATGGATGACTAGTGATAACAAATGTTGAACAAAATGTTTCTCTTTTTGTTTGTTTTTGTAATACTGATATGAGATGATGCAAACATATTGTAGTACTGAACTTTTGGCTTCTTTGGGCAATATTTGTTGCTTCTTCTTGTTTTGGAAAAATGTGATGAAAATGTAGTGATAATGAGATGAACTTGCCCCATTCTTAACTCCACACAACTAGTAAGATGTGAGGGCTCAACACCAAGAGCTAGGAAGGGTGCAAATTGTATGAGTTTGACTGAATGGAAATGATGAGAGAAAGACAAAGTATTGATAGATACCAAATTTACCTACGTACTTACCTTACTCAAACCTGCTACATAGCTCAGAATGGAACTTACTTTTTAGTTTATCTAGACTTAGATCTATAAATGCAACTTGGTTGACAAAATATGGTTTTAAGGATTTGATCTCTTTGGAACTTGGATGCTTAACTTCATTTTTCACAATACACTTTGTTTTGAATTTTTAAAATACTAAGATTCATTGATTTACATGAATAGACCCCCTATGCCTTGCCCCATGCTACTAGTAAGAAGTATGGGCTTATCACCAAAGGTAGGACATAGGTGAGTAAGGGCACTTCCTTCCTTTCCCAACCTCACACCACTAGTAAGAGATGCGGGCTCATCACCGAAGATTGGTAGGGAAAAGAAGTGTGTAAAATAAAATATTCTGTTTGTTTAGTATTTTGGATTCAATTTGACTTTGACATTTGTGATCTATAATTTTGAAGTATCCTTATTTCAAAGAGATGTAAGAGGGATAGATGTGACACCAAGAAGCTTCTAGAATAGACCATAGGTAAGAACATCTTAACCTAGTAGAAGAAAATGAGTATGACCAAGTATGCAGGCCTTGGTATGGTTTTTGTCAAGATTTTGTCTATCAATTGATGAGATGATTTCAAATCATTTGATGATATCATGAAAATTGAAGAGATATGATTTGAATACTTTTTCCAATATTTTCATAAGCTTGTAATAAATTTCTTAAGAATAAGTTCCTTGACTACAAAATTTACGAAATGAATGAACAAAATGAATTAACTAAATGACTAATGCAATGCAGGTTAACATAGTATACAAATGGTGATGCTGATCACTTATGCATAAAACCATTTAAGATGTAAGGAATTGACAGTTTCATTAAATTCCTCACCTTCTAGTGTGCACAAGAGATACGCACCATTTCCGTAGTCCTTCATGACTCGGTATGGGCCTAGCCACTTAGGCCGAATTTCCTTCCTTCGTCGGTTTTCTTATCAATCTAGCTATCTAGTCTTAGAACGAGATCACCCTCATATATTTCTCATTCATAGAATTTCTTGTTATATTTCCGGCACATTCAGTCAGTGTAGGCTCTGTGCCTTTTCTCGGCATTTAATCTAGCCTCATCAAGGCTTTCTAATTGAGAGATTTGTGCCTCTCTATAGCTTCTTCTCCTAAGATCCCTTGTAATGAGATGTAGAGGCTAGGTATTTCAACTTCTATTGGTAGAACTACTTCGGCTCTGAATACCAACAAGAAAGGGGTTGCCCCTATTGGTGTTCTTATTGATGTTCAATAGGCCCACAAGGCTGGGTATAGCTTTAAATGCCAATCCCATTTGTTCTCCTTAACTATTTTGAGGAGAATGGTTTTTAACGTTTTATTTGTGGCCTCAACCTGTCCATTGGCTTGGGGGTAATAAAGAGAATTCATGTGATGGTTTATCTTGAATTTACTACATAGTTCACAGACTTCATCATTCTTGAAGGACGTTCCATTATCTGAGATAATGACTTGTGGGACACCGTACCTACAAATGATTTGATTTAGAATAAACTTAGCAATTACAGAACCTGGTACGGTGGTGAGAGGCATGGCCTCTACCCATTTTGTAAAGTATTATGTGGCCATGATTATGAAGTTATGGCCATCTATTGACGAGGGAGAGAATTTCCCTATCAAGTCCAGGCCCCACGTGGAAAAGGGCCAAGGGGTTGCGATTGGTTGCAGAGCCTGTGCTAGCATGTGAATCTTGTGGGAGAATTCTTGGCATTTATGGCATTTGCACACAAACTCTACTGCGTCATGTTCTAGGGTGGGCCAGAAATAGCCCATCTGATGTATCTTACGAGTAGTGGCATGGCCACCAAAGTGGCCTCCACATACCCGATATGGGATTTGTAAAGAATCCTTACGGATTCTTCTATGTCAACACATCTTAACAACATCCCATCAAAGGCTCTGTGATAGAGCACCTGTTCTAAGATGACGTATTTAGCAACGATGATGTGTAACTACCTTCTTTGTTGGGATGTGGCCCCTTCTGGGTATGTGTGGTCCATGATGAAATTGATTATGTCGGTGTACCAAGGACATGTAGAGATAGGAGGCCTGGTTTTGATAAAATATACACACTCATCGGGAATTCTAGATCTACCAAATCACCTCCATTCAATGGGTTTCCAACCAACCAGTTGCACAATGATTTGTCCTTAATGATTTTTGGTTTACAAATGTTAGCTCAAATTCACCCATTAATGTTATGAAACATCCAGCCTTTTTAAATAAGGACCCTTGCGTGAGGAATGTCCGTAAATGATCTATTTTGACAATCACCCTTGTTTCTTGATTTAACATGTAATGTCTTAAGCATTTTTTTGCAAAGACAATGGCAAGGCATTCTCTTTCTACCTATGTGTAATATGTCTTATAGTAGAGTAACATCCAACTAATGAAGTATACTGCACATTCTCATTTATCATCATCTTCTTGAGCCAACATGTAGGTTGATGAGACATCAGTATCCCATGAATACAAGATCAAAGGATGATCTAGTCTAGGGGCATTAGCATGGTAGAGACAACAAGAAGTGTTTAATGCTTTTGAAGGCCTCATTGCATTCATCAGTCTAATCAATGCTATAATCCTTCTTTAGCAAATTGTTTATTAGATGGACAAAGAAAACTTAAGTCCGGGATGAACCTTTGAATTACATCGAGTTTCCCAAGAAATGATTTGATACTAGACTCATCTGATGGTGGAATCATTTCAAGAACAACCCGATTTTGGTCGGGTCAACATCAATCCCTCATGATGATATAATGTAACCTAGAAGCTTACCTCCTGTTACACCAAATACACATTTTTCTGGATTCAATGTGACGCCATATTCGATCAATCATGAGAGAATGATACGGAGCACTTCTAGGTGATCACAAGATTTTTGGCCTTGGCCAACGCAAGTCATCTACGTAGGATTCCACAATCTTATGAATAAGATCATGGAATATATATGTCATTTCCGTTGGTATGTAGTGCCAGCATTCTTAAGACCAAATGGCATGACAACATAATAAGTAGGTTCCCTAGGGAGTTATAAACATGGTCTTGGCTTGATCTTCCTCGGATATTTTAATCTGATTATACCTTGAGAACCCATCCATGAGGGACAATAGCTCAAATCCAGCTATTGCATCAACAATAACGTTAATGGATGGTAAAGGGAAGTCATCTTTGGGATAGGCTTTGTTAATGTCCCAAAATTCTATGTAAATGTGTATCTTCCCATTCTTTTTTAGAACAGGGATGATATTAGATACCCATTGAGAATAGTCAACTAGTTTGATGAACCCCACTTGGAGGAGTTTCATCACTTCCTCTTTCACCATGAGAGCCACTTTTGGCTTCATTGGTCTTGACTTTTGCTTGATTGGCTTTGCATCTAGTTTGGTGACAAGATTGTGTACCGTAATATGTGGTGTAATTCCCATCATTTCTTTGTAACTAAATGCAAAATCCTTTTGATGTTCTTTGAGGATCTGAGTATGTATTTCTATCTCCTCTGGAGTTAAAGAGGATCCCAACTTCAAAATCTTTGGTTCTTCCTCTATTTCTGATATTTATGTCTATGGTTCCTTCGATTAAGGAGGTGTTGCCCTCCTCAAACTTGGGAGGGGCTGGGGTAATTCCAAACTCCCTTCATTCTCCACCTCGTAGATTTTGAGATTCTCTTGTGGGGGAGATTCTATCATGGGATTTCCAAAATAGGAAGAGGAGCATGGGATTAGAGAGAAATCAACTATGGAATGAGTGAGATGCAGCTCTGCAAAGGCATTTAGATATTCAAGGGTTGCCTTATCACTATCAAAGTGATCTAAAGTGGTAGACTCATTCTCAACTTCCACATGTGTTGATATCGGGATTATTGGTACTTTATGAACCAAAGGTTCAATACGTATTGATACCATGAAATCAATATTTTCCAATTCATTACTTGGAGTGAATCGGGAAGCTGAGGTTGCTACAGAATCAGTGAGAAGGTTTTTCTCATGGGATTGCTTCAATTGATATGAAGTCAAATCCCTTTGTTAGTCTTAGTACCGCCATTTTATAGAGTTACAAATGTTCACCCTAGTCTCATATACCTCTGATAGTTGGTTTGCAACTAATTGTGAGTCTCTAAGTACTCTGATATTACTAATGTCCATCCTTTTGGCAATGATAAGGCCAAGAAGGAGGGCTTCGTATTCAGCCCCATTGTTTGTGCACTCAAGTTTAATTTGAAAGTGAAAGGTAGAACCTTTCCTCATGCGAAGTAAGGATCACACCTGCCCCAACACCAAAACAAAATTTTGCTCCATCAAAGTGGAGAGTCCAATAATAATTTGGAAAAATGGAAGTTGGGACACCCTTAGTCTCTACTTCCCTTGTCTCAGTTACTTCCACCATACAAACTTCATCCGCAGGTATGGAACCAATTCCTAGGGTATGTCCTATACCCATATAATCAAATGGTAGGAGAATAGGTAGATCTTTCTCCAATAATTTGACAATTTTTCATGGTTCCTAGTGAAATTGTTTCTATAGTGATGGACTCATCTTTGATTATTGGGATGCCTTTGATTAAGTTTGTGACTTCTAGTTCTATCGTAGGCACCAGCTTCACTTCTGGGTTTGTATTGACTGGTTTGTTGAGCTGATTTGTTGGGAGCTCAAATTCAGAATGGATGCCTGGTCTTTTCTTCAAATCTGCTAGGTGTATGTCAAAAGGTTTTGGGTCACCTTGTGCTACAAAGACCTTTCCTAGGTGTAGAAACCTTACTTCTTGAAATAACATGGAAGGGATTGCCTTCATGTGATGTATCCAAGGGTGACCGAGAATCATATTATAGTTGGTTTCCCGATCTATAATATAAAATTTAGTGAGGATTGTTTTGGGTCCTAAAGTGACTAGTAGTACTATAGTCCCGATTGAAGTTGCTTTGAGGCTATCATAGCCCCTTAGCATGTTTCATGTCGAAGAACAGTTCATTTCTCCATATCCTAGATTTTGAAGAAAAGTGAAGGGGACTATGTTAACTCGCTGCCCCATCATCAATCATTACACGCTTGACGTAGTTGTTATAAACCCAGACCTACAAATGCAAGGGTGGATCACCTCTACATGAAATTTCAACATCTGTTGGCATTTTACTTATGTTGAATATAAACTTAGTATCCCTATCTGGCTGCCCTGGAGGGTAGACATCAAAGTCTATATGGTTTACTTGCATTTTAGGGGGAGGGGTGATGTTGACGAGATGACCGAGACCTAATGCTTCTAAGAGAGCAGCTCTGTGAGTAGGAGAGTTCTTCAACAAATCCAAAAAGGAAATGTGAGAGAAGGTCTTTGTTAAGTCATTAATTAAATCATAGGTGCCTACTGGTTTTACTGGTGTTTGTTGAGTGTTGTCTGGTATTAGTGAATAGGTTGGAACTAGTTGAGAGGAGTAGTCATGTGTTCTTGTTATAGTTTCTATTTGTAACTCGGTGTCTAATTCTACCAATCCAACTATCTTGGCTTGTGGTCGAGTTCCTAATTGGGGTGCGACCATTGGATTTGATGAAGTTGAACATTTCATGGTTGTTGTTCCCGTTATGACACCTTTGTTTGTTCCACTTGGATCTAACCCATTGTTGTTAGAATGATTTAGGAGAGGATCATTGAAAATCTTG
This sequence comes from Taxus wallichiana var. yunnanensis, assembly GCA_018340775.1. NCBI lineage: Eukaryota > Viridiplantae > Streptophyta > Pinopsida > Cupressales > Taxaceae > Taxus > Taxus wallichiana. Next base: position 193,497,107 of record CM031235.1, read on the forward strand.
AGAGGTGCATTTTGAGGAGAAACCGATCCTTGGTAGGTATTTGATGTGGTTGGTATGGAATTTTCCAGAAACATATCTACAAAGAGTTGTCTTTGATCTTCTGGTAAACGCTCCAAGAATTTATTGTAATCACGAAAGTCCTAGTATCATGACCTTGGATTTTGTGGAAGCCATAGTATAAATTGGGATTATAGTTCCATGGTCATTGGTTTAAATCTTGTTGTGGCCCAAAGTTTTGATTGGGTTGTTGATTGTTATAATTGTAATTTTGAGGTTGTTGCCTTTGGTTTTGGTTTTGATATCCATCTGGGCCTCGGCAGGGCCTTGTGATTGGATTTTTGTTGTTGTTGTTGTTGTTGTGGTTGTGGCGATGATTAAAATCCACCGCATTGATCGTTGGACTAAAGTTGTTATTGCGTTGATTGTTAGTAGGTGCCGGGGTGTTCACAACATTTGGTCTTTTGGCTTGATCAGTGACTCCATCTGTTGTAACCCCATGGTTTTTGTTAAGGATTTTGGGTCCTTGATTGGTATTTCCCATGTTGGGATAAGTCATAGTGTTTTGATTGGGAGTAATTAATCTCCTGTTCATTCCATAAGTCTTACGACCACTATCTATTACCGCTTGATCTATTCGGAGAGCACTCTCAAGTACTTCATCATAAGTCCTTAGTGGGAACTTCTAGACTTCTTCCTTTATCTCTCTATTGAGAGAATGAAGGAATAAATCACATAGTTCCATCTGATCCATGTTTGGAGAACTTGTTGATGAGTAGAGGACTGTACGCCATCTTTGAATGAAATGGGCAAAGTAGATTCATTGTGCTCTTGTTTAATGTGTAAGAACTCCTAATCCTTGTTCTTAATAGTTTGTTCATGTCAAAAGCTTTGATGAATTCTGACACAAGTTGTTTGAATGAATGTATCGAGGCTTCAGGTATTCTATAATACCAATCAAGGGCAATACCTTCTAAGGTTTTAGGGAAGATTTTAGCAACAACCGCATCCCAAGGGAGTAGTTCTCGAATGGTCGTGGCATAGGCCTTGATATGAGAATTTGGATCTCCCCCCCTTGAATTTAGGAAAATCAGAAAGAGGTCTTGGAAGCATGATGCTTCATACAGTGAAATCTAAAGGCTCTTTTAAATATTCTGAGTAAGTCCCTACCGCATAGGTTTCAACCATAGATGGTGCCTGTTGAGGGAGTGGAGGTGGAACGGGTTGTTGATATGGCATAGCATATGTATTTGCAGGGCGTAAGGAAACCCCTATGGTTGAGAGAACATCCTAGGAGAAGAGAACATATCTCCCTGTGGTGATTTTGAATAAATGTTTAAGTAGGGAGGAGCATTGCTCTGATATGGATTGTTTGGTACTAAACCGGAGGTATCATATTTTCAACTGGAGAAACGTTTGAAAACGCGGTTCTAGTTGGTGTTTTGTAATGCCTAGTTTCCTTTGGCACCTTTTGTTACTGATCATGATATTGTATACTATATGATGGACATTATTATAGTTTGGATTTAGTATGGTGTTAGATGTCAGATCCTGGATTATTGTTGAATCTGATTCATATATGATGCATGATGATTGTTGGAGACATTTTATATAGATGTTGACATGTTGTTGGACATGGTTATATATATTTATGGATGTCGTTAGGACATGTGATATTTGATATATTGAGTAAACCTAGAAAATGGAAATTATTTGATGATGATATAGTTGTGGATATAAATTGTAAATGATTTTGTTGATGGCCTTGATGATTGTTGTGATTCATATGTATAGATGATTTTGTGATTATATTATATATTCATTTTGGACATTCTGATATGGCCATGAGGCCGAAGGAGGTATTTGTGTTTTGCAGGTTAAAATATCACAACAAACATCGGGGGATTGGAGACCAACCACAATGGAATTCTAGGTGAATTCAACAGGGTCACCATGGCAACATGTCTTGTGTGTGTGTGTGTGTTGTATTTTGTTAGGGATTCCCATGTGGGGATCACCTTTATATGTGACCATGGGTTTGTGTATTTTATTAATGTTCTTATTTTATTATTTTTGTATGTATTTTATTAGTAATGTGTTCTCAGAGATCAAGAATTTTGCGCTTGTTACTGTCCAAGTTAATGTACCAAACTAAACACAAAAACCCTGAAAACTCCAATGAAATCGATACCTGATGAAGATGTAGATGGATGAGGAAGCCGATGTAGACAAGACGGGCGCACACGAGCAATTTGCACAATAGATCCGAATAACTCGCAAAACACCGATGCTTGACGTAAAAGACCACGTTAAAGATATTTAAGTGGACCGCCCAAGAAGCGGGTCCGAGAAGCGATGAGCTTCCTCGACGGATGTCACCACGTTTTCCAATAAAGAAAAGAAGCATACATGATAAAAGATATAAATAAAGACTAGATTTTCTCGATCAGCAGAATAAAAAACAGTAAAACTCAACAAGCAGACGATGCAGAAAGTACGTAAAACAGGAACTGCGAAATAATGCTGGATTTGTGTTACCCGTGACCTTTACCTCGCCTCGCAGTGAAATCGGCGCCGATCGGGTATAATCGGCGCGATCGATGTGATCGGCGCCGATCCGGGACTCGATCGGCGCCGACGAGTAAGATCGAGTGTCAATCAAGGCGATCACCAATCGTGGACTGTATGGATGAGATTCGGGGTCGAAGGTGAATGTAGTCTGCAAGATGTGCCAAGATGGAGAGACGCTGAACAGAGTCACCGATGATAAATGGTGGTGTATGATGTTGATATGATACGGGCGGCAGAGTAACGGTGCTCCTCTCAGGATTGATTAGGACAGATCTGCCCTAACCGAGACAATTGATGCTAAAAAGATCTCTCCTTCTTGCAACCCGAATCCTTCTCGCCTCTCGCTTTTCGCTGTTTCGTAATCTCTTCGCTCCTCTCGGTCTCTTCCGTCCTTCGAACCGAGTTCGGGCTTGCTTTTATAATAAAAATCGGCGCCACCAAATGGGTCGGCGCCGATCGCGGAGAAGACTCCCGAGATGGCCAAAATTGATCGATTCAAAAAGACAAGACTTATCCCGACCACGGAAATATCCCGCTTAGGGAAGATTAAAAATGGATGTGATACATGGGTAGAATAAATTTGGGGTGATAAGTGATTAAGATGCATGGGAAGAAGCGTAATTAAATATTTAATACTTAATTACTCATGGGTAAGATGTGATGGGATGAATTAAATTTAGAGTAGGTGATTAAATCACAATTGGAAAACTATCCCAAGGGGATAGTTGGTGATGTAAACGTGCCCCAAAAGTTACCTAAGCAAGTAAATGGATAAGAGGGACACTAAATTGAGTAACCAATTTTAGGTGTCTACATTTTGCCCCTTTTTGTCAAGTAACTTGCGATAAGCAAGGTTATGAGACAAAAACATGGAGATGGAAGAAGAGAAGAATGTGTGATGATGTGATCCCCTCAAACTAGGGATGGGATGGATGATAGAATGTAGACGATCCCGAGTTTGAAAGAGGTAGATAAAAATGCAGGATGCCCTACTGGATAGGCCGGAGTAGAACTGATCATTGAGGACGCATAAAAATAAACACAAGGGCAAAGAACCTAAGGAACTCACATTGGTAGGAAAACTAGCCGGTCTCCTCGTGAGACGACGTTAGTTCCTGCTGCACTCCATGAGTGTAAGGAGAACTGCAAAATAGTCAAAGATCTAAAGAGAGACACATTGGTAGGGAGAACTAGACGGTCGATAAATCGACGACGCAAGTTAGCCTGCACACGCTTAACTCTAAGTGCACCGAAAGATACGAGTGTCCCATGCAAAGGGAACAAACCCGAAATAGACAATGACATCTAAAAGATGTGCCAAAAGGCAAGATTCAAAGACACAACAATGATCGATAGATGAGAAATCCAAGTATCAACACTATGGCAAACAAACATGAAAAATCGGCGCGATAAACTAATCGGCGCCGACCAAATAAAGCGGCGTCGACCAAAAAATCGGCGCCGATCAATCCGCACGCATATAAATATGCGGACGGAAAACGTAAACGATTAATTTGCAACGTGACGATTGATTCGACAGAGAGATAGATTTGTGATTTGAACACAATGGAAGCCTCTGGGAGCGGACAGAAGCGCAGGAGGACACGACCTGGGGTAAGTGATCATTTTCGAACCCTTCTTTGTCGTTATTATATTTTTTTTTTTTTTGTTTGATTTTTTGTGCGTATGGGAGGCCGTGGTCCAGTTTACGCTGGCTCGGAAATCGGCGCCGATTGGTAGAATCGGCGTCGATTGTTTTGGATCGGCGTCGATTGATATTAATCGGCGCCGACTATAATGAACGACGCCGATTTGACTAAATCGACGCCGATTGAAAGATTTTTAGTATTTCCTTCTAGTCTTGGATGTTATTGTTTTGGAAGATGAGATTTATGAAAATAAGAGACTAATTATGCTTTTGATGTCGTGGATGCAGGCACGAGAGGCTCTTCATATGAGGGATGCCATCCCTGAGCTATTAGAGACGATCCTTCCTGATGTGACCGATGCAGACTGGCAGCGATTAGAGCGAGCCGGGCTCGGGGTTTTAGATATTACAGACGAGTGCCACGGGATGTGGAGCTCATGCGGGCATTAGTGCGACGGTGGGACAGCCACACGTGCACATTTTGGTTTAGGACGGGTGAGATGACTATCACCCATGAGGATGTATACAGGATCCTCCGATTACCGATTACGGGGGACCCGATTGAGATCACACCCCGAGAGCAGCAGCAGAGGGCCCTGGTGCGATTGTACAGAGACAGATCAGATGACTCGGAGATAGTATCTGGGGCAGTGAGGATATCCTCACAGTACAGACAGGATAGCCCTCGGAGCAGGCGGATAGCCCTGATTCAGATGGCTATATCTTATTTTGCCTTGCCAGACTCAGGAGGTGGGAGATTCCCATTGCTACTGCTAGACTGCGTGTGCGACATCTTGCAGTACAGACAGATTTTTGCCTTCGCTGATGCCCTGATAGCTCAGATTTACTATGAGCTATGGATGTACACTACTGGTCGGAGGACAGGATTGAGGGCCGAGACCTCACAGCAGCAGTGCTTCGAGCTCGATGGCGGCGGCCGGAAGAGAGGGACAATGGGTGTAGAGGAGGGTGGGCCGGGGATACACAGTAGTCCTCCATGCTTCCTGATTTCACTATATAGAGACTTGATAGATTGTGTATTTGTATAGTGATGTAGCCTCGATTGGAAGGCATTGTATAGATGGAAGGCATCGATAGATGGCTCGATTGGAAGCCACCCATTTTTTGTACAAACACACATGTATATATATATAGATTTATTGGTCATATGATTGTACTTCATGCCTTTTTGATTTTGATATACATGGATAGATAGATATAGAAAAATAGATGTGATTAGAGAGATATAGACTGATGGATGATGGAAATAGGTGTGATTAGATAGATTGAAATGTGGATAAAATAGATGTGATTGGATAGATATAGACGGATAGATGATAGATGGATGTGATTAGATAGATTGATTTAATTTTGATAGATAGATGTGATGTATCTTGATGGATATAGCTTTTACATATTTTGATGGATAGATATACAGATGTACTTAATGTATGGATTAGATATAGATAGATGTAATGTACCTGAGATGTACGTATTTTTCGATATTTTGATGGATAGATAGATAAATGTGTTGGATATATGGATGTAATTATAAGGAGAAATGAATACAGATAGGAGTTTTGATAGATAAGATGAATTTTGATAGAAGATAAATTTTGATTGAATTAACATGTGAAATGCCAATTTAACAGGATGCAAGACAAAGAAATGAGGAATACTCCTTACAAGAGCAAAAGATGAAAGCGGAAACAACCGTGACTTAGAAGAGAAGATACTCGGAGAGAAGAAGAAAAATGATAAGTTGGACTTCCAACCGACCATAGATAAAATCCAGAAAGGGAACCAAAAGACCAAGCATACAAGGCCCTATATAAGATTAAAATAAATCTGACACTAACTAGTCGCAAACCAGATCTAGGATAGAAATGGAAAGAAAAGTAAGTAAGTATCTTGTCGGAACCTACAAGGGACACACATGTCCATAGTGGGGAAATAGGATTCTCCATATGATCGACAAAAAGGTCCTAAATCTCACTTCATGACTTTGACGATAAAAAAAACCGATCAATGCGGAAGTTTGCTTGATGTGGAAAGACCGATCGATGCGGGAAGTCTTTCAAGGATGCTATAAAGTGTATAAACCGACCGGAAGGCTGATTGATTACAAGGAGCCTTGAATTTTCTTTTTTTTGAGAAACAAATGTCCTTCAAGGGAGCGGTCTCAGATTGTGAATTTTAATGATAGCCATCCTTCGAGGGTATGGTCTATTTTCTTTTTTGATTCACTTGATAATTTATGGATAGCATGTCCTTCGAGGGATCACCATCTTTTTGATAGCATCTTTTTTTTTTTTTTTTTTTTTTGAAACTTTTTGAAAGAAGCTGAGTTTAGACCTAGATAGATCAGATGGAGGGGAAGAGAACATAGAAGAACATGCACTCATGACCCGAGTAGATCCGATGAAGATAAGTACTTGGGACAGATGAAGTGGTGATTAAGGTATTCCTACCATGAGGAGGAACATATCCAAAAGAAATGTGCAATGAGTAGAGCCGCTATACTCATTTTTAAGATAAGCGAGGCAATAGGCGGAGAACCACACAATTTCAAATCACCACGAAAGTAGATGACTAGTTATTATGACGGATGGAAGATCTGAGTAGCGACTAGATTTGTATAAGATAGATTTTAACAGTAGAAGGGCCGTAAATGCAAAGCATTAAGAGGTTCCGCTTCAGGGATACCATCCATGGAAGATAAACGATAAGCCCCAGACCCATATTTATGAGTGATAATGTAGGGGCCCATCCAATTGGGAGCAAACTTACCACGTTGACTCCTTTCGAGTGTAGTGACATTTTGATTTTCCTTAAGAACAAGATCACCAATTTTGAAGTCACGATGTTGCAAGTGCTTGTTATAAGCACGTTTGACACGCTCGAGATAGACCTGATGATGCTCAAGAGCGTTAAGACGCCGCTCATCTAATAATTCCAGTTGTGCTAGACGATTTTGACGATAATCCTCATCGGAGACAAATTCTCCGAGAGAAACATGGAGAGATGGGATTTGGACCTCCAAAGGAAGGACACCTCGCACTCCATAGACGAGAGAGAAGGGAGTAGCACCAAAGAGGGAGTACGAATGCTAGTCCGATAAGCCCAGAGCAAAAGGGATATGTAGATGCCAATCCCTACCAAATGACTAGTTACCTTTGCGAGGATATTACGCAAAGTTTTATTGGAAGCTTCGGCTTGACCATTAGCTTGAGGATAGTATGGAGAGGAAAACTCGAGCTTGATATTGAAAGCATTGCGCAGAGATTCCGCAAATCAGCGTTTTTGAAAGATTTACCATTATCTGTGATTATCTTGTGTGGAACGCCAAAGCGACAAATGATGTGTTGATAGACGAAATCAACTATGGGTTTAGCCTTTGTTGAAGAAAGAGGGATAGCTTCTACCCACTTAGTAAAGTACTCAATGCAAGGCGTAATGATAGAATGATGACGCTGGCGTGAAGAACGGGATTGATGAGACCAATAAGATCAAGACCCCATCATAAAAAGGCCACAAATCCGCCGCAGGTTGCAAAGCCTGACTAGGGATGTGCGTGAGATTGGAATGTTGCTGACACTTGACGCACTTCTTAGTGTATTCACAACAATCTCGATTAAGAGAAGGCCAATAATAACCCAAACGTAAGATGCGCTTGGCTACAGCTAAACCACTAAAATGTCCACCACAAATACCGTCATGGACCTCCTGAATAGCTTTAGATGATTCATGGGTTTTGAGGCATCGAAGCAAAATACCATCAAAGCCTCGTTTGTAAAGAAGGCCGCCTAGAATAGTATAGCGGTTAGTGCGTTGGACAAAAGACCTTCTACCATTGGGAGACAGATCTGGAGGAAGGAGCGAATGAGATAGATAATCAACTATCTGTTGATACCACTCATCCTGAGTATGGGTTATGACAGCATTGATCGAGGTTAGTTGCCCAAGATGAGATGGTTGATCCAATCGTTGCACAGCCACATAAAGACGCGAGTCTTCGGTAAAAGGCGGGATAAGAGAGGCTAAAGAAGCCATGGTATCCGCGAATCGATTTGCAGTACGAGGAATGGCTTGGATAGTGAAGTTATCGAAAGATTGAGTCGGGCAAGAACGATGTCGCGATATTTCAAGGATATCATTCTTGCATTGATAGACACCCGTGACTTGGTTAACGATGAGTTCGTAATCACCAAAGATGTCAATATGACGAGCGCCGAGATTAATGGCATTTCAAGACCTAAGACAAGAGCTTCAGTACTCACCATATTATTGGTGCACTCAAAGTTTAATTTGTGTGCGATCGGATGGGCGTACTCCCAAGGAGGAATCATCACAAACCCGCACCTCCCCTTGCGCATTTGATCCATCAAAGAAGAGCTTTACTTTAAATGGAGAGAGACCAAAATCGATTTGTTGGATAAACTCATCGGGAAATTAAGCAAGGGGGTCTTGAGTGTCCTAAGAGGAGCATCACTAATTGATCTCGCAATAACCTCGACCCTCGATAGCCTTTTGGGATAAACTCGAGGTCGAACTCGCATGAGCATAAGCCAACGAGTGATGCGATCATTGTGATAAGGTTTTGCATGGATTGTCTTGAGGGGATTGACACTTGTGACAATGTAAGTTTTGTGATTAAGGAGATAATGACGAAGCTTAGAAGTTGCGAAGAAGAGAGCACAACATAGTTTTTCAGCTTCGGAGTAACGTGTCTCATACTCATGGAGGGTGCGACTGATGTAATAGACAGCTTGTTCTTTACCACAAGTGTCCCGATGCGAGATCATGGCTCCCAGAGCATGGTCAGTCACAGAGATATAAAGATAGAAAGGCTCCCCCTCGTGTGGAGGTGTAAGCACAGGTGGAGAAAGAAGATAAGCTTTGAGATCATCAAAGGCCTTTTGGCAATGCTCATCCCATCCAAAATGAACATTCTTACGGAGAAGATGGTGAAAAGGTTGACAACGGTCCGACAATTGGGAGATAAAACGACGCGACCGATCAAGACGCCCTCGAGATCATGGAGTTGCTTTAAGTTACGGGGAGGCATCTCAAGGATAGCTTTTATTTTTGCGGGGTCGACTTCAATGCCCCTGATGGAAATGATAAAACCTAAAAGTTTACCAGTGAGAACGCCAAACACGCACTTAGCTGGATTTAGACGAAGACAGAAGCGGACAAGCCTCTCAAAGAGAGGTGCAAGGATGAAAAGATGATCCTGACGGCGTTTGGACTTGCCGAGGAGGTCGTCAACATAATCCTCTACAGTTTTGTGTAAGAGGTCATGGAAGATGTATGTCATTGCTCGTTGATAGGTTGCCCCTGCGTTCTTAAGGCCAAAAGGCATGACACGATAGCAAAAGGTCCCCCAAGGGGTTATGAAGGAGGTCTTATGTTGGTCTTCTGGTGCGATGAGGATTTGATTATATCCAGAGAAACCATCCATAAGAGAAAGCATCTCATGACCCGCAGTTAAATCTACGAGTTGGTCGATATTAGGAAGAGGAAAATCATCCTTTGGACAGGCAAGATTAAGATCCCTAAGTCGGCACAAATTCGAATCTTCCCAAAGAGCCTTAGTTAATTCGGTATTTACATTGGACACCCATCATGGATAATCGATGGGTCGATGAAGCCAGCCGAGAGCAAGCGTTGTAATTCTTCTTTAACAAGAAGGGCTACTCTAGGGTGCATTTTACGTAATTTTTGCTTGACCGGTTTGATGTTGGGAAGGGTAACGATATTGTGGACCACAATATCGGGATCGAGTCCCGCATATCTTCATATGACCAAGCAAAGGCTTGACGATGTTTGGAAAGAAAAGCGGTAAAGTCCCCTAATTCCCGTGGATTAAGGGATCGGCCGACCTTAATGATGCGGGGGTCTTCGAAGTCCCTATATTAAGGTCAATAGTGGCTTCGTTGAGAAGGGTAGACGTGTCAGAAGGAATAGTCTTGGGAAGGTATGAATCCTCTGCCCCTAGATAGGTGAGGACAGAATCATCATCCACACAGTGGATAGTGTTGATAGTAGGAGAGTCGCTCCAATTATTTCAGTGGAAGATTAATGGTACGAAGTTTGACCGATTGTTAGTCTCATAGACCAACGGCCCTAAGGAAATGGTATTGATCAAAAAAAAAAGTTAGGTGGGATGGAAATGTCATCGTCCACATCAAGTGATGCTTCTGACTTGGTCGGGGAAGATGGTTCTTCAGTAGGAAGAGGTTCATCAAGAATAGTGACGGTGGCCTCTGAAAGGGGTTTAAATCCTAACCCAAATTTCTGATGTGGCATGAGAGTAGGAATGGATTTGAGATCATGTATACCTTGTTCATATTTTCCAAGGCCAAAACCTTTCCACGCGCATCGATATAGATAAGTCTTTGCAAACGTGGGATTCTGTAGGTGATCAAACCCTGTTAGGTAAGGTTTGGCTCTAGGAGGAGAATCCGGGCGATAATGAGGTGTATCAAGACCACCGTAGATGAAATTGGTCTGTTGATTGGGCAAACCAATGGTGACGATGCGTCCGAGACCTGGTTGATATTCAGGTTGTTTGTCTGGTCTACCATACTCATTAGGTTTGAGATGGGCATCGAAAGAAAGGAGAGGAAGCTCTCCTAGTGAGAAACGCTGCAATGTCTCTTCCAGATTTTGTAAATCCGGTAGTTTGGTTGCAGGTATGGAAGAAGATGAGGCCCCATCTGGAGAAGAGGTATTTTCTTTTAAAGGGGCGGACCTAATGGTCATGTCGCATTGTGCGGAAGGAAAAGGATCTCCTGGATGAGTATATATTTTGCCCTCATATTGATATTTTAGGCATCGATGGAGGGTGGATGGGACACAATGCATTGCGCGAATCCAGGAGCGTCCGAGGATCATGTTATAGTGGAATTTTCCTTCGACAATATAGAAGAGTTCATGGAGCAGCTTCTTACCTACTCGAATGGGTAAGACCACAGTTCCTAGAGTGACTGCTAGCTGATCGTTAAATGATCGAAGGGCGAAGGGTGGAGGTGACACCACATTCTTTGGTAACTTAAGTTGTTCGAATGTGTGCGAGGAGATGACGTTGAGTGCAGCTCCACTATCGATCATAACACGTTTTAAGGTAGTGTTATTGATTTGGACTGTGATGAAGAGGGGAGCCTCCATATCTTCGGAAGAAAGAGAAGGAATTTCCGAATCCTCGAAAGAAATGGTAGTTGATGGTCCATTCAGTCCAACAACCAACTCGAAGGGTCAGCTCATCGGAATTTATCGCGATGCGACGCAGATTATCAATCAAAGCTTACATGTTGTGGAGAGGATTGGATGAGGTCAAAAAGAGACATTTTGACCGAGCTTGGGGTGAGTTGCTTCATAACACTCTCCTCAATGCAGATACGGGAACTTGAGCCCGAGGTGAAGCACGAATAGAGACCCTGGGTCGTGGGGCTGATGAGGAAGGAGAAATGTCTTTAGGGGCTGCAGAAATGATAACCCGTGGTCGAGATGCTGAAGATGAAGATGGGTTATCATAGTGTTGGGTTCTAGTGGCGATATGGATTGTGTCAATTTGGGAAGGTGGAAGATCAAGTGGGATGGAACCACTAGAGGTCTGAGTGGATGGTTGAGGTTTGGATGGGGCTAAGATGACAGGAGGTAATTGTTCCTCCTCCAGCAAAAGGTCACTTTCTTCCAGAAGGTTCTTGATAACGGCTTGAGAGCTTTACATCCCTCAGTATCATGACCCGGAGTACGGTGGTAGGCACAAATCAAATCAGAGTTAAACCAAGCAGGTTTCACTCCTTTCGGGTTATATGGTTTAATCGGAGGAAGGGTTATAGATGAAGATTGGATAAGTTGATGAAGGATTTCGGTGTAAAATCCGGTAGACGAAGATGAGGATGGAGATGATGAAGATGGTTCTTTTACATTAACCGACTGCCGAGGTAAAAGAACTTGCATGTTAGGTTTAACATTTTTTATTAGGGATCCTCTTATTTGTTCGGACATTTGGAGGAGGCAGCTTGGGTGCTTGGGATGGGAGTAAATGAGACATGATTGACTTTGGTG